>JAAALK010000289.1:82546302-82609429 GCA_019279435.1 Zizania palustris | reverse complement strand
GCCAAATGGGACTCGCCAGGTCGGCCCTTGAACAATTTTCCGCTTGCCAGAGTGTCTTCCGGCATCTAGCCAGTCAGACCGGGCTTCCTGGGCCGATCGAACCGAGGTGCGCCGGTTAGACTGGCCATGGTGGGCTGGTCAGACCGGCTGTTGAGGAGCCATGCTGAAGAGCGTGGGCCTCATGGCTCCAGATGTGATGAGACATTGTCAACGGAAGTCAAAGAGGACTGAAGAGGAGAAGACTGCTGTGTCTGGGCCACGTGTGACTCAGGTACACAGGCAGCAAGCAATTGTCGGCAGAGGGGCCGCGAAGTCGGGCTGGCCCAATCCGGGTACATGGGCTAGGAGCAGCAGAGGATCCATTGAGTTGTTGACCAGGATGGACGTCAGGTACATGGGTGGCGAGCGATTACCGAGCTGAGAGAGCTGTGGAATCGGGCCGGCCCAATCCGGGTACCTGGTGCAAAGTTGGTGGATGCTTTGTCAGTTTCGGCGCAAACTGATGACTGCTGATCTTGGATCGGACCGTCCTGGAGCGAAGCCGTAGCTGCCTCGAAAGCTCCGCTTCCGGATAAGTCCTCTGTAAATAGGAGTTTACTATTTTGTCCTTAGGCCCACAGTCAGTCAGTCGAGTCTGTAAACATATCCTAAGGGCAGTTTGGTCTTTTCCATTTATTTCAGCGTCTATAAAAAACCCTAAGGGTCTGTTGGAATATTCATAGGCTATTGGGCTGCCTATAAATAGGGCCCCAATCCCTAGGGTTAGGGTTACCCATTCTGAAATCCAGTTTAATCTCACTAAAAGTTTGGGTCACTCTTTGTATTCATTCCCTGGTGCTTTGTCCCTCTCCGCCGCCATCAGTTCTTGCGCATGTCGTTCCTGTTCATCACAAGCAAATCAAAAACTACATTTTGTCTCTCAGGTTTCTGATCACTTCGGTTTGCGTGTGTTTGTTTGCTGTTGCTTTCTTAGATCTCTGCAGAAACACTTGATTATTCTCGAAATCTCTATTGATCGAAATATTTTTCCACCGAACAATTGTTTGCTTGTCATATGCTTTACAACTTTAATTTCTTTGTGGGCCCGGCTAGCATTCTGTTAGAAGCTTTCTTCTGTCTTCGAAGTCTAAATTTTTTCTCGGAGTTACATTTGATACTGACCTCGCTAATCAGCACACCCCACAGAGTAGCACATTGACCTTCGGCAGAAAGTTCAGGCATTCGGAGTTCATGAAATACTTTCGAAGTAACCTATTCGAAGCCTCACCGAGGTCTATTCGAAGGTTGTGAGAATCTTTTCGAAGTTCTATGTACTTGCTTTCTGACTGAGCGAAGGCACTAGCTTTTTGCTGTCACCTTCGAAGTAGGCTTCGTAGTGTCTGCTTTGGCGTAGCGAAGGTCCTATCAAATCCCGTTTTCGGTTTTTACTTGTACGATTCTTTGTCTTCCGAAGGCTGTTCCGAAGCTACTTCGACTCGAAGTAGCACTACAACAATCCAAGCAACTTCCGTCGGCCAAAGCCGATGGAAGTTAGACCTTTCCCGATGGAAGAAGCTAACTTCCGTCTGCAAAAGGCTAACTCTCATCGTCATTTGGCCGACGGAAGAGAGCAAACGGAAGTTAGCTAACTTCCGTCGGCTTCACGTTGCCGACGGAAGTTAGCGCCAAACTCTACCACATCAGCAGAGGGGCGCTAACTTCCGTCGGCTAGCCTGGCCAACGGAAGTTAGGGGCACCTAACTTCCGTCGGTTTTGGCCCTAGCCGACGGAAGTTAGCATTTCTGCCCACGTGGCCGAAAGCAGCTAACTTCCGTCGGCTATGGTCAAAGCCGACGGAAGTTAGCTGGTATTTTTTTTTGTTTTTTCCTAGTTCCCCTATTCACACTCACATCCAAACACAATTTATATCACATTCACAATACACATCCAAATTCACATCTCACATCCAAAATCACATTCAAACTTCACATATAACATCCAAAATCAAATCTCACATCCAAACTTCACACATCACATCCAAAATCACATAACACAACTGAATTCACATCCAAAGTCACAGTACACATCCACATTCACATATACCATCCAAATTCACATAAAAAGTCACATAACACATCGAGATTCAATCAAAGCGCATATCACATCCAGATTCAATCCAGGTTCACAATACACATCCATACTCACTGATCGCCCACATTTGGGTCGTGGGCGCCGCCGCTGCCTCCCGCTTCATCCACATTTGCCCCGAAGGCTCCATCCTGACCAGGCGTACGAAAACTCTGAAGAAATAGACAAAATTAGAGAATGAACTCAACTACCCTTCTAAACGCTAACTTAAGTATCTGAAGTAACGATATGTCAGGAGGTACCTCAGGTGATGTAGGAGATAGTGGTGGTGGCGGGGGAGGTAGTGGTTGGAACATGGACATGTCAAATCCACCATGTTGCTGGGCTAGTTGCTACACATGTTGTAATGTAATCAGTTAGTTCTAAACCTATTTCTGAATACTTTTTAACTGCAACACTCTAAACTAAACTTACTTGGATCATCGCCTACTGTTGTGCTAATAGGCGGTATAGTACTCTTCGCGCCGCCTCATTTCCTCCCTCATCCGAACCACCTCCGGGGTTTCTTCTGAGCGACGACGGCTGGAGCCAACTCCGATGGAGCTCTGTGACGACTTAGCTGACTTCTGAGCTCTCACCGCTCTCGAGTCAATAACTCCATTGAACATGGAGTACCTGCAACATTGAATGAGTTAGTTACCATCACAATACCATACACAGAACATTAATAAAAACACTGTCTCACCGTCCATGGCTTTTTCCACCTCCACTGGAGTACACGGCAATTTGGTCGACAGATTCTCTCTGCCAATCATAGTCCTCTCCATGGATTTGAACAATGTGTTCACCATACTGCGCCTGCAAAAAACATGTCCGATTAGACGGAGAAAAATGAAATTACGCAAACTCTTAACATTTCTAACATCTCACCAAATGGTCCGTGGCTGTCTGGCTACACAAGACATCTGGCTGTGTAGGATCGCTTCCTTTGTGACCAGAGGTATACACCTCTATGTCACTTGGCACGTTGCCAGATTTAGCTTCGTGTACAATAGAAATGAGTTAGTCGCATTACAATGTATCTATAGCTAGAGAGTGACAGAAGGAGGTCTTACCATGTGTTTAGCATGGCGAATATGTCCATCGGCACCATATCTGTGCTTCGGATCCGTCCCGCGGCATTGTCTTTTCTGCTCGGAAGTCTTCTTAAATGCAGCTGAGGACCAAATCTTGTAGAATTCGAAATATGCGTCCTCGTGGTTTGCAAACCACAGAATCCTCACCTGAACAGAGATGCTATTTGTATTATATGACAACAAATCTCAACAATCGAAGATTTAAAAAGTTAGAATTGTTTACCGAACGGTATTGTTCTTCAGTCAAATATATTGACGATGCGCCCGTCGCCTTGCTCATTCGTTGCCCTAGCTTCTCCTTGTAGTAAGCATTGTTCGCTTGAATGCGGGCATACGAAATACCGTCCTTCACCACCTTGTGTGCATTGTTGTTGAAGACTTGAAGGGCATGATTATGGTGATTGCCGACTTCTGGCAAGCAAAAGCGTAACTGCAAAAGTCATGATTAGTAAAGTGTTGTAACTCGAAAAGCTTTGAGTTAGAACTAAAAGAAGATTGAAAAAACACATACCCAGAAGTCATGAGACGCCTCCCCCTGAGCAGTTTCGTGGCGCCCATCAGGAGCAAACTGGTACTGGTCCCATGTCTGGCATAGAACCCGCTCACCGGTCAGCATTGTCAGCACCCTGGGTAGTGCAGATGACACAGGTTACCCAATATCAAGTTAACCTACCTAACCCTCGAAGTGCCTTCAGACCGAGAGTCAATCCAAGATCTAGAAATACATAATAAATAAAGTCAGTTTAGTGAAAGAAATTTTTTGAAAAAAAAAAGCAAAACAACAGAAGAGTATTAGACTTACCCGTCACCTACAGGCGTAATCTCGATCTTGGCTCCACCGAAAGAGACTACTGGTGGGGCGACCAGGTGGCTCGTCCTGAAAGATACTGAGGCCCCGGAAGCTTCAGCCCCCTCCTCCTGACCGCACCATCCGGGACATCCCCCTGCCCCGCACCCTCCGGGTCATCCCCCTGCCCCGCACCCTCCGGGTCATCCCTCTGCGCCGCACCCTCCGGGACATCCCCCTCCTGCCCCCACCCATCGGATCATCCTCGTGTCCTTCCTCCTACAAAATAGTATTGAAACAATTAGTAATAGTTTATAACTGGCATAAAAAGCAATCTGAAAGTTAACTCATCATCCAGTTGAAATGCAATAGGCCGACCAATTAATGTCGGATATATGCATCTCAGGAGCTGCTCTTGACGACATCTGTTTGAAGAAGAGGAACTAACCTGGAATAGGGTGTCCTCCTGACTCATCGGTGTACTTGCCGAAGTACTCGCCGATGTACTCCCAAAGCGGAAGAGCTTCCTCGTGACACTTTTCACCTTTTTCGACATCCTGTTCAAACTAAGCACAAACGAGCATTTATTAGTAAAGAAGCTTTGTACATATGAAAAAACATGTAATATGAAGTATATTGCATATGCATGTATGAAAACAATTACTTGTCAATTATCATCAAAATCAGGATCAATTTGTCCTTTTCTCCACAAAGCACGCCATGTTACTTTTTTCTTCTTATGTTGGTGTTTCCTTTTGTCGGGAACTGCTACATCATTAGAATCGCCGAGAAAAAAATTTATCGACGATTCTGACTCTACATTAAACAAAGTCGGCAATTCATCATCTTGGTAAACCTCATCGACCTCTTCAACCTCCAATTGATAAGCGCCATCACTAGGGGTGTGTAGATGTTACCGAGGATTCACTTTGTAGACTACCCACCAAGCACTTAGTTTTTCACATGTGTACGACATATAATACACCTGCTCGACTTGGTGAGCAAGGTCAAAATTATCGCAACCACATAATCGTTCTGTGTGTTTGACTTCAACCATCCCAAATTGGTTTTCACGAGTACCATGTTTAGGGTCGAACCAATCACAATCGAAGAAGACTACTTTAATCTCCTTATTCCCGGCAAAATTGTACTCTATTATATTTTTGATGATTCAATAATACATAGTTTCGTGTCCTTGTCCATCAACGACTCTTGTAACAACTCCATTATTAATTGTTGCCGCTAGAGGTCTATATGCTTCAAAAATAGTTGAACGGAAGCGGAAACCATTAACATCATAGCGACCGTAACTTTTGGCACTAATACTTCTGTAAGAGAGCTGTCGCAAGTCTATATGTACATTGTCAGCGAGCACGCACTGCAAATCATAGAAGATTATAAGATAATTAACCTAGTAGAGTAAAATAATACGTGTCACAAAAGGTAAGGATTTACATGTTCTCTGAACCAGGTGAGGAAACTAGGCCTGCCATTTACTCCTTCTCGACGCAATTTATCTAATTGCTTCTCCGTTGGTTGACGACCAAATGTCAAGTATTTCGAATCAAACATATTGTCATTGTAACGAATAGGTAAACAAATAGGTATAATATTTGGAGGTAAAATATAAAACTAAAAAATATTTACTTACGCGAAATATTGTTCCATCTCTTCCATATTTGAGTACATGTAGAGAAAGGCATATGTTCGTTCTTCCTGAGTTACATAATATGTCGTGGAGACACCAAGAGTTATGCCCTTCCATCCAAAAATTTGGAGATCACTACAAGGATGGTCTTCATCCATATGGTACCATGTAGCAGGTGTGTTGACATTGTGATGCTCAGCGAAGTATACACTAGTAAAGTATGCTATCTCGTTCAATTTAAATTCTTCTGCGATGCAACCTTCAACTCTGGCCTTATTACCAACCATCGCTCTAAGCTTCTTTACGGACCTTTCAATATTATACATCCACCTATATTGCACAGGGCCACCTACCTTAGCTTCATATGGCAGATTAACTAGTAAATGTTGCATTGGATTGAACAACCCTGGAGGGAATATTTTTTCCAATTTACATAAAAGCACCGGGATCTCTTTCTCTAGCATCTCCATCATATCTTTCTTAATTTCTTTCGCACAAAGTTGTATATAAAAATGGCTCAGCTCAGCTAACGCCTTCCACACATCATCATTCAGGTACCCGCGAAACATTACAGGAAGGAGTCTTTCCATTATTATGTGGTAATCATGACTTTTCAATCCATTTAATTTCCCTGTCTTCAAATTCACAGCTCTTCTAAATCCCGCGGCGTAACCATCTGGGAATTTCAAATTTTTCAACCACCTCATTACTTGTTTTTTTCTTTAGGTTTTAAACAAAATGGGGCACGTGGCTTGCCACCACTATTCGTCAACTCAAGGGTTGGTCGATTACAAATCTCAGCTAAATATCTTCTCGCCTTTACATTATATTTTGTCCTGTCAGTAAAATCCATACATGTACTTATAATGCTTTCACCAACATTACGTTCCTGATGCATAACGTCAATGTTGTGCATCAGAATTAGTGATTTGACATACGGCAGTTCCCATAAGCCACATATGTGCGTCCAATTATGTTTGGTTCTGAATCCCACAAATCCATCCTCATTTTCATTAAGGACCAACTCATTCAGCATATCAGCGCTTTCTCTACCATTTAAATGCCTTGGTGGTCCCTTTACAACAATATTGTCCTTGAAATTGTTCCTCTGTAACCTAAATGGGTGATTCAAGGGCAAAAAGCATCTATGGCAATCAAAGTAACAAATCTTTCCCCCGAAGTTCAGACGGAAACAATCTGTGTCCTTCGCACATATCGGGCATGTCAACCTTCCATGAAAACTCCAACCAGAAAAAATACCGTATGCCAGAAAATTGTGGACCGACCACAGATACGCAACTCGAAGATTGAATTTTTGCTTCTAGTCATAGTAATATGCTTCAACTCCTTTCCACAATTGTTTCAACTCTTCAATTAAGGGCTTCAGCATCACGTTTAGTTGTGTCCAGGATGCTCTGGACCGGGTATAATGAGACACAGGAACATAAATTCATATTTCATACAAAATGAAGGTGGAAGGTTGTATGGAATAGCAAACACAGGCCAACAAGAGTACGACGATGCGGTTACATTGAAAGGCGTGAATCCATCTGTCGCCAACCCGATGCAAACATTCCTTGCATAACTAGCAAAGTCTGCATCAAAATCATCTAGAGCCTTCCATGCCTCACCATCAGATGGGTGCACCATTACTTGATTATTCTCACGTACACCTTCTTTATGCCATCGCATATGTCTAGCGGTTTTCTTTGAGAGAAACAATCGTTTCACTCGAGGTGTAAGAGGCATGTAATGAAGTTTCTTATGAGCAACCTCTGTCGTCACCTTCTCTCCGTCTTCATTTACGACCTCTACGAATCTCGGTTTACCACATTTTAAGCATTTCATCTCATTACTATGTTCTTTACAGAACAACATACAATTATCTCGGCACACATCAATCTTCTCATAATCCATACCGAGAGCAGAAAGCATTTTCTTTGACTGGTACATGTCTTTCGGCATCTTATGGTTCTTAGGAAGGATATCGCTAATCAGATTCAAGAGCTCCTTATAACAATTGTTTGAAAATGCAAACTTTGACTTAATAGCCATAATACGAGTCACGAAAGCGAGAACGCTTACGGTGGTGTGCTCATGCAATGGTTCTTCTGAAGCTCGAAGGATGTCGAAAAACTTTTGAACCTCGGGTGTTGGAGGATCCTCAGGGTTTGATTCAAACTTCGGTCGTATAGCATCAAGCATCTCATCCATCCTATCGTCAGCAATGCTATCATCTTATTCTTCCACTAATAATACCGTTTTTTCACGGCCTGTCTCGCCATGAAAAGTCCAAACTTCATAACCTGGCACGAAACCATATTTGCAAATATGCAATGACAATGTCATCTTGTCTTGCCAATGAGAATTTCTGCATTTCATGCATGGACACCTCGCGCCAGTGTTTGTTGTCAAAGCGAATGCACGATCAACAAATTTTTCAGCGTTGATTACCCACTACCTCGTGTGAGCTCCACTTTTCATCCAACCACTATACATCCACCGTCGGTCGTCCTCAGCCATTCTATAGGAAAAAATGCATCGATATCATAAGTACCACGAGGCTATGTCTATAGGAAAAGATAGGTCCTAAACCCACCCAAGAGTGACCGACAAAACATGGTATTTATGACGAGCCATGAGTCCGAACGAAATTTCAGCAGCATAACCCCGTTGTTCTCCAATTGCACGCCTGATAGTGGTGCAATGGAGAACAACAAGGTTATGTTACTGAAATCCCATTCAGACTCATGACTCATCATAAAGACCACGCTCTGTCGCCCACTCCGAGGCTATCCAAAAAGGGACAATTCCGAACCTACACATCTCACACGCATGACACGTGTGAGACATGTTGGCCCGAAACGGGTGACGCATAGGTTTCGTTACACTATCTACGTTGTTGTCAAATAAAAAATCGCATACAAAAAGAAATATGTATAATAAAGTATATATAGATATAATACTAATCACCTAATGAAATCTTAAAAAACTATAAATTAATAGAATAATATAAGTAGAATCATATATACATAATATCACAACATATATTGCATATGAAAATAGAACCTCACATATGAAACATATTTAAAGGGAAAAATTAAAGTGAAATAGCTAGAAAGTAAATGTCATGCTTAATAAGGGCAAAATAGTAATATTAAGTGTGAACATAGCTAGAAAGTAAATGTCATGCTTAATTACAACTAATGGGATTATTTTCTCGCCAACGATCAACATATTGGTATTTAAACTTAATTTGGTAGGCTTTTATTAGTTTCTCTCTAACTAAGTACGTACTTTAGTTAATTAGGATTTAGGACGACCCTAACTTTTCTAGGGGGCCATGCCACTGCCCATGCATACTCCCCCTGCCACTAAACAACCCTGTTAATTTCCAATGGCATGACCACATAATTTGACAATTCTACACGGATGAAGGTGTCGATTGTATAATGCATGATGGAATAATAATTCGATGATCCATATTGTAGATTTGCAGTTATCATATCATATCATAACATAGACAATATCATATCATGCACAAATAAAAAGTGAAACAAAAATTAAAGCCGAATAAAATTACTTAATCGTCGGGCGGCGACGGCGAGCGGCGACGGGCGATGGGCGACGGTGTCTGGAGGCTGGAGGTGATGGCCGGCGGTGATGGTCGGGAGTGGGCGGCTGAGGAGCCATGCTGAATAGCGTAGGGCCTCATGGCTCCAGAAGTGATGAGTCATTGTCAACGATAGTCAAAGAGGACAGAAGAAGACGAGATCTGCTGTTTCATGGGCCGCGTGTGACTCAGGTACACGGGCAGCGAGCGACTGTCGGGCAGAGGAGGCTGCGAAGTCGGGCTGGCCCAATCCGGGTACATGGGCCAGGAGCAGCAGAAGACCCACTGGGCTGTTGACCAGGGTTGACTCAGGTACACGGGCAGTGAGTGATTGTTGGGCTGAGAGAGCTGCGGAATCGAGCCGGCCCAATCCGGGTACCTGGTGCAAAGTCGGTGGAGGCTTTGTTAGTTTCAGCGCAAAACTGACAACCGTTGATCTTGTATCGGACTGTCCAGAAGAGAAGCCGTAGTCGCTACGAAAACTTAGCTTCCGGATAAGTCATCTATATCTCTAGGCCCACAGTCAGTCAGTCGTGTCTGTAAAAATTCCTAAGGGTAGTAGAGTCTTTTCCTTTATTCCTGTGTTTGTAAAAAACCCTAAGGGGCTGGTGGAATATTCTAGGCCATTGGGCAGCCTATAAATAGGACCCCAATCCCTAGGGTTGGACAACCCTTTTGGCTGAAATCAATTCATACTCCTTTGGGTCATTTTGTCTCTTGCTTTGTCTCTCTCCTCTCCTGTTCATGCGTGCGCTGCCAGAGATTTTTGTGCTGATTGTTATTGGCAAGTTCATCTCGTTTTGCTCTGGTCTGGAAGAGTTTGTTCCTGCTATTTTTGTGTGCACCATTTCATTTATTGCTCTACAATTTTCCTTGCGCATGCGACTGGTTTATTCTTGAAGAGAAGCTTCGGTTGCTTCTGTTGCGTGTGTTCTTCACGCAAGTAGTACTAGTTCTTGCTGTTGCAAGTAGTACTACTACACTGTTGCAACAGTACACTAGTACCAGCTTTTTGCTTTTCTGCGCAGCTTTTTGATCAAAGTTGACAGGGCTGAGTACCTTTTTGACTGTTTTCTGGCGAAGCCATCCTCTCGGTTCGAAGCCCCTCAGCTCCGTGAGGCAGGCTTCGATCTGATATACTCGAAGGCTTCGTTTGAACTTCGAACTTCGTTTTGTGTCCTGAGTTGCTAGCTTCGAAGTACATTTTAAACTGTCAGCGTTTCATACTTCGAACGTCTGTGCGAAGGTACTCCGACTCGAGCTCTTCGAAGTCCATACTTTGACAGGTTTCGAAGTTGGCTTCGAAGCTTGTCTCTCTGTTAGACTTCGCTCAGTGTTTGCTTCCGTCTTCTTCGAAGGTCCTTGTGTTCTGTTCGAAGGTAGAGTATAGGTTTCGGTTTGGTTTCTCTGTCGGGCGTCAGCCTTCGCTTTTCATTTCAAAGGTTGTTCGCTCTGTGTGCGAGTTCGAAGCTGTGTTCGAAGCCTTGCCTTCGAAGTACACACTTCGAAGCAGGCTCCGACCTTGTCATACTTCGCTTCGAAGCATACTTCGCTCCCTGCCACTTCGAACTAGGCTAGACCAAAACATACCTTCGCATTTTCACAACAGCCTTCGGCAGGCTTCGCAACTAACCTACGAAGCAGGCATCGACCAGTGAAGCAGGCTTCGACCAGCGAAGCAGGCTTCGACCAACGAAGCAGGCTTCGACCACCGAAGCACACCTCGACGGGCGAAGCAGGCTTCGCTAAGTTCCAAACAGGAGACAAATTTGAACAGTAACTTCTCATCTCACTTTATATATACCTAGATCATTTCTTTGAGAAGTTTGGCCTGACATATCTAGTATACTTTGTTTATCTGCCTAGTTGCACTACTTTGGTAGTTCTCTGTTTAACATCAGTTGATTCTAGGCTAGATACCTTTAGACTTAGGCTATCTGTTCACTTTCTATTGCTTAGTCTTTTGAGGTGCGTTGGGTGTTGGGAACAGGCCATATATTCGAAAGAATTTTTAAGGCGCCCATTCACCCCCCCTCTGGTCGCTACTTTCGGTCCTACAAGTGGTATCAGAGCAAGGTTAGGGTTTTTCCATACCTTAACCGATTATAAACCCCAGTAGTGACCATGACATCTCCTGGCAAGGTCCCGTCCTTGGAAGCCTATGGCTATAACTATTGGAAGACTCGCATGCAAGCCTATCTCATGAGCCAGGGTTCGGACATTTGGGACATTTGCGTTCACACCACGTTTGTCATATTGCCAGTCATTGAGCATGGTACTGCTGGTATCATTGCTCAGCATCTGAGCAACAGTAAGGCTGTGAACATTCTTTTCTCTGGTTTAGGTCCCACTGAGTTTGAGCGTGTGAGCCATCTCTCCACTGCGAGAGAGATCTGGGCTACCCTCAAGGCACACCATGAGGGAATAGCTCAGGTCAAGGCTCGGCTCTATCAGACCTACCGGCGTGAGTACGAGAACTTCACACAAAAGCCGGGTGAATCTGTTGAAGCTTTGTTTGGTCGCTTTCAATCGATCATTAACAAGCTTCGGGACAACAAGGCTGAGGGTGCTCAGTTAGTCTCAGATCACGAGCAGGTGCTCAAGGTTCTCCATACCACTTCTTACGATACCTTGACCATTTCTAAGTTGTATAGCAAGCTGAAGGCCACTGAGGTAGATATCCAGCTGAGATCAAATCTCACTGGTTCTGGATCAAAATCCCTGGTCCTTGCTACACCTTCTGTTAATCCTTCTTCTATGAGCTGTGCTGGGTTCTCTTTGATGTCTATCACTGAGGACCAGCTTGAGTTGTTGGGAGATGATGATTTGTGTCTTTTTAACAACCGGGTGCATCATGTCTATGACAAGACAATGTTCAAAAGACATGGCACAAAATCCGGATGCTTTGAGTGTGGTGATCCAGGACACTTCATCGCCGACTGCCCCAAGCGCAATGGTCACAAGAAGGGCACCGGTGGTGGCTTCCACGACTCCGGAAAGCACGAGAGCTCAACCTTCAACAAGGGCAAGCCGAAGACCAGATTCTTCAAGAAGGCCCTGAAGGATTACCGGCGAGAGAACAAGAAGCGCGACAAGGCCTTCCTCGCCAAGATGGAGAAGAGCTACTCCAAGCGGTCCACGTCTTCTTCCTCTTCATCGAGCTCAAGCGATGAGGAGATCGCCATCAGGAAGGGGAAGGACAAGGACGATCCGGCGGGCCTCTGCTTCATGGCCTTCGAAGACAAACCGAAGAGCCGCTCACACCAGCGCCGAAGATCCCGCAAGAGCTTCTGTTCAATGGCTCTTGGGGATAGGGAAGAAAAGAGCTCCTCCGATGACTCCGACGACGACGAAAACAAGGTATCATCCTATGAACGAGAAAGTGTTGATTTACTTGAGAGCAATCGTCAGGAGTTAAAGTATCGGGAAAAACTGCTTAGGGGGGCCAAAAAGAGGATAGATGAGTTAGAAAGTGAGCTTGCCGTAGCCAACGGCAGAATTGAGAGTCTATCTTCTTCCCCTTGCTTGGGTGATAGCAGTGAGTGCCCGAAGTGTGAGGTGCTTCTGTGTGACCTGTCGACTCTGAAGTCCAGGTACACAGAAAGGGTTAATGAGAGGGACGCTTTGGCCACTGAGCTTGAAAGCGCTCAGCTGGAGCTGAAAGATGCTCAAGCCACTGTCATCGCACCCTGTGTTGATTGCCCATCTCATCTAGCTGCCTTAGTTGAGCTAAAATCCAAGGGCGATGAGCATTTGGGTGTTTTGGAGAGGTTGAGAGCTGAGCTTGCGCAGACTAGGCTAGAGCTTGAGACATTGTCAGTTCCACCCACTGTCTGTGAGAACTGTCTATCTCTTAGAATGGAATTGATTAAGCTGAAAGCCGAGAAGTCTGTCCAAGTAGAGACTGAGTGTGAGACCTGCTTGTCTTAGGTGGAGGTTCTAGCGTCCTTGAGAGAGGAGCTAGCTGATTCTCAGAATGAGAACTTTTACCTCCGTTCTATCCTAAGTTGGATCAGTGCCAGAGAGCCACAGCTCGGCATGATGATCCAGCAGTTCAAGAGGCAGGATGGGTTTGGGGTAGGTTACACCTACACCAAGGCTGACTTTGAGAGTGCCATTAGCCGGGCAGTGGAGTGGAGTAAAATGACTCCTGAGCAGAGATACCCCAAGACTCACTCCACTAAGTCTTCCCAGGCTTGTCAGCCCAAGGATGGAGTAATTCATGAACCACCTAAAGCTCCACCCAAGAAGCCTATCTGGGTTCCAAAGCCCAAACACCTCCACTCTTCTCTAGACTCTCTTCCTGGACCTTCTCAACCCAAGAAGACTACACCTAACACCACCAAGCCCAAACATCCCAAGCCTCAACCACACCCAAGAAGCCCACCTATCATTGTGAGTACTGTCAGAGAGACGGGCATCTTGCGGAGTTTTGCTTTAGGAGGAAGCGGGTTGAGAGAGCTCGTGGTGATCAGGAGCAGTTCTACCAGCAGGGTGGTAGACTGCGTGTTCCTCGACGCGAGGAGAGGCTGGAGGCCAGGCCGCGTCGTGTAGGTGGTGTTAGAGGAGACATCTTTCTTGCCCGTGCTCCAGTTGGTGGTGTCCGTTCCGGCAGAGTTCCAGGCCGTGTTGGCTACGGTTCTAGACCTCGTGGCCACAGCTTTAGGCAGAACCGAGGACCGTGCTTTGAGCCGCGTTTTGGTCCAAACTCTTTTGATGGTTTTCGCTTTCCATCTTTTGAGCAGATGGCTCGACACTGGTTTAGCTCTTTTGCTAAACCTGGTGTCGGACCATTTGCTCCCACTTACAGCCACTGATTGTGCAGGATCTGGGACTGGAGGACGTTTGGATTATGGACTCAGGATGCTCTCGCCACATGACGGGACATCGCAGATGGTTCTCCAGTCTCTCTCCCCCGAGCTCCAAAGAGTACATCACATTCGGGAATAGTGGTCAAGGGAAGGTAAGTGGCATATGCTCTATTCGCATTTCAGATCATTTCTCTTTGAAGAATGTTGCTTTGGTTAAGAATTTGAACTTCAATTTGATTTCTGTTTCGCAACTTCTTGAGGATGGTTTGGAAGTGCGTTTTAAGAAGGGCAATTCTTCTGTGTTTGATTCTAGAGGATCTTTGATTTGCCAGATTTTACCATTTGGTAAAGTTTTTCGAATTGACTTCTCTAGTTCTTTTGGCCCTTCTCACTGTTTGATTGCTGGATCCTCCTCTGAGCTCTGGAAGTGGCATAGGAGGTTAGGTCATCTGAGTTTTGATCTGCTAGTCAGGTTAAGCTCTATGGACCTTATCCGAGGATTGCCCAAGCTTAAGATGGAGAAGGATCTAGTTTGTCATCCCTGTCATCATGGGAAAATGGTTGCCGCTTCTCACTCACCTATGACTCAGGTGATGACTTCGTATCCAGGCGAGCTTTTACACTTGGACACTGTTGGTCCAGCTCGGGTACATTCAGTCAGTGGGAAGTGGTACGCACTTGTCATTGTTGACGACTTTTCTCGATTCTCGTGGGTTTTCTTTTTGGAGTCTAAGGATGAAACGTTTCAGTTTGTTCATGACCTGATTTTGAAGCTGAAGAATGAGAACAATGGTCGAATGCGAGCAATTTGCTCCGACAATGGCTCTGAGTTCAAGAACTCTCAGTTCGTCAGTTTCTGTAGTGATCAGGGTCTGGACCATCAGTTTTCTTCTCCTTACACTCCCCACAGAACGACGTTGTGGAACGAAAGAACCGCACGCTAGTCGAGATGGCCAGGATGATGCTCGATGACCACAGGACTCCTAGGCGTTTTTGGGCTGAAGCCATGAACACGACTTGCTATCTGGCCAACCGCATCTTTCTTAGAGCTTACCTTGGTAAGACATCATATGAACTGCGGTTTGGCAGACAGCCCAAGGTGATCCACTTGCGAGCGTTTGGCTGCAAGTGCGTTGTGCTCAAGAAGGGAGGGCATTTGGACAAGTTTGAGTCTCGTTGCAGGGATGGTGTTTTTCTTGGTTATGCATTGCATTCTCGAGGTTTCCGTGTTTGGAAACTCGAAACTCAGCATCTTGTCGAGACTTGCGAAGTTTCATTTGATGAGTCCTTGCCTTCTTTAACTCCTTCTTTTGAGCTTTCTGGTGATGATGAGCTCGGAGAGTCCATCTTCGAGGAAGATGAGGATACTCCAGCTGCTGATGAGGGTGGGCCTTCTGCACCCCCTGCAGAGCCCACACCTTCTGAGACTTCGACTGAGGATGAGGGTGGACCTCTGATCACTTCTTCCACTTCGATCGAGCCCCCTCAATCGAGTCCAGAGGTGCCAGCTGCTGACTCCGGTGAGGTGACTTCAGATCACCAGGGAACCCGAGCAGTTCAGCGTGACCATCCCTCAGAGCTCATCATAGGTGATTTGACTGAGAGAACTTTGCGTTCTTCTGCCTATCTTGCTGTGTTTGCTGAATCTGCGTTTGTTGCATCTTTTGAGCCCAGAGACATTTCTCATGCTCTTTCTGATTCTAATTGGATTAATGCTATGCAAGAAGAGCTTGAGAACTTTGTCCGCAATCGGGTTTGGACACTAGTTGAGCCGCCACCAGGATGCAACCCCATAGGCACCAAGTGGGTATTCAAGAACAAACAAGGTGAAGATGGGGTTGTGGTGCGCAACAAAGCTCGACTAGTTTCCCAGGGTTATTGCTAGAAGGAAAGTATTGACTTTGAAGAAACCTTCGCTCCTGTTGCCCGTCTTGAGTCCATTCGTATTCTTTTAGCTTTTGCCGTTTCAAAGGGTTTTAAGCTTTTTCAAATGGACGTTAAGAGTGCTTTTCTGAACGGGTTCATAGAGGAGGAAGTTTATGTTAGGCAGCCCCCCGGTTTTGAGAACCCCAAGTTTCCTCGACATGTTTTTAAATTGCAAAAAGCTTTATACGGGTTGAAGCAAGCCCCCAGGGCTTGGTATGACCGGTTGAAGCAGTTTTTGTTGGGGAAGGGATTTGTGATGGGTTCTGTGGATAAAACTCTCTTTTTGCTCAGAGTCACTTCAGACTTCTTAGTCGCTCAGATTTATGTGGACGATATTATCTTTGGCGGTAGTACTAATTCTCTCATGTCCAAGTTTTTTGAGAAGATGCACAGCGAGTTTGATATGTGCCTCATGGGTGAGCTCAAGTACTTCTTAGGGTTCCAGATCAAGCAGACCAAGGACGGCACCTTCATCCACCAAGGTAAGTACACTCGTGATATGTTAAAGAAATTTGACTTTGGTGGTGAATTGAAGCCGCAGATGACCCCGATGGGCACTTCTGGGGGTCTAGACAAGGATGAGAGCGGCGTCAAGGTCAATGAAAGGGAGTTTCGAGGGATGATCGGTTCGCTGTTGTACTTGACGGCAACAAGACCGGACATACAGTTTGCCACGGGACTTTGCGTGCGTTTCCAGTCTTCACCACGCGCGTCTCATCGGCAGGCTATCAAGTGCATCTTTAGGTATCTCACTTATGCGCCCGGTCTTGGTCTTTTCTATTCAGCATCATCTTCTCTCGATTTATCTGGCTTTTCGGATGCCGACTTTGGTGGGTGCCGGTAGGATCGCAAGTCGACTTCCGGTACTTGTCAGTTTCTTGGTTCTTCTCTTGTTTCTTGGTCTTCTCGAAAGCAATCTGGAGTTGCTCTTTCGACCACTGAGGCTGAGTATGTAGCTGCTGCTAGCTGCTGCTCATAGTTAGTTTGGATGATTTCCACTTTGCGAGATTTTGGGTTATTCTTTCCTACCAGGGTTCCATTGTTTTGCGACAGCACCAGTGCAATTACTGTAGGGATAAACCCATGTCTCCATTCAAAAACCAAACACATTGATGTACGCTTTCACTTCTTGCGGGATCAATATGAGAAAGGTGTCATTGACCTTGTTCATGTTGATACCCATCATTAGTTGGCTGACATTTTCACCAAACCCCTAGATCAGTCTACCTTTGAGCGTTTACGAGGGGATTTGGGTGTTGTGTATCCTTTTTAGGATATTTTGCGTCAAGTCTTCTTTCTTCTTTATTCGTTTCTTGAGTCTTTTTGTGTGTGTTCATATCTTGCATATTCACATATCACACTTTTGAGCTTGCTTCTGTTATATGATTGAACTGCTTTACTTATTCTAGCTGGTACATGCTTTTGATTACTCGTCAATGATCATGTCTTGTCTCAGTTCGCTTGATAAGTCTGATATCTGTCATATGCATGGCTTTTTATGCTTTAAAATTGAAAAATGATCACAATTGCTTCTGGTAACTAGCATGCATAGGCTGAATGTTCTTGCTATCTATTACATGCCTTGTAGCTAGTTCCTGACTTGGATGCAAATATGCAACTTGGACATCTGTATGCTTTAATCATGGAAATGTGCTATAAAAAAATGAAAAACAAGAAAAATGAAAATTCCATGCCTTTTTATGCTTAAAATTGAAAAGATCCAGGTGGGTTTGTCTTGTCGCATTGTATTGTTCTGGACTGCGTACCATAGCACTTTGGTATGAACTAGGACACTGTAGTGTATGCCAAGACCAATGTCTTAAGCTTCTGATGGTCCAGTTCTGGCCTAGGCTTGACTTGATCGGTCAACATAAGGTTTGACATGCAAATAACTCCTGGAAAATATGAAAAAAGGGAAAAGAAAAAGCTTGAAAATTGAAATGATAACAAGTTTGCTGAAGCACTTTGTTTTTGGACAATGCTTATCTTGGTAGATATCAAATAGTTTTTGCATCTCATGCTTTACCTTGCTTGTTTATTGGAACATGTGGTGATGCTTTTGTTTGCAAAAACTGAAAAATGCGTGCAAATGACTTTCTTTAGATATCATCTGTTTCACTGATCATGCCATGTATCATTACAATATGTCTTTTGATGTATCTGTTAGATGTTGTAATTGCAGTCAATCATATCTGAGAAGCATGCTTTCTACACTCCTTATGCACTCTAGTTGAATTCACTGCATATTTTGAGGGGGAGTTGCATTTCAGTGGGAGTCTGTGTCTCTATTGAGTGCTTGATGAGTTCACTTGTCAACAAGGGGGAGAAAATTTGGGATCAGAGTTTAAGGGGGAGTTCTTACTCTGTTGATATCCTTGTTGTTCTGAAATCACACTCATTTTGAGCTTTTACGTTTTGGTTAACCATAATGACCGCTTCTTGCTTTTGTTCGGTTTTTGGTCATTAGAGTTAAACTTTTTACCTTATTTTTCTTCTTCTTTGTTTTCTTGTGTTTTGTTTTCGTGTTTCCACATTTGTTCGTAGGTGCTGAAGAGCTGAAGAAGAGGAGTGTTGACAATGCACTCATCAAGGGGGAGATTGAGGAGCCATGCTGAATAGCGTAGGGCCTCATGGCTCCAGAAGTGATGAGTCATTGTCAACAATAGTCAAAGAGGCCAGAAGAAGAAGAGATCTGCTGTTTCATGGGCCGCGTGTGACTCAAGTACACGTGCAGCGAGCGACTGTCGAGCAGAGGAGGCTGCGAAATCGGGCTGGCCCAATCCGGGTACATGGGCCAGGAGCAGCAGACGACCCACTGGGCTATTGACCAGGGTTGACTCAGGTACACGGGCGGTGAGTGATTGCGGGGCTGAGAGAGCTGCGGAATCGGGCCAGCCCAATCCGGGTACCTGGTGCAAAGTCGGTGGAGGCTTTGTCAGTTTCAGCGCAAAACTGACAACCGTTGATCTTGTATCGGACTTTCCAGAAGAGAAGCCGTAGTCGCTACGAAAACTTAGCTTCCGGATAAGTCATCTGTATCTCTAGGCCCACAGTCAGTCAGTCGTGTCTGTAAAAATTCCTAAGGGCAGTAGAGTCTTTTCCTTTATTCCTGTGTCTGTAAAAAACCCTAAGGGGCTGGTGGAATATTCTAGGCCATTGGGCAGCCTATAAATAGGACCCCAATCCCTAGGGTTGGACAACCCTTTTGGCTGAAATCAATTCATACTCCTTTGGGTCATTTTGTCTCTTGCTTTGTCTCTCTCCTCTCCTGTTCATGCGTGCGCCGCCAGAGATTTTTGTGCTGATTGTTATTGGCAAGTTCATCTCGTTTTGCTCTGGTCTGGAAGAGTTTGTTCCTGCTATTTTTGTGTGCACCATTTCATTTATTGCTCTACAGTTTTCCTTGCGCATGCGACTGGTTTATTCTTGAAGAGAAGCTTCGGTTGCTTCTGTTGCGTGTGTTCTTCACGCAAGTAGTACTAGTTCTTGCTGTTGCAAGTAGTACTACTACACTGTTGCAACAGTACACTAGTACCAGCTTTTTGCTTTTCTGCGCAGCTTTTTGATCAAAGTTGACAGGGCTGAGTACCTTTTTGACTGTTTTCTGGTGAAGCCATCCTCTCTGTTCGAAGCCCCTCAGCTCCGTGAGGCAGGCTTCGATCTGATATACTCGAAGGCTTCGTTTGAACTTCGAACTTCGTTTTGTGTCCTGAGTTGCTAGCTTCGAAGTACATTTTAAACTGTCAGCGTTTCATATTTCGAACGTCTGTGCAAAGGTACTCCGACTCGAGCTCTTCGAAGTCCATACTTCGACAGGTTTCGAAGTTGGCTTCGAAGCTTGTCTCTCTGTTAGACTTCGCTCAGTGTTTGCTTCCGTCTTCTTCGAAGGTCCTTGTGTTCTGTTCGAAGGTAGAGTATAGGTTTCGGTTTGGTTTCTCTGTCGCGTGTCAGCCTTCGCTTTTCATTTCAAAGGTTGTTCGCTCTGTGTGCGAGTTGGAAGCTGTGTTCGAAGCCTTGCCTTCGAAGTACACACTTCGAAGCAGGCTCCGACCTTGTCATACTTCGCTTCGAAGCATACTTCGCTCCCTGCCACTTCGAACTAGGCTAGACCAAAACATACCTTCGGCATTTTCACAACAGCCTTCGGCAGGCTTCGCAATTAACCTCCGAAGCAGGCTTCTACCAGTGAAGCAGGCTTCGACCAGCGAAGCAGGCTTCGACCACCGAAGCAGACCTCGACGGGCGAAGCAGGCTTCGCCAAGTTCCGAACAGGAGACAAATCTGAACAGTAACTTCTCATCTCACTTTATATATACCTAGATCATTTCTTTGAGAAGTTTGGCCTGACATATCTAGTATACTTTGTTTATCTGCCTAGTTGCACTACTTTGGTAGTTCTCTATTTAACATCAGTTGATTCTAGGCTAGATACCTTTAGACTTAGGCTATCTGTTCACTTTCTGTTGCTTAGTCTTTTGAGGTGCGTTGGGTGTTGGGAACAGGCCATATATTCGAAAGAATTTTTAAGGCGCCCATTCACCCCCCTCTGGTCGCTACTTTCGGTCCTACAGCGGCGGCCGAGGGTGGCGGCCGTCGACCGGCGGCGGCGGGCGGAGCGAACCGGTGGTGGTGGTCGGCGCGGACCAGTGGCGGCGAGCGGCGGGCGGATGCGGGGGCTGGCGGTTGGGGCGGGTGGCTGCGGAGGCGGGTGGTGGGGGCGGGCGGGCGCTCGGGGCCGGCGGCGGCGTCTGGCGGCGACAGCAAGCAGGCGGCGACGGTGGCGGCAGGCGGCGGCGGCGTCTGGCGGCGGTGGGAGTTGGGGCCAGGGGCGCGCGCATGTACAAGGATTAGGTTTCCCTATACGCGTGTGCGGTTGGGGATTATATCCCTTAACTTCCGTTGGCCACCATTAAAGCCGACGGAAGCTAAGGGATGTGTATCGGCCCAGACCACAGACCCGTTAACTTCCGTCGGCCACAGTTAAAAGCCGACGGAAGTTATTTTAACTTCCATCGGCTACTTCAGGCCGACAAAAGTTATTTAACTTACGTCGGCTTTTCGAAAAGCTGATGGAAGTTAAATTGGCCGACGAAAATGTTTTGTTTTGTTGTAGTGTAGGCTTCGAATTTTGTGGGCTTTGGAGTGCTGGTTTGTGATTCCCGACTGTTCAATCTTTGATAGTTTGCAGTACACTTCGTCAGCCTCTAGCTTCGCATGACTGCATACTTCGAACAGGCTCCGACAACATTAGACTTCGCATGGTTCATAGGCTTCGACAAGTATCTAACAGGAGACAACTCTGAACAGTAAGACTTCTCTTTTTACGTGCACTCAGATTAATTGCTGTGATGATTTATTTTTGTGAACCTTGATCTGCCCATATTTTAAATGGTTTGTTAATCTGCCTATTAGCACTATGTTGGTGTCTTTTCGGTTAGGACACCGTTTGTTGTTAGGCTAGATCTTTTGAGGCTCTATTGATCTGTTCACCTTTCTTCGCTAAGTCACTTTGAGGTGAGTTGGGTGTTGGGAGCAGGCCATTGATTCGAAAGAATTTTTTAGGCGCCCATTCACCCTCCCCCTCTGGTTTCTACTTTCGGTCCTACAAGTGGTATCAGAGCCTGGTTATGTTTTTTTCCATAACTTAACCGGTTCTAAACCCCAGTAGTGATCATGACGTCTCCTGGAAAGGTCTCGTCCTTGGAAGCTTATGGCTATAATTATTGGAAGACTCGCATGCGAGCCTATCTCATGAGCCAAAGCTTGGACATTTGGGACATCTGTATTCATGCTACTTTCACGGTGTTGCCTGTTGCTGAGCGTACTACTCCTAATATTATTGCCCAGCATCAGAACAACAACAAAGAGGTGAATATTTTGTTTTCTAGTTTAGGTCCCACTGAATTTGAGCGTGTGAGCCATCTAACCACTGCGAGAGAGATCTGGGCTACCCTTCAGGCACACCATGAGAGGACAGCCCAGGTCAAGGCTCGGCTCTATCAGACCTACCGGCGTGAATATGAGAATTTCACACAGAAGCCGGGTGAATCTATTGAATAGTTGTTTGGTCGTTTTCAATTGATCATAAACAAGGTTCGGGCCAACAAGGCTGAGGGTGTTCAGTTAGTCTCAGATCATGAGCAGGCGCTCAAGGTTCTCCATACCTTGGACCCAAAGATCTAGGAGATCAAGGTATCCTCTATCATTGAGAGCACATCTTATGATACCTTGACAATTTCCGAGTTGTTTAGCAAGCTGAAGGCCACTGAAGTTGATACCTAGTTGAGATCAAATCTCACTGGCTCTGGATCAAAGACCCTGGCCCTTGCTACACCTTCTACTGACCCCTCCTCTATGAGCTGTGATGGGTTCTCTTTGATGTCTATCACTGAGGACCAGCTCGAGTCGTTAGGAGATGATGACCTGTGTCTTTTTAACAACCGGGTGCGTCGTGTTTATGACAAGAGAATGTTCAAAAGACACGGCACGAAATCTGGGTGCTTTGAGTGTGGTGACCTAGGACACTTCATCGCCGACTTCCCCAAGCGCAATGGTCACAAGAAGGGTACCGGTGGTGGCTTCTATGACTCTGGCAAGCACGACAACTCATCCTTCACAAAGGGCAAGCCAAAGACCAGATTCTTCAGAAAGGCCCTGAAGGACTACTGACGTGAGAACAAGAAGCGCGACAAGGACTTCTTCGCCGAGATGGAGAAAAGCTACTCCAAGCGGTCCACGTCTTCTTCCTCTTCATCAAGCTCAAGCGATGAGGAGATTGTCATCAGGAAGGGGAAGGACAAGGACGATCCGGCAGGCCTCTGTTTCATGGCCTTCGGGGATAGGCCGAAGAGCCGCTCACATCAACGCCGAAGATCCCGCAAGAGCTTCTGCTCAATGGCTCTCAGGGTTAAGGAAGAAAAGAGCTCCTCCGATGACTCCGACGATGACGACAATGAAAAGGTATCATCTTACGAACATGAAATCGTTGATTTACTTGAAAGTAATCGTCAGGAGTTAAAATATCGGGAAAAACTGCTTAGAGGGGCTAAGAAGAGGATAGATGAACTGGAGAGTGAGCTTGCCGTGGCCAACGGCAGAATTGAGAGTCTATCTTCTTCCCCTTCCTTGGGTGATAGCAGTGAGTGCCCAAAGTGTGAGGTGCTTCTGTGTGACCTGACGACTCTGAAGTCTAGGTACACAGAAAGGGTTGATGAGAGGGACGCTTTGGCCACTGAGCTTGAGAGCGCTCAGCTGGAGCTGAAAGATGATCATGCCAATGTCGTCATGCCCTGTGCTGATTGCCCATCCCATCTAGCTAGTCTAGCTGAGCTGAAAGCCAAGGGTGATGAGCATATGAGCGAGTTGGAGAGAGTTAGAACTGAGTTGGGGCAGGCTAGGCTAGAGCTTGAGACACTATCAGTTCCACCCACTGTCTGTGAGAACTGCTTGTCTCTTAGACAAGAGTTGATTAAACTGAAAGCCGAGAAGTCTGTCTAGGTTAATAGAGAGTGTGATACCTGCTTGTCTCAGGTGGAGGTACTAACTTCTTTGAGAGAGGAGCTAGCTGATGTCCAAAATGAGAACTTTTACCTTCGTTCAAACCTGAGTTGGGTGAGTGCCAGAGAGCCACAAGTCGGCATGATGATCCAGTAGTTTAAGAGGCGGGATGGGTTTGGGGTAGGCTACACCTACACCAAGGCTGACTTTGAGAGTGCCATTAGCCGGACAGTGGAGTGGAGTAAAATGACTCCTGAGCAGAGATACCCCAAGACTCACTCCACCGAGTCTTTCTAGGCTAGTCAGCCCAAGGATGGAGTGTTCCAAGAACAGCCCAAAGCTCCACCGAAGAAGACCATCAGGGTTCCAAAGCCCAAACACCTCCGCACTTCTCTTGACTCTCTTCCTGGACCCTCTCACACCAAGGAGACTACACTCAACACCACTAAGCCCAAGAACCCCAAGCCTCAACCACATCCCAAGAAGCCCAACTACCACTGTGAGTATTGTCAGAGAGACAGGCATCTTGCGGAGTTTTGCTTCAGGAGGAAGTGGGTTGAGAGAGCAGAGAGAGCTCATGGTAGCCAGGAGCAGTTCTACCAGTAGAGTGGTAGACTAAGCGTTCCTCGATGCGGGGAGAGGCTGGAGGCCAGGCTGCGTCGTGTAGGTGGTGGTAGAGAAGACGACTTTCATGCCCGTGATCCAGATGGTGGTGTTCGAGCCGGCAGAGCTCCAGGTCGTTTTGGATATGGTCCTGGACCTCGTGGCCGAGGCTTTAGGCAGAACCGTGGACCGCGCTTTGAGCCGCGCTTTGGTCCAAACTCTTATGATGATTTCTGATTTCCGTCTTTTGAGCAGATGGCTCGACACTAGTTTAGTTCTTTTGCTAAACCTGGTGTTGGACCATTTGCTCCCCCTTACAACCACTGATTGTGCCGGATCGGGGACTGGAGGATGTTTGGATCATGGACTCAGGATGCTCTCGCCACATGACGGGAAATCGTAGATGGTTCTCCAGTCTCTCTCCCTCGAGCTCCAAGGAATACATCACCTTCGGGAACAGTGGTCAAGGGAAGGAACAAGGCATTGGCTCTATTCGCATCTCAGACCATTTCTCTTTGAAGAACGTTGCTTTGGTTGGAAATTTGAACTTCAATTTGATTTCTGTTTCGCAACTTCTTGAGGATGGTTTGGAGGTTCATTTTAAGAAGGGCAATTCTTCTGTTATTGATTCTAGAGGGTCTTTGATTTGCCAGATCTTACCTTTTGGTAAGGTTTTTCAGATTGACTTCTCTAGTTCTTTTGGCCTTCTCGATGTTTGATTGCTGGATCCTCCTCTGAGCTCTGAAAGTGGCATAGGAGGTTGGGTCATTTGAGTTTTGATCTTCTAGTCAGATTGAGCTCTATGGACCTCATCCGAGGATTGCCCAAGCTTAAAATGGAGAAGGATCTAGTTTGCCATCCCTGTCATCACAGGAAAATGGTTGCCGCTTCTCACTCACTTGTGACTCAGGTGATGACTTCATACCCGGGAGAGTTGTTACACATGGACACTGTTGGTCCAGCTCGGGTGCGTTCAGTCGGTGGGAAGTGGTATGCACTTGTGATTGTTGACGATTTTTCTCGATTTTTGTGGCTTTTCTTCTTGGAGTCTAAGGATGAGACTTTTCATTTTGTTCATGACCTGATTTTGAAGCTGAAGAATGAGAACAATGGTCGGATGCGAGCGATTCTCTCTGACAACGGCTCTGAGTTCAAGAACTCTTAGTTCGTCAGCTTCTGTAGTGATCAGGGTCTTGACCATCAGTTTTCTACTCCTTACACTCCCCCACAGAACGGTGTTGTGGAACAAAAGAACCGCACGCTAGTCGAGATGGCCAGGACGATGCTCGATGAGCACAGGACTCCGAGGCGTTTTTGGGCTGAAGGCATGAACATGGCTTGCTATCTGGCCAACCGCATTTTTCTTAGAGCTTGCCTAGGTAAGACTTCATATGAGTTGCGGTTTGGCAGACAGCCCAAAGTGAGCCACTTGCGAGCGTTTGGCTGCAAGTGCTTTGTGCTCAAGAAGGTAGGGCATTTGGACAAGTTTGAGTCTCGTTTCTGAGATGGAGTTTTTCTTTGCTATGCGTTGCATTCTCGAGGCTTCCGTGTTTGGAACCTCGACTCCCAACAGCTTGTCGAGACTTGCGAGGTTTCTTTTTATGAGTCCTTGCCTTCTTTGACTCCTTCTTTTGAGCTTTCTGGAGATGGTGAGCTCGGAGAGTCCATCTTTGAAGAAGATGATGATGCTCCAGCTACTGATGAGGGTGGGCCTTCTGCACTACTTGTAGAACCCACACCTTCTGAGACTTCGACTGAGGATGAGGGTGGACCTCTGATCACCTCTTCCACTTCAATCGAGCCCCCGCAGTCGAGTCCAGAGGTGCCATCTGCTGACTCCGGTGAGGTGACTTCAGATCAACAGGGATCCCGAGCAATTCAGCATGATCACCCCTTAGAGCTCATCATCGGTGATTTGTCTAAAAGGACTTTGCGTTCGTCTGTTGACTCTCTTGTTGTGTTTGCTGAATCTGCTTTGTTGCATCTTTTGAGCCCAGAGACATTTCTCATGCTCTCTCTGATTCGAATTGGATTAATGCTATGCAAGAAGAGCTTGAGAATTTTTTCCGCAATCGGGTTTGGACAATGGTTGAGCTGCCACCTGGATGCAACCCCATAGGCACCAAGTGGGTGTTCAAGAACAAGCAAGGTGAAGATGGGGTTGTGGTGCGCAACAAAGCTCGACTAGTGGCCCAGGGTTTTTGTTAGAAGGAAGGTATTGACTTTGAAGAAACTTTCGCCCCTGTTGCCCGTCTTGAGTCCATTCACATTCTTTTAGCTTTTGCCGCTTCAAAGGGTTTTAAGCTTTTTCAAATGGATGTCAAGAGTGCTTTTCTGAACGGGTACATAGAGGAGGAGGTTTATGTTAGGCAGCCCCCCGGTTTTGAGAACCCTAAGTTTCCTCGACATGTTTTTAAGTTGTAGAAAGCTTTATACGGTCTGAAGCAAGCCCCTAGGGCTTGGTATGACCGGTTAAAGCAGTTTTTGTTAGGGAAGGGCTTTGTGATGGGTTTTGTGGATAAAACTCTTTTCTTGCTCACAGATGCTTTAGGTTTCTTAGTCGCTCAGATTTACGTGGACAATATTATCTTTGGCGGTACTACTGATGCTCTTGTGTCCAAGTTTTCTGAGCAGATGCATAGTGAGTTTGAGATGGGCCTCATGGGTGAGCTCAAGTACTTCCTAGGGCTCTAGATCAAGCAGACCAAGGATGACACCTTCATCCACCAGGGTAAGTACACTCGGGACATGTTGAAGAAATTCGACTTTGGTGGAGAGTTGAAGCCTCAGATGACCCCAATGGGAACATCTGGGGGCCTGGACAAGGACGAGAGCGGCATCAAGGTCAATGAGAAAGAATTTTGAGGGATGATCGATTCACTGTTGTACTTGACGGCGACAAGGCCAGACATACAGTTCGCCGTGGGACTGTGCGCGCGCTTCTAGTCTTCACCACGCGCGTCTTATCGGTAGGCTGTCAAGCGCATTTTCAGGTATCTCACCTATGCACCTGATCTAGGTCTTTACTATTCAGCATCATCATCTCTTGATTTATCTGGCTTTTCGGACGCTGACTTTGGTGGGTGCCGGTTGGATCGCAAGTCGACTTCCGGTACTTGCCAGTTTCTTGGTTCGTCTCTTGTTTCTTGGTCTTCTCGAAAGCAGTATGGAGTTGCACTTTCGACCACTGAGGCTGAGTATGTAGCTGCTACTAGCTGCTGCTCACAGTTGGTTTGGATGATTTCCACTTTGCGAGACTTTGCGTTGTTCTTTCCTACAAGAGTTCCTCTGTTTTGTGATAGCACTAGTGCAATTAGTGTAGGGAAAAACCCTTGTCTCCATTCAAAAACCAAACACATTGATGTGCGCTTTCACTTTTTGTGGGATCAATATGAGAAAGGTGTCATTGACCTTGTTCATGTTGATACCCATCATCAGTTAGCTGACATTTTCACCAAACCCCTAGATCAGTCTACCTTTGAGCATTTACAAGGGGATTTGGGTGTTGTGTATCCTTTTTAGGATATTTTGAGTCAGTTTTCTTTCTTCTTTACTCTTTTCTTGAGTCTTTTTGTGTGTGTTCATATCATACATACTCACATGTCACACTTTTGAGCTTGCTTGTGTTATATGATTGAACTGCTTTACATAATCTAGCCGGTACAGGCTTTTGATTACTTGTCGATGATCATGCTTTGCTTCAGTTCACATGATATGTTTGATATATGTCATATGCATGGCTTTTATTCTTTAAAATTGAAAAATGATCACCATTGCTTCTGGTAACTAGCATGTGTAGGCTGAATGCTTTTGCTATTTGTTACATGCCTTGTAGCTAGATCCTCACTTAGATGCAGAAATGCAACTTTGACATATGCTTTAACATGGAAATGTGCTATAAAAATGATGCAAAATTAGAAAAATGAAAAAAAATCCATGCCTTTTTATGCATAATTTGAAAAGAGCCAGGAGGGTTTGCTTTGTCGCATTGCATTGTTCTGGACTGCGTACCATAGCACTTTGGTATGAACTAGGATAGTGTAGTGTATGCCAAGACCAATGTCTTAAGCTTCTAATGGTCCAGTTTTGGCCTAGGCTTGACTTGGTCAGTTAGCTTAAGGTCTGACATGCAAATAACCGCTAGCAAAAATGAAAAAGGAAAATTAAAAAGATAACAAGTTTGCTGAAGCATTTTGTTTTGGACAATGCTTATCTTGGTAGATATCAGTTAGCGTTTACATCTCATGCTTTACCTTGCTTGTTTTTGTTTGTGATGCTTTTGTTTGTGAAAATTGAAAAATGTGTGCTAATGACTTTCTTTAGATATCATCTGTTGCACTGAACATGCCATGTGTCTTAGACAGTATGTCTTTTGCTATACCTTCTAGATGTTGTAATTGCAGTCAATCATATCTGAGAAGCATCCTTTCTACACTCCACATGCACCCCAGTTGCATTTATTACATATTTTGAGGGGGAGTTGCATTTCAGGGGGAGTCCGTGTCTCTTTAGAGTGCTTTTAAGTCTCGCTTGATGAGTTCAATTGTCAACAAGGGGGAGAAATTTTGGGAGAAGAGTTTAAGGGGGAGTTTTGGCTTTCTCTGGGATTTGTTTCAGGGGGAGTTTTTGTCCCGTTTGTCCTTACTCTTTGGATATCCTTGTTGATAATTCTGAGATTGCACTCGTTTTGAGCTTTTACTTTTGGTTAACCATAATGACCGCTTTCTTTCTTTTGTTCGGCTTTTGGTCATTAGGGTTAAACTTTTATTTTATTTTCTTCTTCTCTGTTTTCTTGTGTTTCGTTTTCGTGTTTCCACATGTGCTTATAGGTACTGGAGAGCTGATGAAGAAAAGTGTTGACAATGCACTCATCAAGGGGGAGATTGAGGAGCCATGCTAAAGAGCATGGGCCTCATGGCTCTAGATGTGATGAGTCATTGTCAACGAAAGTCAAAGAGGACTGAAGAGGAGAAGACCTGTTGCGTCTGGGCCGCGTGTGACTTAGGTACACGGGCAGCAAGCGATTGTCAGGTAGAGGGGCCGCGAAGTCGGTATGGCCCAATCCGGGTACATGGGCTAGGAGCAGCAGAGGATCCACTGGGCTGTTGACCAGGATTGACTCAGGTACACGAGCGGCGAGCGATTGCCGAGCTGAGAGAGCTGTGGAATCGGGCTGGCCCAATCTGGGTACCTGGTGTAAAGTCGGTGGACGCTTTGATCTGAGTTTTTGTGGTGTAGAGTTCTTGAGAACCTAGTGTAGCCTGCGCAGCCTAATAGCAGCCTAGGTACTAGTTTCGTGCCTAGCCCCTCCTACTGTTGGCTTTCGTATGCTTTACAGCTTTAATTTCTTTGTGGGCCCGGCTAGAGTTCTGTTAGAAGCTTTCTTCTGTCTTCCAAGTCTAAATTTTTTCTCGGAGTTACATTTGATACTAACCTCGCTAATCAGCACACCCCACAGAGTAGCACATTGACCTTCGGCAGAAAGTTCAGGCCTTCGGAGTTCACGAAATACTTTCGAAGTAACCTATTCGAAGCCTCACCGAGGTCTGTTTGAAGGGTGTGAGAATCTTTTCGAAGTTCTGTGTACTGGCTTTCTGACTGAGCAAAGGCACTAGCTTTTTGCTGTCACCTTCGAAGTAGGCTTCGCAGTGTCTGCTTTGGCATAGCGAAGGTCCTAGCAAATCCTGTTTTCGGTTTTTACTTGTACGATTCTTTGTCTTCTGAAGGCTGTTCCGAAGCTACTTCGACTCGAAGTAGGCTTCGAATTTTGTGGGCTTCGGAGTGCTGGTTTGTGATTCCCGACTGTTCAAGCTTCGATAGTTTGCAGTACACTTCATCAGCCTCTAGCTTCGCACAAGTGCATACTTCGAACAGGCTCCGACAACATTAGACTTCGCACGGTTCACAGGCTTCGACAAGTATCTAACAGGAGACAACTCTGAATAGTAAGACTTCTCTTTTTACATGCACTCAGATTAATTGTTGTGATGATTTATTTCTGTGAACCTTGATCTGCCCATGTTTTAAATGGTTTGTTAATCTGCCTATTAGCACTGTGTTGGTGTCTTTTTGGTTAGGACACCGGTTGTTGTTAGGCTAGATCTTTTGAGGCTCTATTGATCTGTTCACCTTTCTTCGCTAAGTCACATTGAGGTGTGTTGGGTGTTGGGAGTAGGCCATTGATTCGAAAGAATTTTTTAGGCGCCCATTCACCCCCCTCTGGTCGCTACTTTCGGTCCTACACCTGTGTCGATAATTGTCGTAAGGTAGGCCAGACCGGCCATAGTAGGCCGGTCGGACTGACCCTCGGGTAGGGTTCCGGTTAACCCTAGCGACATACCTTTGCGGCGTTTTGTCTGTGTTCCCTTCGGGACTGGGACCTCCTGGGATCCCACTTTGATGATGATGGTCTTTGGGGTGGCTCCATGGTCACCTCCTCTGACGTCGCCTTGCGCGGCTCGATTTTGGTGTACTACAGACAGACGATGGAAGATGTTCTCCTTTTGTGCTAGAATTTGTCCCTGCCAATCATAAATGCTAGAAGGAGCAGTGGGGTTAGTGGTGGGTTGTTGCGTGGAGTACTCTGGCAGTGGGACCCAGACCGGGGATCACGGGGCCATCGTCTAGTATTACGGCAGCGGCATCGAAGGCTCCAGCGGTCTCGTCCATTGAGGGCTGAACTCGTTACCCTGCTAGAGGTTCGACCATGTCGAGTGTATCTCGAACCATATCAACGAGGGGTCATGCCAGGCCGGAGGTAAGTTGGCCCACTACGGAGTCTGGTTTGGCCACTGGGGACCGAACTCAGCCGGAGGTTGGGCCCAGAACGGAGGTAGGTTCAGCCATTGGGGGCCGAACTCGCCTTTCTTAGGGCTAGATCTTCTAGGGGGTTCGGCCGTCAGGGAGCCCTCGGTCGAACGCTCATCTTCTCTAACCTCCTCTTGTGTTTGTGTAGAAGCATCTTGTAAGTTACCTTTGGCTTTCTACAGGGCCCTAGCCGAAGGTGGTGCTTTGACATTTTATTTCCACACCCCTACCTCTGGGTTCTTCGGTATGAGTGTGCATGCGCGTGGTTCTCCTATGACGACCGCTTTCCCTTTGGCTGACTCAGCCTGTTTTGGCCGAATCAATACCTTCTTTTCCTCGAGATCGATGGTTTTCACGGGAAAGGGGTCCCTATCCAACTTCATCTTTGGACTAGCCTCAATTTTCAATCGTCCTTCCTCTATGGCCGATTGAACCTACCGACGAAAAAAATTACAATCATTAGTATAGTGGGAATGTGAATCATGCCACTTACAGTAGGGGTGCCTCTTCAATTCGTCGGTGGATGGCATGACTTTACCTTTAGGCAGTCTCAGAAGCTGGATTTTCAAGAGGAAGTCAAATATCTTATCACATTTAGTTACGTCGAATGAATATTTGACTTCATTGGGCCGACTCTTGGAATGAGACGACCATAATTCGGAGCAGGTGATGGGCTTGGACTTAGTGTTCCAAGTCCATTCGGCCGCGTACATGTCGGTCAAATCCTCTTCTTCTTCGGACTCCTCTTCGTCAGAGTGTTCCATAATATGGACTTCAGCTTTACGTTTGTTGAAAGTCTTGACAAATCTTTTATCTTTGGCTTGGCTTTCCAGGACCAGAGCCTGCTGTAGGACTTGGCTGACGTTTAAGAAATTATGGTTGTCTAATCTTTCTTTTATCTGAGAGCGCAAACCATTAAATACTAAGTCTATCAAGTCCCTCTTTGAAATATTTAAACTAAAGCATCAATTTCGGGTGTCCCTAAAGCGCTTGACGTACTCAGAGACAGTTTCACTAGATGTTTGCATGACCGATGTTAAATGGGAAAGCCTCTGTTCGGTTTTGCCGGCATAGAAATAATCGTGGAATTTTTGCTCTATATGGGCCCATGTCTGCAAGGAGTTCGGCGGTAGTGCCGAAAACCAAGTGATTGCGGTGTCGGACAACAAAATAGAAAATAGTCTAAGTTTTAGCGCATCCGACCCACTAGCTTCGCCACACTGTGCTAAAAATTGGCTAACGTGCTCTAGTGTGGTCTTACTACCCTCGCCATCAAACTTAGTGAAATCTGGGACTCTATAACCACGAGGGTATGGGATGGTGTCAAAGTGGTTGGGGTACGGCTTCCGGTAAATCCTAGCCTGATCCTGAGGTGCAAAGCTGGTGCACTCCCTGAACAGCGCGTTTATTCGCTCTTCGATGTCGTCCTGGCCCCCTGCCTGGGCACACCTCTCGTGCGGCGGCAGGACACGTGGTGGTATATCAACGGGCTTAGGCCTATGCGATGGTGCAGTAACGTACGACGCGGGCAATGGCGGCAGAGCTGGCGCAGGCGCAGGTTGTGTCGGCGCATGGTAAGTAGGGTTTGCCTGGCTGAAGGCGTTATGATGCGTCTCAGCCGTGGATGATGAGGCCGGAAACATGACGGATTTGCCAGTATTCCCGTCTGTTCTGCTATAAATATGTGGTGTCGGCAAAATACTAGCTATCAGTGTTGGGGAATCGGCTTCAGTAAAGCCGAACCTTTTAAAAGCTGCCAGTACTTCAGATGTAACTGCGGAGCCCAACCTGTTGGCTAGCGAAGTGCTAACCGCTTGATCTACCGACGCAGCTATTCTACTATCAATTTCGGAAGTAGACAGAGGTGGTGATTATGGTCGTACCTAGGCGAGATCGAGGGTATTGACGTCGTGCTTGACGAAGCCCGAACGCGTCTTGATGAAGCTTCCATCATGATCTCTCGGAGCTTGTTCATCTTTGCCTCGATCTCTGCCCGTCATTCTTCGGGAATTTCATCAAGGGTGGGCACCATGATGTTGCGGCTATCGATGTCCGTGCCCCCGTAGTAGCCATCGGCGATGCAGTCAAAGTAGACGTAGTAGAGGTATTTGTCACTAACGTAGACATTCCCGCCATGGTTGACGTTCTCCCTAGCAGAGTCACCAAAAAGTGTGTTGACGCTAAAATGTGCCCCCGCACTTGGGTCAGTTCAACGTCCAAAAGTACCGTGAGGGTACCGACGTCGCTTTCTGACTACCCTTAATAGTGATAAGGGATGGTGGAATCACCAGGCAATCAAATAAATAATTAGCAATTTAAATCCAATTGGCCGAAATCGGACAATTCGGGGCCGATTCCAGACTAAGGCAGAAAATTAGCCCGAAGGGTCCCTAGGGCACCTTCGGCCTGTATACCCAGTCAGACCGGAGGTACACCTTTGGTCGGACCGGGGTGTGCGAAGGGTACTCCAATGCGAGGCTCCGAAGCCTGATGCGACGGGCTCCGTGTGGTCTGACCGGTGAAGGTTCACCGGTTAAACCGACAATAATGCCTCGGTCAGACCGCGGCCTCCGGCCGAGCGAAGCTAGACGCGAATTGGATGGCGAGCGGAGGGGTACATCGGGCAGAGGGGCCGCGAAGTCGGGCTGGCCCAATCTGGGTACATGGGCTAGGAGCAGCAGAGGATCCACTGGGCTGTTGACCAGGATTGACTCAGGTACACGGGCGGCGAGTGATTGCCGGGCTGAGAGAGTTGCGGAATTGGGCTGGCCCAATCCGGGTACCTGGTGCAAAGCCGGTGGACGCTTTGTCAGTTTCGGCACAAAACTAACGACAGCTGATCTTGGAACGGACCGTCCTGAAGTGAAGCCATAGTCGCTATGAAAGCTCCACTTCCAGGTAAGTCATCTGTAAATAGGAGTTTACTATTTTGTCCTTAGGCCCACACTCAGTCAGTCGAGTCTGTAAAAATATCCTAAGGGTAGTTTGGTCTTTTTCTTTTATTTCAACGTCTGTAAAAAACCCTAAGGGTCTGGTTGAATATTCCTAGGCTATTGGGCTGCCTATAAATAGGGCCCCAATCCCTAGGGTTAGTGTTACCCTTTCAGAAATTACTTTACTAATCAAAAAAGGATTGGGTCATTTTTGTTTACTCCCTATTCGTGTTCGTGGGAGCGCCGCTGCCATTCATAGGCTTTCTGTTCTTCACGAGATCCGTTAGGTTTTATTCCCTGATTTTCAACCATCTAGCTTCGCTTTGTACGCATTTGATCGGTACCTCTGTTTGCGTGCCTTCTGCTATCATCTGTGTGCGATGATTTAAGTTCTGTTATTTTGTGTTTATGCGCTGAAGAAAATTTTGTTTTTCTTTAAAATTCGTTCTTTTTTCTTTCGCTTCCTGATCTTGCCTGCTGTGTGCGATTACTTGTATTAGTTTTGCCTTTATGAAGCTGCAGTGGTCTACTGCTACCTAGAATCATCTATTACATGGCTAGCTTGTGCTAGTTTTCTCTTGTTTCCTGTGCTTGTCAGCAGCTCCTTGAGTACCTTACTACAGGGAGATATTTTTTTCAATGGTTTTCTCTTGGTAGCATGGCTGTATTGTCTAACCGCTTACTAGTTCATAGGCGTTTTTTATTCAAGAGATGATGTCAGCTAGCCGGCAGTTTTTGTTTAGCATTAAAGTGTTGTAGCAGCTCATTTTTGTAGCTTCCAGCCAACAGTGCTAGTCATCATCTAGGCTGACAGCTAGCTGTTTTTTGTGAGGTACTAGCTTGCAGCAGGCTAGTCTGAATTTTTCTTGCACGATCTTCCTTGCTCTGGTCTGCTGCAGTAGTCTACAAAACAGTGTGCTTTCATGCAGCCTGGCAGCTAGCAAAATAGCCCTATTGGCTACAAACCACCTTCGGCAGCAGCCTGTTTACTCTTCACGCGTGATTTTCTTTTTGCTGTGATTGCTTCTCTGGAGCTTGCCAGACTCGTGGTTGTGACAGGTGCGAAGGTACTTTGGTAGCAGGCTTCGGCCTCTGATTTCCTGGCGAAGGTCGTGTGACAGCTTCGATCAGTTTAATTCTGCCAAAGTACTTTCCCGTATTTTTCTGTAACCGAAGTTGCTCGAGCGTGGACCCCACGGAGTTCAGTTTTTGGTCGAAGGTGTTTTTATTCGAAGTTGACATGTTGGCTTCGAAGTTGCGTACTGTGAACTCCGAAGCTTGACGAAGTTCGAAGCATACTTCGCAGGAATTCGGAGTTGTTTCGAAGCTAGTTCTTACTCTTTGAATTTTGTGAATTTCGAAGTGCTGCTTTTATCTTCACACAACTGCATACTTCGAACAGGCTCCGACAACTTCGAAGTAGGCTTCGTCACTACAGGCTTCGATACTGCAGACTTCGAAGCAGGCTTCGATACTGGAGGCTTCGGCAAGTATCAAACAGGAGACAACCTCGAACAGTGAGACTTCTCTTTTTGCGTGCTTTTAGATTAAGTGTTGTGATGATTTATTTCTGTTTACTTTGATCTGCCCATGTTTTGAAATCTTTGTTTATCTGCCTATTAGCACTATATTAGTGTTTCTTTGTCTAGGACAACAGTCGTTCCTAGTCTAGATACTTTTAGGCTTTGGTGATCTATTTACATGTTGCTGCTAAGTCCTTTGAGGTGCGTTGGGTGTTGGGAGCAGACCATTGATTTGAAAGAATTTTTAGGCGCCCATTCACCCCCCCTCTGGTCGCTACTTTCGGTCCTACAAGTGGTATCAAAGCCTGGTTAGGGTTTTTCAATACCTTAACCGATTCTAAAACCCAGTAGTGATCATGACGTCTCCTAGAAAGGTCCCATCCTTGGAAGCTTATGGCTATAATTATTGGAAGACTCGCATGCGAGCCTATGTCATGAGCCAAAGCTCGGACATCTGGGACATTTGTGTTCACGCTACTTTTGTCATATTGCCAGTTGCTGAGCGTGATTCTCCTGGTATCATCACCCAGCATCTGAACAATAACAAAGTTGTGAACATTTTGTTTTCTGGTTTTGGTCCCACTGAATTTGAGCGTGTGAGCCATCTCACCACTGCGAGAGAGATCTGGGCTACCCTTCAGGCACACCATGAGGGGAAAGCTCAGGTCAAGGCTCGGCTCTATCAGACCTACCGGCGTGAATATGAGAACTTCACACAAAAGCCGGGTGAATCTGTTGAAGCGTTGTTTGGTCGTTTTCAATTGATCATAAACAAGCTTCAGGACAACAAGGCTGAGGGTGTTCAGTTAGTCTCAGATCATTTCTGAGTTGTTTAGCAAGCTGAAGGCCACTGAGGTTGATACCCAGTTGAGATCAAATCTCACTAGCTCTGGATCAAAGTCTCTGGCCCTTGCTACACCTTCTGTTGATCCCTCTTCTATGAGCTGTGCTGGGTTCTCTTTGATGTCTATCACTGAGGACCAGCTTGAGTCTTTGGGAGATGATGACCTGTATCTTTTTAACAACCGGGTGCCTCGTGTTTATGATAAGAGAATGTTCAAAAGACACGACACGAAATCCGGGTGCTTTGAGTGTGGTGACCCAGGACACTTCATCGCCAACTGCCCTAAGCGCAATGGCCACAAGAAGGGCACCGGTGGTGGCTTCCACGACTCCGGCAAGCACGACATCTCCTTCATCAACAAGGGCAAGCCAAAGACCAGATTCTTTAAAAAGGCCCTGAAGGAGTACCGGCGAGAGAACAAGAAGCGCGACAAGGCCTTTTTCGCCGAGATGGAGAAGAGCTACTCCAAGCGGTCCACGTCTTCTTCCTCTTCATCGAGCTCAAGCGATGAGGAGATCATCATCAGGAAGGGGAAGGACAAGGACGATCCAGCGGGCCTTTGCTTCATGGCCTTTGGGGACAGACCGAAGAGCCGCTCACATCAGCGCCGAAGATCCTGCAAGAGCTTCTGCTCAATGGCTCTTGGGGATAAGGAAGAGAAGGGCTCCTCTGATGACTCCGACGATGATGACAACGAAAAGGTATCATCTTATGAACGTGAAATCGTTGATTTACTTGAAAGCAATCGTCAGGAGTTAAAATATTGGAAAAAATTGCATAGAGGGGCTAAGAAGAGGATAGATGAATTAGAGAGTGAGCTTGTCGTGGCCAATGGCAGAATTGAGAGTATATCTTCTTCCCCTTTCTTGGGTGATAGCAGTGAGTGCCCAAAGTGTGAGGTGCTTCTGTGTCGTGCCCTGTGCTGATTGCCCATCTCATCTAGCTAGTTTAGCTGAGATGAAAGCCAAGGGCGATGAGCATTTGGGTGTCTTGGAGAGAGTGAGAGCTGAGCTGGCGCAGACTAGGCTAGAGCTTGAGATACTGTCAGTTCCACCCACTATTTGTGAGAACTGCTTGTCTCATAGACTGGAGTTGATTAAGCTGAAAGCCGAGAAGTTTGTCCAAGTAGATAGCAAGTGTGAGACCTGCTTGTCTCAGGTGGAGGTACCAGCTTCCTTGAGAGAGGAGCTAGCTGATTCTCAGAATGAGAACTTTTACCTCTGTTCTATTCTGAGTTGGATCAGTGCCAGAGAGCCACAGCTCGGCATGATGATCCAGCAGTTTAAGAGGCAGGATGGGTTTGGGGTAGGATACACCTACACCAAGGCTGACTTTGAGAGTGCCATTAGCCGGGCAGTGGAGTGGAGTAAAATGACTCCTGAGCAGATATACCCCAAGACTCACTCCACTGAGTCTTTCCAGGCTAGTCAGCCCAAGGATGGAGTGTTCCAAGAACAGCCCAAAGCTCCACCCAAAAAGCCCATCTGGGTTCCACAGCCCAAACACCTCCACACTTCTCTTGACTCTCTTCTTGGACCTTCTCGCACCAAGAAGTCTACACCAAACACCACTAAGCCAAAGAAGCCCAAGCCTCAACCACATCCCAAGAAGCCCACCTATCATTGTGAGTACTGTCAGAGAGACGGGCATCTTGCGGAGTTTTGCTTCAGGAGGAAGCGGGTTGAGAGAGCAGAGAGAGCTCGTGGTGGTCAGGAGCAGTTCTACCTGATGAGGACATCACTTCACATGATACACACATGGAGCCTCCACCTACAATTCAATTACAAGGACCAATCACACGCACCCGTGCCGGTCGCTTGAACCATGAGGTTAATTCTTTCCTTAGCAACTATGTTAATATTTGTTTGGACGGGATGCTACTGAATACTAGTGATAATTTGTTGCTTAGGAACATGGGAGATGGAATAGAAGAGTTGGAGTTGAAGACGGAGTCGCACGGATGATTTGAAGTCAAAAATTCGCTGGTTCGGACTACATCGACCACCATGCACCAAAATGGGCATAACTTTCTCATACGAAGTCCGATTGGCGCGTTCTTGGACTTTTTGGAAAGCTAAGGAGAAGACGGATCTTTTGCCAATGGTGTCGTCTCATTTGGAGTCTCGAGCCGTCCTGTGTGTTTAAAACAGTCCTGCATGACAGAATTGGGCCGTGTTGGCCCATAGTCCGAGTCTGTACGTCTTCTAGCCCACAACCCAAGTCTGTACGCCTTCCACAAGCTGCCCACGCCTTATATACTCACGCCAACCACCTTTATGGTTAGGTTTTGCTTTGTTTGCATCTACACTTGTGTGTTTAGATCCCGCCCCTTGCACCGGACCGATTGGCTGCTGCATCGGTGTTTGTGAAACCTCACCTTTTCATCGTTTGTCTGTGATTTGGCATTCGACTTGTATCCTTCCTGTTCTTGCTTGTGTTCTTGGGTTCGCTTACAGGAATTAGCCTTCGTGGCGAGGTCAATCGCGTTCTGCGTGGTTGATAACCAACGGAGACAGTGGTGTAACGATTGCAAGGTTTTGATCCGCCGGACCGGAGCCTTGGATCGCCAACGTCGAGATTCTCCACCAATCCAAGTTATCCTTTACCTAGTGGAAGATCGGGACCAATCCCCCATCAGTTGGTATCAGAGCTCAGATTTCCCGTTAGGTAACCTCGATCTTCTTTTATTTTACCTAGAGTCCAGAAAAACCGCACCAAAAAAAATCCCACCGAGAACCCCTTTGTGCCTTGCGATTTTAATTTCTGTTTTTAACCTTGTTGAGTTTGTGTTCTTGGTCGCGTCTTGTTGCTGGTTTAGTAATCCCTTTGTGTCGTTTGAGTATTAGTTGGTCTTGTGTCTCAAAAAAATTCCCCACTCGAAAAAACCCCCCTCCACAGCCCTACTCGTTTTCCACATCGACTCTTTGTGACCCCCCTTCGGTAAAACAGGCATAACTTTTTGCTCGTTTGGCAGAAAAATCTGAAATTTTTTGAGCGTCTTCCTGACACAATTTGGGGGGGTACCCTAACACGGTTCCCCTATTAGCCCTCACCAGAATCGCCAAAAAAATCAGGAAGATTAAGAAAAAAATTGGTCAAAGTTTTTGCTCGCCGTTCAGCGAACTTATTGAAATTTTGTGAACCACATCCCACCTCAGTTGCAGGTGCCAATTTTTGTGGTTGCATCTCTGGTCATCCTTGTTCAAAATAAATAGAGTGAAAAAAAGAGAAAAAAATATATATAAAAAAAGAGAACCGGTCCTGTCGATTGCTTGTCCGATCCCTTGTCCGATCTCTTGTCCGATCCCTTGTCCGATCAGCGGCAGCAGCAGATTCTGCTTGTCCGATCCCTTGTCCGATCTCTTGTCCGATCCCTTGTCCGATCTGCAGAGAGCTGAATTTGGCCTGTTATTGCTTCCATTTGAGTTTTGGGCACATAGTTTCCCTCTATTGCTTGAATTTTCACATTGGGAGCACTAAGGCCAGCAACTTTGACGAGTACTAGGGAATACTTATTGAACTTGGTTTAACTGTTATTACTATCGCTAATCCTTGCTACTCACTTTGCCTTCCAAGCTACACCTTTCTCTTGGTCAGGACAGGTTCTTTTCATGCAATTGCCACCACCCTCCACTTGGTTCATCACCTGTAGGCCGGTGAGCTCACTGCGGCGTGGTAAGAACACTTGCAAGCGTGGGTAAGGTGCTTGACGGATTGCTTCCACCACACACCCACCACCCCACCTAGCTGTTTTAAATAAGGATTATTCTTTGTTGTTTTGTCTTTTCACTAACATGGCAGATAACAGCGGTACCCCTCCATCTGATTTTAATGACTGTGTCTCACGACGTGCTCTACTAGAGTCTCAGCGGCAGACCCAACATTCTATCGAACGTCTCGCGCGTACTGTGGCTGACCTAGTGGACCGAATGACTGCCTTGGAAACACGCTTGCCTACTGCACGAGCCAACAATGACCATGTTGAAGAGGAAGACGACCATATTGAAGAGGAAGACGACCTATCCTATGCCGGGAACAATGGCATTGACCCTGACCAGGCTGTACGTCACCCCTTTCAGTTCAATCATCAAGGTATGGGCGGCCACCGCAACCGCCATCCACGAGGTAACAATGACAACCACAGGAACAATGATCCCTACTCTAAGGTAAAATTTCAGTACCTCATTTTGCTGGCACCTATGATCTAGATGCATATTTAGATTGGGAGATGTCAGTCGAACAAAAATTTAATGCTCACATGGTTCCTGCTATCCACCGCGTACGCTTAGCTACTAGTGAATTCACTGGATATGCTCTTCTTTGGTGGACTGAAATAGCTCAGGTTGGCAATGAACCACAAAATTGGGATATGTTAAAACGGCAAATGCGTGGTAGATGGGTTCCTCCTTCATATAAACGTGATTTGAGAAAAAAAATGCAGCGCCTAAACCAAGGAAATAAATCGGTAGAGGAGTATTATCAGGAGTTGCAAATAGGTTGCATGCGTGCTGAAATTGAGGACAATGAGGATAAAATGGCCCGTTTTTATGGTGGTTTAAGACGTGAAATTCAGGATATCATTGATTATAAAGAATACAATACTATCACTCGTCTTTTCCACCTTGCTATGTGTCGCGCCCCAATTTAATAAATCAGGACTTTATTGAAATTCCATAGAAAATCAATAAAACAAGACGTTCATCATGCGACCACGTACAAATACGAGCAATCATTCACGGTTCGTAGACCGCATTAATACAAAAGTGAATAAAGGTGAAGAGAAACTAATAAAATAAGGGTCCTAGATGAACGCCTCCTTCCAGTCTCGCCTTGACTGGGTCGCTACTCCAGACCTTCATCCTCCTCGTAGTAGACGGGCTCTGATGGTGTAAGTCAATGGGGTGAGTACAGATGTACTTAGCAAGCCACCGAATGCAAATATAATGCAGGGTAATAACAAGGGAGGTAGTGGCTAGTTTTGCGGAAGAAGCATAATTGTAAAGCATTAAATGTGATCAATTTATTAGTACTGAAAAGTAAACATGTGTATGCATCATCATCTTCTAACTCGAGGAGTACGTTTTACCTCCCCGCACAACAGTCCTTACATGCCATGAATAACTCATCCATTCAATCTATTGTAAACTAACTGCGAGTAGTCACACAACCCGCCCTTGACCGTGGGCTCGGCTTTTCGAAAAGATTGAATTACTCTGATCAGAGATGTACCACTGTACCCACAAGGCACGCACTCATCACTTACACCAAAGTGTAACGAGATGACCCATTTCACGGGAACTCGTGCCAAAACCTTCCATATGGTTCCCTCCGACTCCACAATACCCTCTTATGGGTTTCGTATCGTGTCTCGACGTGTCGAGTGCTCACCATACCCCCCTTGAGCCTTCTTTGGTACAAGTCGCCCGCAGGCTTGCCCCTTGTACCCCTCCACTATGGTGCATAGAGCCGAAGAGTTCCACACTTCCAGTTAGGACTTACCCATTAGACTTGTGGTTGGTACGGAAGTACTTTGCAACAGATCCCGCAGACCGGTCCTTATAGTGCCCCGGGTGCGACAAACCAGTGCCCGAGCTTGCACCCGGAACCCACCATACTTATAACCTAGCCAACTCCAACAGAGTCCAGAGACAAGAATAACAGGGAAATACATATACAGAATCCAGCTATCTACGACTCGTTCTTTTTAACCTATAGCAGTTGTGCCGGTACATTGGGCACTAGCTAATATTTTAATAGTAGAGTGACAAGGAGTTATGGCTCAATAAGCATGGCTTGTGTTTGCACACCAGGACGGGGATCTAATAAATATAAGTGTAGGGCTTGAATATTGGACTAATGCAATATTAACCTATGGGTTATAGCGATAATTTGTTAAAACATGGGCTCAATTATGATCAACTGTTTCCTGCTCCTCGACGTACTCGTAGTCTTCTCGATACGGAAAAATAAATAATACATTCAATAAACAGATAAAATTCACCAAATAAAAGAACATACATAGTTGTGGGTGTTTGTATGTGAAGTAATATTTTATTATTCTGAGTTTTTGCATAAAACAATAAAGTTTAACTTTTGGGATTTTTCCTAATTTATTTTTCTGTATTATTAATTTTAATCCTAAGGGATTTTTATTCTTTTATTTGCTAAAAATATTTTGGGTAATAGTAACATACTGTTTTTATGGCATTAATGTGTAGAGAATATTATTCTGGATTTAACAAAATTTGAATGGTGAAATTTGGAGTTAAAATGAGCAAGATATGAATTTTTAAGTTTAAACCATTTTCTGAAATTTTTATTTAAAAAGGAAATGGGCTCTGGTCCACGGTGAGCCAGGCCCACGGTGGACCGCGCTACTGTGCGCGTGGACCGAACCGATCTGGATCGTCCGATCCAGATCGAGCGGCCAGGCGCGAGGCAGAACGTTTAAATGAAAATGAACGGCTGTGATTAAAACGTGGTGGACGGGTACACGTGGACGCACCGGATGGATCCGGGGGTTTAAGTAACAATCGACGGCTGCGATCGCACGATACCTCTTCGATCAGATCCGAGGGCCCGGATTAAATCCCGAAGGGATTTAATCGTAGCCCTCCGATCGTGATCGGACGACCTCGATCTCGTCTGGCACGGCACGCCGTAAGGGGTCGAGTACCCCTTCGTCTCCGGCAACGGTGGGCTCGGGTGCGGCCACGGCGGCGACGGCGAGGGCCTAGGGGCCTAGCTAGGGCCAAAAATGGAACGCGGAGGTGATGGGGGTCATGATGATACCTCTGGCGACGACGGAGGGCGACGGACGGCGGCCGGCGGCGAGGGTAGACGAGCAGGGCGTTCGGGTGGTCGACGGCGACGGCGATCCGGCGGCGTCCACGGCCAACGGAGGGGTTGACGAGGTGGGGTGGTCGACGACGGACCCGACGGTGGCGGCGGCTAGGGCGGCGGGAGTCCGAGGCGACGACGATCGCTCGCCGGAGGTGGAGCAGAGGGTAAACGCCTAAAATCGAGAGGGAGCGCGTGGGAGTGCTTTAGCTCGGGTTTAGGCGGTGTGGCTGAGGGCGGTGAGGGCGAGGGGTTCTTATAGGGGGGTCGCCGGTGTCGGGATGGCAGGGAACCGAGAGATCCCGAGAGCTCCGGTGAGGACTTCCATTCCCTCGGCCAAGCTTCCTAAAGTGCGAAACCGCGTCGTCTTTCGGTGGAAGGGGATCACGGTGATCCAAGGAAGGGAGTCCGGAGGCGATCGGGTGGATTTGGGCGGCCGGCGGCAAGGGATCTGAAGGGGATCGCCGGAAAAAGGAAAGGGGGATCCCCTTCCCGGGAAGAAGACGATCCTGACAGGTGGGCTCCACCTGTCAGTGAGCGAGTGCGAGACAAATGGCGCCGACAGACGGGCCACGTATGTCAGAGGGCGGAGGCGAGCGCGAGGAGGCCGACTGGTGGGGCCGAGGCGGGGCGCGGGCGAGAGGAGAGAGGGGAGCGGCGCCGACAGGCGGGACCCACAGGTCAGTGGCTCACGAATGGGCTGGGCCGGGCTGAGGGAGGATTCGGGGTTGAGGCCCATTAAGGATTTAAAATTGTTTTCTGATTTAAAATAATTCCAGTAATTCATTTCTTTGATTAAGGGTTGAATTACTGTTGATAAAAATTTGTAAAAATTCCTAAAATTATATTTTGGTCTCTAGTTCATCTCATAAAATTTTCAAGTCCAGATTTGGAGTATTTCTCCCTGTTTGGTTTTATTTGGGTTCTTTTGAGATTTTTTTTCCTTTACTAATAAATCCAGAAATGATTTTAAATAATATTTTCTTTATTTTAAACCATTTTCTGAAATTTTTATTTAAACAGGAAATGGGCTCTGATACCATCTTGTCGCGTCCCGATTTAATAAATCAGGACTTTATTGAAATTCCATAGAAAATCAATAAAACAAGACGTTCATCACACGACCACGATGAATTTGTCCAAATATTCCATGAACACCTTATTCATCATATTCATGAAGAATGCAGGGGCGTTGGTCAATCCAAAGGACATAACCGTGCACTCATATAATCCATAACGGGTAGTGAAGGCAGTCTTGGGTATATCCTCCTCTCGGATCCTTAACTGATGATAACCAGAACGCAAGTCGATCTTCGAGAATACTGTAGCTCCTTTTAGCTGATCGAAGAGATCGTCGATCCGAGGCAATGGGTACTTATTCTTGATGGTTACTTCATTCAAGGCGCGATAATCCACACACATACGCTTTGCCTTGTCTTCTTTCTTCTCGACGAAGATGACGGGAGCACCCCATGGCGACGTACTTGGTCTGATATAACCTTTCCTTTCAAGATCCTCCAATTGCTGCTTCATCTCAGCTAATTCATTAGCGGCCATCCGGTATGGTCGCTTATAAATAAGGGTGGTTCCGGGCACCAAATCAATCCTGAACTCGATATCCCTCTTGGGTGGCATCCCTGGTAAATCCTCTGGGAACACGTCCGGGTACTCACAGACTATCGGTATTTCTTCCAAGGTAATCTGGTGCAGTCTTGATCTTCTGATCTTCAGTCTTGGCATCTGAAATGTGACGACAGTCCCTTCTTCGCTGGTCACAGTCACTTTTCTCTGGGCACATTCTATCACTCCTTGGTATTTATTCAACCAATCCATCCCTAGAATGAGATCCAACCCTTGGCATTCTATTAGGATGGGGTCGGCCCAAAATACGGTGCCGTGGATATCTATCCATACCTTTGGGCTATATGTTAGGGCTAGAGTTTGTTTTCCCGAGGTGACTATTTGTACGGCTCTGGGTAGATCTTCTGTGTTTAGATTGTTCTTTTCCACAAAATCAGTTGATATGAAGGAGTGCGTAGCTCCAGTGTCAAATAAAACCACGGCAAGTGCTGAATGTACCAAGAACTTACCCATCACTATCTCTGGTGTGACCTGAGCTTCTTCAGCGGTGATGTGATTGACTCGGGCGCGGATGGCGGGGTTCGCGGCAACTCCTTGGACGCGCTTAGGATGGCGGCAAGAATTGGAGTAATGCCCCTCCTGGCGGCAGTTGAAGCATACCACGGGCTTGTCGTGCTTGTCGCGCAGGATTTCCGCCTTCTTTGCCGGCGCGGTTGGTGCAGCTGGGGCGGCGGGAGCGGGGCGAGGTTGTCCGGTTTCGGCATTGGCGGCGGGTGGTGCTGGACGATATACTGGTCGGGGGTGGTAATGCGGTGCTGATGGAGGTGGAACAAAGCGGGGTCTCTGGGCCATGCCCTGGTTTTGCCTGAAGGCTATCATCCGCTTCTTCTTCAGGTCAACCTTATTCTGCTGGGTCTCCTGCATGATAGCTTTGTTCACCAACTTTTGGAAGTTGGCGAAATCTCCGGAGATAAGCTGTAGAGACAGCTCATCCTTCAGTCCCCGGAGGAACTTGGCCTGTCTGGCCGCATCTGTACGGACCTCCTCAGGTGCGTACCTGGCCAGACGGTTGAACTCGTGCAGGTATTCTGTGACAGACCTGCTTCCTTGCTGCAGGTCTCGGAACTCCTGTTGCTTCTGGGCTATAATGCCGTCGGGGATGTGGGCGGCACGGAAAGCGGCTGAAAACTCTGCCCAAGTGTGGGCGTGACCCTCGGGCAGAGTCTCGCGATGATTGTCCCACCATTCTGCGGCGGGACCATGAAGCTGGTGGGTGGCGAAGGCCACCCTCTCCTGCTCGGTGCAGGTCAGTAGATCGAGCTTCTTCTCGATAGCTCGCAACCAATCCGCAGCCTCCATGGGGTTGGTGGTGCTCGAGAAGGTTGGTGGGCAGACTCGGAGGAATTCCGAAAGCTGGGACGCGGGAGCGGGAGCTGGTGTGGCGGGTCGGGGCAGCTCAGGCTGTTGGTGGAGGCGGAAGAGATGAGCCTGCTGCTCTTGCATCTGCTGCTGTTGCTGCTGCATCTGGTTCAATAGGGCAGCAACCAACTGGTTCTGGGTGGCCATCATTTTAGCCAGAGTGGGGTGGTTGGCGACCGGGGCTTGCCTTTGCCCGGTGGCTCCCCATTGTGGCAAGTTGCCACTCTCTCCTCCGTTCTGAGGAGCGTCGGAGCCTTGGTTGTTGGTCATCCTGGATTTTTCAAGGTAGACACATTTATTTTAGTGAACTTCTTCATATTTTATTTCAAAAGATACCGTTCTTGCGGTTACATTTATTTAATTCTTCATTCATGCCTTATGTTTTGACATGAATGCTAATACAAGCAAGCAAAAATGAAAATAACAATCAACCGTAAAACTACGTCTATGGCAGCTCGGGGGACGGCTCAATCTCGGGCTCGTGGGAGACGGTCGGTGTCGAGGAGCTGGATGGTCCGGCGGGTGGTGCGCTGCGGGAGATCCTCTTGGGCCTCACAGTGGGGATCCGAAGGGGTTTCTTCCTGCGAGGCGGAAGAGGCGCGATCTCCTCTATGTCCTTCTTCAATTCTCTGAGCTGCTGATGGAGCTGGGCGTGGACCATGGCGCCCTGGCGTAGGAGCTCGTTCTGGCGCCTCAACTCCTCCACCTCGAGGGTCAACAGCGGGTTCTGCTCAAGTTGTCGACGGAGCTCGGCATTCTCACGGGTCAGGTTCTCTGAAGTGTGGCGGTAGAAGTCGATGGTGTCGTGTTGGCTGTCTGCGTCGAGGATAACCTCTGTGTGGAGGTTGTCCATGGCCTCCAAGAGTCTCATCGTACGGGTGATGGCGGAGTTGCTCTGCGTGAGGGGGCTGATGTAGATGCTGCGGTGACTCCCGGGTGTGCGCATGGGCATGAAGCGGTAGACGGTGTCGCGGAGGTGGCAGCCGTATACCAGTCGAAGCTCGGCGAGTGACTGGAGAGCTGCTCGCTGGCTAGCCACCACGAATGAAGGTCCTCCAACTCCATGGGTGTAGAAGGGTGGCTGCGTGGAGGAGGGGCAGATTACCACCGTGACCTCGCAGTAGCTCTCGTTCGCATCGGGAAAAATCCCGTGGAACGCGGGCTCATGGGGAAACCCCAAGAAGTCGACGAGCACGCGAAGCTCGCGGATGAATCCGGCCTCATCACGAAGAGTCCCGCTCATGGTGTGAACCGGCATCTACAAAAGAGAGAAAGTTTTTGTGAAAATCTCGGAAGATGAGAGGATAAGCAGTGTTTGTAAGAAAATATAGTCGATATAAGTCCTAGGGTCAGGTCTGTTTGGCTTCCTACAGTCAAGTCAGCTCTGATACCATCTTGTCGCGCCCCGATTTAATAAATCAGGACTTTATTGAAATTCCATAGAAAATCAATAAAACAAGACATTCATCACACGACCACGTACAAGACGAGCAATCATTCATGGTTCGTAGACCGCATTAATACAAAAGTGAATGAATGTGAAGAGAAACTAATAAAATCAAGGGTCCTAGATGAATGCCTTCTTCCAGTCTCGCCTTGACTGGGTCGCTACTCCAGACCTTCATCCTCCTCGTAGTAGACGGGCTCTGATGGTGTAAGTCAACGGGGTGAGTACAGATGTACTCAGCAAGCCACCGAATGCAAATATAATGCAAGATAATAACAAGGGAGATAGTGGCTAGTTTTGCGGAAGCAGCATATTTGTAAAGCATTATATGTGAGCAATTTATTAGTATGGAAAAGTAAACATGTGAATGCATCATCATCTTCTAACTCGAGTAGTACGTTTTACCTCCTCGCACAACAGTCCTTACATGCCATGAATAACTCAATCTTTCAACCAATGGTAAACTAACTGCGAGTAGTCACACAACCCGCCCTTGACCGTGGGCTCGGCTTTTCGAAAAGATTTAAATTACTCTGATCAGAGATGTACCACTGTACCCACAAGGCACGCACTCATCACTTACACCAAAGTGTAACGAGATGACCCATTTCACGGGAACTCGTGCCAAAACCTTCCATATGGTCTCCCCCGACTCAACAGCACCCTCTTATAGGTTTCGTACCGTGTCTCGCCATGTCGAGTTTCCACAATACCCCCCCTTGAGCCATCGCCGGTACAAGGCTCCCTGAGGGCTAGCCCCTTGCCCCCTCCACTATGGTGCCGTGAGACGGAGTGTTCCACACTTCCAGTTAGGACTTACCCATTAGACTTGTGGTTGGTACGGAAGTGCTTTGCAACAGATCCCGCAGACCGGTCCTTATTGTGCCCCGGGTGCGACATACCAAAACCCGAGCTTGCACCCGGAACCCACCATACTTATGACATGCCTAACTCCAACAGAGTCCAGAGACAAGAATAACAGGGTATTTCATATACCAGAATCCATCTAATCTACGACTCATTCTTTATATCCTATAGCAGTTGTGCCGGTACATTGGGCACTAGCTAATATAATATTTGTAGAGTGACAAGGAGTTAAGGCTCAATAAGCATGGCTTGGGTTTGCACACAAGGACGGGGATCTAATAAATATAAGTGTAGGGCTTGATTTTTGACTAATGCAATATTAACCTATGTGTTATAGCGATAATTTATTAAAACATGTGCTCAATATGATCAACTGTTTCCACAGAGGTGGTCGATGACATGCCTTGCTCAACAAAGGGAGATGGAGGAACCTCGGGATATAACTCCTGCTCCTCGACGTACTCGTAGTCTTCTCGATACGGAAAAATAAATAATACATTCAATAAACAGATAAAATTCACCAAATAAAAGAACATACATAGTTGTGGGTGTTTGTATGTGAAGTAATATTTTATTATTCTGAGTTTTTGCATAAAACAGTAAAGTTTAACTTTTTGGGATTTTTCCTAATTTATTTTCTGTATTATTAATTTTAATCCTAAGGGATTTTTATTCTTTTATTTGCTAAAAATATTTTGGGTAACAGTAACATACTGTTTTTATGGAATTAATGTGTAGAGAATATTATTATGGATTTAACAAAATTTGAATGGTGAAATTTGGAGTTTAAATGAGCAAGATATGAATTTTTGAAGTTTAAACCATTTTCTGAAATTTTTATTTAAACAGGAAATGGGCTCTGGTCCACGGTGAGCCAGGCCCACGGTGGACCGCGCTACTGTGCGCGTGGACCGAACCGATCTGGATCGTCCGATCCAGATCGAGCGGCCGGGCGCGAGGCGGAACGTTTAAATGAAAATGAACGGCTGTGATTAAAACGTGGCAGACGGGTACACGTGGACACACCGGATGGATCCGGAGGTTTAAGTAACGATCGACGGCTGCGATCGCACGATACCTCTTCGATCAGATCCGAGGGCCCGGATTAAATCCCGAAGGGATTTAATCGTAGCCCTCCGATCGTGATCGGACGGCCTCGATCTCGTCCGGCACGGCACGCCGTAAGGGGTCGAGTACCCCTTCATCTCTGGCGACGGTGGGCTCGGGTGCGGCCACGGCGGCGACGGCGAGGGCCTAGGGGCCTTGCTAGGGCCAAAAATGAAACGCGGAGGTGATGGGGGTCACGATGATACCTCTGGCGACGACGGAGGGCGACGGACGGCGGCCGGCGGCGAGGGTAGACGAGCAGGGCGTTCGGGTGGTCAACGGCGACGGCGATCCGGCGGCGTCCACGGCCAATGGAGGGGTGGACGAGGTGGGGTGGTCGACGATGGACCCGACAGTGGCGGCGGCTAGGGCGGCGGGGGTCCGAGGCGACGGCGATCGCTCGCCGGAGGTGGAGCAGAGGGGAAACGCCTAAAATCGAGAGGGAGCGCGTGGGAGTGCTTTAGCTCGGGTTTAGGCGGTGTGGCTGAGGGCGGTGAGGGCGAGGGGTTCTTATAGGGGGGTCGCCGGCGTCGGGATGGCAGGGAACCGAGAGATCCCGAGAGCTCCGGTGAGGACTTCCATTCCCTCGGCCAAGCTTCCTAAAGTGCGAAACCGTGTCGTCTTTCGATGGAAGGGGATCACGGTGATCCAAGGAAGGGAGTCCGGAGGCGATCGGGTGGATTTGGGCGGCCGGCGGCAAGGGATCCGAAGGGGATCACCGGAAAAAGGAAAGGGGGATCCCCTTCCCGGGAAGAAGACGATCCTGACAGGTGGGCTCCACCTGTCAGTGAGCGAGTGCGAGACAAATGGCGCCGACAGACGGGCCACGTATGTCAGAGGGCGGAGGCGAGCGCGAGGAGGCCGACTGGTGGGGCCAAGGCGGGGCGCGGGCGGGAGGAGAGAGGGGAGCGGCGCCGACAGGCGGGACCCACAGGTCAGTGGCTCACGAATGGGCTGGGCCGGGCTGAGGGAGGATTCGGGGTTGAGGCCCATTAAGGATTTAAAATTGTTTTCTGATTTAAAATAATTCCAGTAATTCATTTCTTTGATTAAGGGTTGAATTACTGTTGATAAAAATTTGTAAAAATTCCTAAAATTATATTTTGGTCTCTAGTTCATCTCATAAAATTTTCAAGTCCAGATTTGGAGTATTTCTCCCTGTTTGCCAGTCAGCGCACCGCCCTCCAGGCACTCACGGAGCTCCGGATGAGATACGACAGTGAGCTTTATGACACGGACTTCCGCTTCGTGCCTCTTCGCACTCCAGGGAGTCCCCACAGCGTCTTCGTCAGCACCCTCTCCCAGCGTCATTCCACGATCGGCCATACCATGCGCTTGTTAGAGGCCATGGATGATCTTCATTACGAGGCACTGCAGGACACCACTGGACAGCGCGACACCATCAGCTTTTACCGACACTCATCCGAGGATCTGAACCGCGAGAACGGAGATCTTCGTCGCCGCATCCAGCAGGGGCATCTCTTGGCCGCCGAGGCGGAGGAGTTACGGCGTCAGAATGAGCTCCTTCGGCAGCGCGTCGCCACCAACCCACAGCTCCGCTACCAGATCGAGGAATTGAAGAAGGACATCGAGGAGATCGCACCTCTTCCGCCTCGCAAGAAGAAACCCCTTCGGATCCCCACCGTGAGGCCCAAGAGGATTTCACGCAGCGCTCCACCCGCCGGACCATCCAGTTCCTCGACCCCGACCGTCTCCCATGAGCCCGTGATCGAGCCGTCCCCCGAGCTACCATAGACGTAGTTTACGCTTGATTGCTTTTTGCTTGCTTGTATTACCATTCATGTCAAATATGAGGCATGAGTGACGAATTAAATAAAAGACAATAAATGTAATCGCAAGAACGATCTTTTGGAATAAAACTCAGCAATGTTTCCCCTTTAAAGGTATTGCTATTTTGGAAATCTCAGGATGTCGAACAACCAAGGCTCCGACGCTCCCCAGCATGAAGGAGAGAACGACAACTTGCCGCAGTGGGGAGCGACCGGGCAAAGGCAAGCCCCAGTCGCCAACCACCCCACACTGGCTGAGATGATGGCCACTCAGAACCAGTTGGTTGCTGCCTTATTGAATCAGATGCAACAGCAGCAACAGCAGATGCAGGAGCAGCAGGCTCATTTCTTCCGCCTCCATCAACAGCCCGAGCTGCCCCGACCAACCACTCCAGCTCCCGCTCCCGCCTCTCAGCTCTCGGAGTTCCTCCGAGTCCGCCCGCCGACCTTCTCGAGCACCACCAACCCCATGGAGGCTGGGGATTGGTTGAGGACTGTCACAAAGAAGCTAGACCTTCTGACCTGCATGGAGCAGGAAAAAGTGGCCTTCGCCGCCCATCAGCTCCAGGGTCCCACCGCAGAATGGTGGGACAACCTGCGAGAGACTCTGCTCGAAGGACATGTTCACACTTGGGCAGAGTTTTCTGATGCTTTCCATGCCGCTCATATCCCAGAAGGCATCATCGCATAGAAGCAGCAGGAGTTCAGGGACCTGCAGCAGGGGAGCAGGTCCGTCATGGAGTATGAGAAACCAAGGGTTGGTTTCGGTATTTTGTGATGAGTGATTGACAGGCTTTTTACCCTCTGTTCGAAGGGTACCTCCGAAGTGTGTTTCGGAGGTGGTTTCACCGAAGGGTGTTCGGTGGCTGGTTGCTGCAGCTGTTGCAGCGGAGTGTGCTTGTCGGAGGGGTCCGACAATACGCGATGACTGGGTTAGTACCGAAGGCTTCGGTACTTTGGGCGGTACACCGAAGTGTGTGCCGGAGGTTGCTAACCCGGAGAGGTCTCCGGAGTACTGGATACATTTGTCTGCTTGTCTGTGGTGCGCAGGGACTTCGGAGGAGACGGACAAGGTTCGAGCCAGGTGAACCTGGGTCAAGCGGAAGGCTTGATGCCAGGGGAGCGGGGAGCTCCGTCACGGTGGCTGCGAAGGTGGTCCGGGTCGGTCCTCGGGTCGAGGCGTGCCAGGTGAAGGCAGAGAGTGAGGAGCGTGGCTCCGACTGAAGGTGCTCCGAGACAAAGTCCTCGGAGGCGAGGCACTTCGAAGGTACTCCGAATGGAGTGACTTCGGAGTTGGTTGGAACAAGTCCTCTGCGGAGGCAAGGTGTTCGAAGTGTGCTCCGGAGGGAGACACTCGAAGGTACCCGACGAAGGTCTCAGAAGTCGAGGCGCATCGAAGGCATGGTCCGGGTGAGGCTCGTCGAGGAGTGTGCTCGGGGAGAGACACTGCGACGAAGGGCTCATGGAATGCTTCATGCGGAGGCCTTGGACGAAGGAGGGACTTCGAAGGGTGGTACTCCGAAGGAGGGGCTTCGGAGGGTGGAAGGCTTCGGAGCGAGGCTAGCTCCGGAGCAAGGTTGACTTGAGGTGCTTCGGCCTGCATGGCTTCGGTACACGGACTGACGGAGTTCGAGCTGGGTGAAGCTGCGAAGCTATGGTGGTCCACTCCGGAGGTGTTGGTGCGAAGGCCCAAGGAGCTTTGACGGCTTCGGCTCAAAACCGTCACTGTATCGGAGACTGACTTCGGTGAAGCGAAGGCCATCTGGCTTCAGGCTTCTCACCGAAGCTACCGCACCCTCGCGTGCGAAGGGAGGATTCCAGAAGGTCAAAGACTGCAAAGGCTGACACTGTCTGTTCTGTAAAAGGCTGACACTGTCCCCTCTGCAAAGCTGTCAGAGAAGCCTCCAGAATAAAGGTGGACTACCTTTTGTACCCCTTAGTTCTGTAGAGTCAAATCTTTTGTAAACCCTAGGGGTAAAGTAGTCAGTTCCTTTGGGTGAACTGTGGGCTATAAATATGGGGGCTCGGTAGGTAACATTTAACACATTGAGCATTTACTGTTGAGCTCCTGTAGCCACACTTCGATTGTAATACATCCAGAGAGTTCTTTTTCTGTGTTCCTTGTTCAAGCGGCGAAGCCCTGTTTCCTGTGCTTTTGCTTGAGCTCGCGTTGCATACCTCGCCTGTTGTTGTGCACCGAAGCCTGTTGAGGCGAAGGTTGTTTTTCTAGCGAAGTGTGTTTTGTCAGTGTGCGTTCGCTCTGTGTAACAGGAGGCGTGACCTCGCTGCTTACTAGCGTAGCCCTGACCGAGGCTCGTTTTGCTTCTTGTTTCGAAGCCCTTAGCGTAGTCCGTTTGTGTGCGTGTAGACCTTCGTGTACGAAGCACAGCACCAGTTGCTGCTGGCAAGTATTCGGTCGAAGTCCTCAGAGGGCTGTCCACTCTTGCGAAGGGTGAAGTGCGAAGTCTGCTCGAAGCACCCTGTGTGCGGAGCCTGCACTGACTTAGAAGAGTAGATTTTCGAGGGTAGTGAGTGGAGCGAAGTCTTCTTGGCTTCGAACTTTTGCTCCTCCGAAGCCTGTGTTCGAAGGTGTCGAAGTACCTCCGAACCAGACCTTCGAAGGTAGTGTTCGAAGCCTGTTCCGCAGAAGACAGAACCTAACCGAAGGCTAGTTTTTAGCCCGAAATTTTAAAAGCTCCCATTCACCCCCCCTCTGGTCGCCGTTTCCGGTCCCACAATTGGTATCAGAGCAGGTTAAGATCACCAGTTGACCTTAACCTGTTTTGTGATCTGTTGGCGACATGGATAGAGGCAGTAAAATTCCTCTGTTCGATGGGACTGACTTTGCATACTGGAAGGTGCGCATGGAGGCTTACTTGTTAAGCCAAGGAAATGCAATTTGGGAGATTGTGGACTCACAATACTCCATCCCTGAGACTCGCACCTCTCAGACTGAGAAGGATCAGTATAATGCCAATTCCAAGGCAAGAAACATACTGTTCATCGGTTTGAGTAGAAGTGAGTTCGATAGGGTGCAGCACCTTAGGACTGCTAGGGAGATTTGGACAACGCTCACTGTCTTTCATGAGGGCTCTACTCAGATTAAGGCCAGGCGCCAATGCACCTACAATCAATAGTATCAGCTGTTTGTGCAGGCACCTGGTGTATCTATAGATGCCATGTTTTCTCGCTTTGACGCGATAGTGAGTAACTTGCGATCCAACGGGACGCTTGCTTACAGTGATCATGATAGGGCTATCAAGCTTCTCTATGCTCTTGACCGTAGCATATGGGAAGTAAAGATATCCAGCATTGAGGAGTCCACAGGCTATGCCACCTTGACCTGTGATGAACTCTTTAGCAAGCTGAAGTCCACAGAGATTGCCAAGGCATCTCTTGCAGTGCACAGAAGCTCTTTGCCACAGCCATTGGCATTGGTTTCTAGCACTAGCCGTGGCACCACTGCAGAACCAAGCACATCTGGTACTTGTGTTTTTGCAGATGGTTTTGCTTTGTCCTCCCTGGTCTCCGTCACAAAGGAGCAGGTGGACACTCTAGCTGATGATGAGCTTGCTCTCATTGCCCGGAGGTTCACCCGCTTTCATCATGAGAGACGGGATCAGAGGAGAAGTGGTTTTGGTGGTTGTTTTGAATGCGGTGACACTTCTCACATCAAGGTTAATTGCCCTAAGCTCAAAAAGAGAGATGAGAGTGAGCGCCCCAAATACCACAAGGAGAGGAAACCCTTTGTGAAGGGCAAGCGCGGCAAGATGGCTAAGAAAGTAGCCAAGGCCGCTTCCAGAGCCTTTGTTGCTGCTCTCAGCGACATTGACACTTCCTCAACTGAGGAGTCAAGCTCTGAGGAGGAGGAGTCCCCAAGGAAGGAGGACAAGAAGGACAAGAAGGGACGAGACTTCACCGGCCTTTGCTTCATGGCCGACAGCGATCACAGCGGCGATGAGCTTGAATCATCTGAGGTAAACCTATCATCTGACCAGCTACTAATTAAATTAGATGAGCTGAATGAGGTAGTGCTTGGTCAGGATAGATTACTTGTGCAAGCCGCTAGAGAAAGAAAAGACCTTAGACTTAGGCTAGAAAATGTTTCTACTGAATATGCCATGCTTAAGTCTAAATTTGATGATGCTGAATGTGAATCTTGTTCTGTTGTCATGAGTGAGCTTGCTCAGTTGCGTTCTGTTCATGCTCAAACTCTTTCTGAGCTTGAGACTGCACAGAAGCAGCTTTTGGAGGTGGATTCTAGACCTCATGATGTAATTGATTGCATGAACTGTTCATTATTGCGCGATAGCATTAATTTACGTGATAAGCATGTTCATGATTTGGAGGCTAGATTGGAGAGGGCCGGTAGTTCTAAGGATGTGCAACCTGTTTGTGACACTTGCATCACCCTTAAGGACCAGCTAGGCACTGTTAGAGAGCGGGCTAAAAACCTCATGTCTGAAAATGAATACCTCCTTTCCGTGGTTAATAAATGCACTGAGGGAAAGGGTAGGATGGATTTGCTCTTGGCCAAGACCAAGATGTGTGCTGACAGAGCAGGGGTAGCTCTAGGATTGGGTTTTGAGAGGATACCTTCAGTTAGTGAAAACAAAACTGTCTTTACCTCTCCCACCACCCTAGAGAAAGAGAGAGCTCTGTTGGACACCCCATCAGCTAAAAAGCCTACCCATCCACAAAAGAAAACCACTCCTCCTGCCAAGAAAAATCCTCCCAAGAAAACCACACAGAAGAAACCCAAGGAGCCTGTGAGAGTTGCTCCTATGACCCATGAGAGTGCCCCTAGGAGAGTGTTCCATTGTTCTTATTGTCAGCGGGCGGGTCATTTGGTTGGGTTCTGTTTTCGTCGCATCAAGGATGAGCGACGCTCTTAGGCGATGAGGTACCAGGACATGCATTACCCATCTTTAGGTATGCATGAGTCTGAGTTTTACTATCGTCCTGCTTTTGAGGCTCCTCATGCTTCTCGGAGAGGTTTTGCTCCTCGAGATGTTCACCATGTTCCATATGGTGGTAGACCTCGGGCTAGCAGATTTGTACCTCGTCAGAGTAGGAGACCTCGACATGTTGTTCTTTCACAGCATGTAGGTAGACCTCGCACTTTGCATCATTCTGATTATTATGTGCGTAGACCGTCTGCTTTTACTGTGCCTACTACTCGTGTCACTCAGTGCTGGATGCCTCGTCATTACTTTACTCACCCCAGCACTGAGCGATCGAGACGTTCTTATCATGTGTAGGCGACGGTTCGAGGCTTGGAGGGCACGTGGATCATGGACTCCGGTTGTTCGCGCCACATGACCGGAGATGCAGCTTGGTTCTCCAGCCTCACCTCAACCAAGAAAAGGGAACATATCACCTTCGGAAACAATCGAAGGAGTAGAGTGAAAGGTAAAGGGGTGGTAAGAATTAACGCGAACTTCACTCTCAAAGATGTTGCTTTGGTTGAAAACCTGGGATACAATTTGTTGTCTGTATCTCAGTTGCTTGATGAGGGCTTCGAAGTGCGATTTCATCGCGATACTTCGCAAGTGCTCAATTCTGATGGCGTTGTGGTGTGTAAGATCTTTAGAGTTGGGAGAGTTTTTGGAGCTGATTTTTCAGAGTCGTCTGGTTCTTCTCATTGTCTTGTTGCACATTCAACTTCTGAGCTTTGGAAGTGGCATAGGAGACTAGGGCATATGAGCTTTGAGTTGCTCGCTCGTCTGAGCGCCCTAGGTCTGATCCGAGGATTGCCCAAGCTCAAGTTTGAGAAGAATTTAGTTTGCGCTCCTTGTCGACATGGTAAAATGATTGCCGCTTCGCATTCGCCAGTCACCACTGTGATGACTGAACAACCCGGAGAACTTCTCCATATGGACACTGTAGGTCCTTCTCGGGTTAGTTCTTTAGGCGGCAAGTAGTATGTTCTAGTTATTGTCGACGATTTCTCTCGCTACTCTTGGGTCTTCTTTCTTGCCAGCAAGGATGAAGTGTTTTCACACTTTCGGAGCTTGGCTTTGAGACTTTTCACTGAACTCCCCGGTGCATTAAAATTCATTCGAAGCGATAATGGCACTGAGTTCAAAAATAGTCTCTTTGTTGACTTTTGCATGGAGCATGGCATAGAACATCAATTCTCTGCTCCGCGGGTTCCTCAACAGAACGGTGTTGTTGAGAGGAAAAACCGCACTTTGGTTGAGATGGCTAGGACGATGCTTGATGAGCATAGGACTCCTAGAAAATTCTGGGCTGAGGCCATGAACATTGCTTGCTACATCTCAAACCGTATTTTCTTGCGCTCAATTTTAAATTTGACATCTTATGAGCTGCGTTTTGGGAGACAGCCCAAGGTTACTCATCTTCGAGTTTTTGGCTGTCGCTGCTTCATCCTAAAACGTGGTAACTTGGATAAATTTGAGTCGCGATCTTCTGACGGGATCTTTTTGGGCTATTCTACTCATGTTCATTCCTATCGTGTTTATAACTTGGAAACTAACACTGTCATCGAGTCATGTGATGTGACTTTTGATGAATCAACCCCCTCTGTTAGTTCAGCTTTTGAACAGGCAAATGAACACGACATGGAACAGACATTATTCGAAGAAGAAGATCCCGGAGAATTCGAGGATGAACCCCTACTTCCCTCAACACCAACCCCCGAAGCTGACCCCGCTTCTACTACTTCGGCACGAGGTCCCGAAGCGACTACCTCAACATCGGTCATCTTGGACCACTCCAACGCACAAGTTGAGGGGGAGACTGCATCCCGCCGCGAGGCTCCACATCATGTTCAAAGGATGCACCCTCCCGAGCAGATCATTGGTGAGCTGGATCAAAGGGTAACACGTTCTCATGCCCATTTCACTAATGCTGCTTTTGTTGCTTCTTTCGAGCCCTTAGATGTTAGTCATGCACTTTCTGATTCTAGTTGGATCAATGCCATGCATGAGGAACTTGAAAATTTTGAGAGAAACCAAGTCTGGACTTTAGTTGATCCTCCACCAAATGTTCATTTCATTGGTACAAAATGGATTTTCAAAAATAAACAAGGGGAGGATGGGACTATAGTTAGAAACAAGGCTAGACTTGTAGCTCAGGGCTTTTCTCAACTAGAAGGGATTGATTTTACTGAAACTTTTGCACCTGTTGCTCGCCTTGAGGCCATTAGGATTTTGCTTGCCTTTGCGACATCCCGGGGATTCAAACTCTATCAAATGGATGTCAAAAGTGCTTTTCTTAATGGCTTCATAGGTGAAGATGTTTATGTAAAACAACCCCCTGGTTTTGAAAACCCCAAGTACCCACATAAAGTCCTTAAACTTCATAAGGCTCTTTATGGACTCAAGCAGGCCCCTCGGGCTTGGTATGATAGACTTAAGTCTTTTCTGCTTGAGCGAGGGTATTTGATGGGCTCTGTTGATAAAACTTTGTTTACTCTCAAGCATGGCAAAGATTTCCTTCTAGTGCAGATTTATGTGGATGATATCATCTTTGGTGGCTCTTCTCATGCTTTAGTTGCCGAGTTTGCAGATACCATGAGCAGGGAGTTTGAAATGTCAATGATGGGTGAACTCACCTTTTTCCTTGGTTTGCAAATCAAACAAAGCAAACAAGATACTTTTGTCCACCAGACAAAGTACACCAAGGACCTGCTCAAGAAATTCGACATGTCCGATGCGAAGCCCCTCGCCACTCCAATGGCTACATCTGTGGCATTGGACCCTGACGAAGATGGAGAAGCCGTAGATCAGAAGGAGTTCCGGAGCATGATCGGCTCCCTCCTCTACTTGACTACCACGAGGCCGGACATACACTTCGCAGTATGTCTGTGCGCTCGTTTTCAGGCTTCACCACGAGCTTCGCACCGCCAAGCGGTTAAGCGCATCCTAAGGTATCTCAAACACACCCTTGAATTTGGCATATGGTATTCAGCGTCTTCATCTTTATGTCTTCGAGGTTATTCCGATGCGGATTTTGCTGGGTGCAGAATTGATAGGAAGAGTACCTCTGGTACTTGTCATTTTCTGGGTACTTCATTGGTTTGCTGGTCTTCCCGCAAACAGTCTAGTGTTGCACAATCGACGGCTGAGGCCGAATATGTTGCTGCAGCTAGCTGTTGCTCTCAGATTTTGTGGATGGTTTCCACTTTGCGGGATTTCGGGTTAGATTATAAGAGTGTTCCACTTTTCTGTGATAACACTAGTGCTATTTGTATTGCAAATAACCCGGTTCAGCACTCCAGAACCAAACACATTGATGTACGGTATCACTTTCTCAGAGATCACAATGAGAAGGGTGATATTGAACTTCAATATGTTGATACCCAACACCAGCTTGCCGATATTTTTACAAAACCCCTCGATGCTTCTCGTTTTGCTTACTTGCGTGGGGAACTTGGCATTTGTCACCCTTACGGCATTTTGTGAGGCGGAGCTGTTTTGGATGGATATGCCTTTGATAATTGTGTTGAAATTGCATTTACATCTGTTGAACTTATATGCCTGCTTTTAATTCATGAAATCATGTCAGCTCAGCTCTTTTTAATTTATCTGGAACATTCTTGTGCATGATGTTTTATTTTCAAAGTCAAATCATGCTCACTGCTTAGTCTTGAATCTAGCATGTTTAGGCAGGACTGCTTTAGCTATCTTTTATCTGCTTGACAGCGAGACACTGTTCATTGGATGCTAAAAATTGCAACTTGAAAATTGTTCTACATTTTCATGGATATTCATAAAGTACCAAACATTGGTTCACTTAAGTTAAAATCACAAATTCCATGATCTGCATGCTTTTAAGAGAAAAGATCCAGGTGGGTTTGTTTGTCGCACTACTCTATTCTAGACTGCTTACCATTGCACATCGGTCTGAACTGGAATAGTGTAGTGTATACCAAAATCTTCGCCTTAAGCTTCTTATGGCTGTCATGCCTAGGCTTGGCCGGATTGGAAAGTATAAGGTGGACAAACAAATAACCCCTGACACTAAGATAAGACCAACAAAATTTCATTGCTTATCAAGTTTGCTTTTCAAGCTCCATTTGAACTAGACTTGTCTGTCTAGAGTAGAAATTGACTAGCTTTGCGCATTCCTTGCTTTTACTTGTCTAGTTTCCTTGACTAAGTGGTGATGCTTTTATTTCAAAAATGATAAATTCACATGCTTCATCATGTTTTTAGAGAATATTAATTTGAGCTGAGCACATGATCATTGGTATTAATGATTGGCATATTTTTGCTTCATATGTCTTTGCAATTCTGCTCATTTCGAAGCTTTACATCTTTTACTGGCTCCTTGATGCTTGCATTGCCAAAGGGGGAGAAATTCCTCAAGGGAGAGATTTGCTTTGTTCTCTGCCGCAAGGGGTATAATTTCCAAAGGGGGAGAATTCATGACATAAAGGCTTTTTGTTTGCCAAAGGGGGATAATTTAATCAAGGGGGAGTTTTTATTGCCGAAGGGGCTTTTTACTCTTTTGAGAAGGGGGAGGAAAATTCTTTTATCAAGTGACATGATTTGGCTCTTTTCTGAGTTTTTATGGTCACTTGTCTGCTGAAAGTTTTTAAATTTTCTTGAACTTGGATTTGGTTGTCAATGCACTCATCAAGGGGGAGATTGAGAAATCAAGGGTTGGTTTCGGTGTTTTGTGATGAGTGATTGACAGGCTTTTTACCCTCTGTTCGAAGGGTACCTCCGAAGGTGTTCGGAGGAGGTTACCTCCGAAGTGTGTTTCGGAGGTGGTTTCACCGAAGGGTGTTCGGTGGCTGGTTGCTGCAGCTGTTGCAGCGGAGTGTGCTTGTCGGAGGGGTCCGACAGTACGCGATGACTGGGTTCGTACCGAAGGCTTCGGTACTTTGGGCGGTACACCGGAGTGTGTGCCGGAGGTTGCTAACCCGGAGAGGTCTCCGGAGTACTGGATACATTTGCCTGCTTGTCTGTGGTGCGCATTGACTTCGGAGGAGACGGACAAGGTTCGAGCCAGGTGAACCTGGGTCAAGCGGAAGGCTTGATGCCAGGGGAGCGGGGAGCTCCGTCACGGTGGCTGCGAAGGTGGTCCGAGTCGGTCCTCGGGTCGAGGCGTGCCAGGTGAAGGCAGAGAGTGAGGAGCGTGGCTCCGACTGAAGGTGCTCCGAGACAAAGTCCTCGGAGGCGAGGCACTTCGAAGGTACTCCGAATGGAGTGACTTCGGAGTTGGTTGGAACAAGTCCTCTGCGGAGGCAAGGTGTTCGAAGTGTGCTCCGGAGGGAGACACTCGAAGGTACCCGACGAAGGTCTCAGAAGTCGAGGCGCATCGAAGGCATGGTCCGGGTGAGGCTCGTCGAGGAGTGTGCTCGGGGAGAGACACTGCGACGAAGGGCTCATGGAATGCTTCATGCGGAGGCCTTGGACGAAGGAGGGACTTCGAAGGGTGGTACTCCGAAGGAGGGGCTTCGGAGGGTGGAAGGCTTCGGAGCGAGGCTAGCTCCGGAGCAAGGTTGACTTGAGGTGCTTCGGCCTGCATGGCTTCGGTACACGGACTGACGGAGTTCGAGCTGGGTGAAGCTGCGAAGCTATGGTGGTCCACTCCGGAGGTGTTGGTGCGAAGGCCCAAGGAGCTTTGACGGCTTCGGCTCAAAACCGTCACTGTATCGGAGACTGACTTCGGTGAAGCGAAGGCCATCTGGCTTCAGGCTTCTCACCGAAGCTACCGCACCCTCGCGTGCGAAGGGAGGATTCCAGAAGGTCAAAGACTGCAAAGGCTGACACTGTCTGTTCTGTAAAAGGCTGACACTGTCCCCTCTGCAAAGCTGTCAGAGAAGCCTCCAGAATAAAGGTGGACTACCTTTTGTACCCCTTAGTTCTGTAGAGTCAAATCTTTTGTAAACCCTAGGGGTAAAGTAGTCAGTTCCTTTGGGTGAACTGTGGGCTATAAATATGGGGGCTCGGTAGGTAACATTTAACACATTGAGCATTTACTGTTGAGCTCCTGTAGCCACACTTCGATTGTAATACATCCAGAGAGTTCTTTTTCTGTGTTCCTTGTTCAAGCGGCGAAGCCCTGTTTCCTGTGCTTTTGCTTGAGCTCGCGTTGCATACATCGCCTGTTGTTGTGCACCGAAGCCTGTTGAGGCGAAGGTTGTTTTTCTAGCGAAGTGTGTTTTGTCAGTGTGCATTCGCTCTGTGTAACAGGAGGCGTGACCTCGCTGCTTACTAGCGTAGCCCTGACCGAGGCCCGTTTTGCTTCTTGTTTCGAAGCCCTTAGCGTATTCCGTTTGTGTGCGTGTAGACCTTCGTGTACGAAGCACAGCACCAGTTGCTGCTGCCAAGTATTCGGTCGAAGTCCTCAGAGGGTTGTCCACTCTTGCGAAGGGTGAAGTGCGAAGTCTGCTCGAAGCACCCTGTGTGCGGAGCCTGCACTGACTTAGCAGAGTAGATTTTCGAGGGTAGTGAGTGGAGCGAAGTCTTCTTGGCTTCGAACTTTTGCTCCTCCGAAGCCTGTGTTCGAAGGTGTCGAAGTACCTCCGAACCAGACCTTCGAAGGTAGTGTTCGAAGCCTGTTCCGCAGAAGACAGAACCTAACCGAAGGCTAGTTTTTAGCCCGAAATTTTAAAAGCTCCCATTCACCCCCCCCCTCTGGTCGCCGTTTCCGGTCCCACAATTGGTATCAGAGCAGGTTAAGATCACCAGTTGACCTTAACCTGTTTGTGATCTGTTGGCGACATGGATAGAGGCAGTAAAATTCCTCTGTTCGATGGGACTGACTTTGCATACTGGAAGGTGCGCATGGAGGCTTACTTGTTAAGCCAAGGAAATGCAATTTGGGAGATTGTGGACTCACAATACTCCATCCCTGAGACTCGCACCTCTCAGACTAAGAAGGATCAGTATAATGCCAATTC
>JAAALK010000289.1:82399701-82546202 GCA_019279435.1 Zizania palustris | reverse complement strand
CAGTACCGCCTACCACCCTCAGACAGATGGACAAACAGAAAGAGTAAATCAGATATTGGAGGATATGCTTCGAGCATGTGTCTTGGATTTTGGAACCACTTGGGACAAGAGCTTGCCGTACGCTGAATTTTCATACAACAACAGCTATCAAGCCAGCCTTCAGATGTCTCCCTTTGAAGCCCTATATGGACGTAAGTGCAGAACGCCTCTACTTTGGGACCAAACCGGTGAATCCCAAGTATTCGGAACAGACATTCTTCGTGAAGCTGAAGAGAAGGTACGGATCATCAAAGACCAACTCAAGACAGCCCAATCACGACAGAAGAGCTACGCAGACAATCGACGCCGAGACCTAGCCTTTGAAGAAGGAGAACATGTTTACCTCCGAGTTACGCCTCTCCGTGGCACCCAACGGTTTAACATGAGAGGAAAGTTGGCCCCTCGATATATTGGACCATTTCCCATTATTCGACGCCAAGGCGAAGTTGCATATCAGTTGGAGTTACCACCCTCATTGGCTGGAGTGCATGACGTATTTCACGTATCTCAACTCAAGAAGTGTCTCTGCATCCCCACAGAGCAAGTGGATCTTCAGCAGTTGGATGTTCAAGAGGATCTGACCTATGTGGAAAAGCCGGTCAAGATATTAAAAGAATAAAAATCCCTTAGGATTAAATTAATAATACAGAAAATAAATTAGGAAAAATCCCAAAAAGTTAAACTTTATTGTTTTATGCAAAAACTCAGAATAATAAAATATTACTTCACATACAAACACCCACAACTATGTATGTTCTTTTATTTGGTGAATTTTATCTGTTTATTGAATGTTTTATTTATTTTTCCGTATCGAGAAGACTACGAGTACGTCGAGGAGCAGGAGTTCTATCCCGAGGTTCCTCCATCTCCCTTTGCTGAGCAAGGCAAGTCATCGACCATCTCTGTGGAAACAGTTGATCATAATTGAGCCCATGTTTTAACAAATTATCGCTATAACACATAGGTTAATATTGCATTAGTCCAATATTCAAGCCCTACACTTATATTTATTAGATCCCCGTCCTGGTGTGCAAACCCAAGCCATGCTTATTGAGCCTTAACTCCTTGTCACTCTACTATTAAAATATTAGCTAGTGCCCAATGTACCGGCACAACTGTTATAGGTTAAAAAGAACGAGTCGTAGATAGCTGGATTCTGTATATGTATTTCCCTGTTATTCTCGTCTCTGGACTCTGTTGGAGTTGGCTAGGTTATAAGTATGGTGGGTTCCGGGTGCAAGCTCGGGCACTGGTTTGTCGCACCCGGGGCACTATAAGGACCGGTCTGCGGGATCTGTTGCAAAGCACTTCCGTACCAACCACAAGTCTAATGGGTAAGTCCTAACTGGAAGTGTGGAACTCTTCGGCTCTATGCACCATAGTGGAGGGGTACAAGGGGCAAGCCTGCGGGCGACTTGTACCAAAGAAGGCTCAAGGGGGGGTATGGTGAGCACTCGACACGTCGAGACACGATACGAAACCCATAAGAGGGTGTTGTGGAGTCGGAGGGAACCATATGGAAGGTTTTGGCACGAGTTCCCGTGAAATGGGTCATCTCGTTACACTTTGGTGTAAGTGATGAGTGCGTGCCTTGTGGGTACAGTGGTACATCTCTGATCAGAGTAATTCAATCTTTTCGAAAAGCCGAGCCCACGGTCAAGGGCGGGTTGTGTGACTACTCGCAGTTAGTTTACAATTGATTGAATGGATGAGTTATTCATGGCATGTAAGGACTGTTGTGCGGCGAGGTAAAACGTACTCCTCGAGTTAGAAGATGATGATGCATACACATGTTTACTTTTCAGTACTAATAAATTGATCACATTTAATGCTTTACAATTATGCTTCTTCCGCAAAACTAGCCACTACCTCCCTTGTTATTACCCTGCATTATATTTGCATTCGGTGGCTTGCTGAGTACATCTGTACTCACCCCGTTGACTTACACCATCAGAGCCCGTCTACTACGAGGAGGATGAAGGTCTGGAGTAGCGACCCAGTCAAGGCGAGACTGGAAGGAGGCGTTCATCTAGGACCCTTATTTTATTAGTTTCTCTTCACCTTTATTCACTTTTGTATTAATGCGGTCTACGAACCATGAATGATTGCTCGTATTTGTACGTGGTCGCATGATGAACGTCTTGTTTTATTGATTTTCTATGGAATTTCAATAAAGTCCTGATTTATTAAATCGGGGCGCGACAAGATGGTATCAGAGCCGACTTGACTGTAGGAAGCCAAACAGACCTGACCCTAGGACTTATACTTACTATATTTTCTTACAAACACTACTTATCATCTCATCTTCCGAGATTTTCACAAAAACTTTCTCTCTTTTGTAGATGCCGGTCCATACCATGAGCGGGACTCTTCGTGATGAGGCCGGATTCATCCGCGAGCTTCGCGTGCTCGTCGACTTCTTGGGGTTTCCCCATGAGCCCGCTGTTGGGGGAAAATATCTCATCTTCGGGGTTATTGCCGAAGCAACATAAAAGCAGACAGCGGATTCGAAGGTTCCCAGACGATCATCTTCGAAGATACCCGGAACCAAGTTCGAAGTACGAAGATAGGCATTAGTTCGGAGTACATCTTCGAACTAAGGCCCTCCAAGATCTTTTCTGCCAGCTAAGATGGAAGACTTATCTTCTGTCTGATTAGAATAGTCTTTTACCATTTTAGCCCTATTAAGGGAACCGAATAGTTTCTACTATGTCGGTTGTAATAGAGGGGTAAATAGGTCTTTTCCTTAATGTTTGGGCCTATAAATACCCCCCATTTCATCCTGTAATGAGGACCGAATACAAGTTTTTCAATACACACATTCGAACTATTCTAAGTTATTATCCTTTCGGAGGCTTAGAACAGTTCTCTTCGCAAACACTTCATTTGTTAGTTTCTCTTCTACAGAAACCTGTTAGCGTAATCTTTTACGCCAACAGTTGGCGCCGTCCGTGGGGAACCTAGTCCGAAAAACTTCGTTCTCTACCAACCTTTTACATCATGCCTCCTAAGCGGAGCGCACCCCGCAATCCCACTCGGAGGTCCTCTCGGATCTCCGGAGAAATACCCTTCGACACAGTTGAAGTCGGAGGTCCTTCGACATTCCCTCCACAAACTCCGGAAGGGGCTTCCATTCCTCGAACATACGAAGCTTCTCCGCCAACCCCTTCCATACTCCGACCGCCCGGAGTCCCTTCTCCACCCTCCATCCCAATTCGAACTGATCCTATCAGTTCTCAAGACCCGGAAGATCCTTCCGGAGGAAATGAAAATAATCTTGGAGATATGGCCACTCAAATGGCCAACCTTCAAGCTGAAGTGGCAAGGTGGCGACAGGAAGCTGCGAGCAGGCTTCGCTCTCAAGCCACCCCAACTATCCCAGAAGTGCCCGAAGACGATGATCTTGATTATCCCAAGCCCCGGAGAACGCCTCTTACGACAATGAATCTCCGTTGCATCCTGAGCTGCAGAAGGTTCGCTTTGATCCAAAGTTTAAAACTTCGAAGCTCTGTAAGTATGCCGGAGATGAAGATCCCGGAGAGTTCGTGCATTCTTATGCCCTAGCGATTGAGGCTAGCGGCGGAGTTAGAGACACTATGGCGAAGTGCTTCCCGTTAGCTCTTCAAGGAGTGGCATTGAGATGGTTCTGGTCTTTGAAGCCAGGATCAATCAATTCATGGTCGCAGTTGAAGAGGAAGTTTATAAGTAACTTTCAGGGCACCTTCGTGCCCCCTATGTCAACAGGAAGCCTTTCCAGGTGAAACAACTCCCCGGAGAAACATTGAGGCAGTACTTTAAGCGCTTCACTCATACGAAGTTGCAAATTCGGGGGCTGTCCACATCCTCAGTGGTTGATGCAGCTCGGGAAGGCGTCAGTCATCAAGGCCTTCTGGATAAACTGCATCGGAAGAGCATCTCCTCAGTCTCTCAGTTAATGTCATACTTCGAGGAGTATGCGAGGTCAGAAGAGGGTTGGCTTCGGAGGACTGCTGCTACTTCGTCTATATTGAAAGAAGTCAAAGTAGAAGTGAAGACTTCGGCGCAGCCGCAGGAACCAGTCTTCGAAGTGCAACATGATCGGAGAAGAGGGCAAAAGCACCCTCGCTCTGAAGTCTTGAATATTGCACCCCCACAGAAGTTTGCACCAAGAGCTCCACAGTCTACGGGGAACAAGACCAGCGGCTGGAGGCCGCCAGGGAAAACGGCTGGCAAGGGCCAGACCCTTTTCTGCTGCATTCATGGAGAAAATCGAAGCCATGCAACTGACACTTGCAAGGCTATCCTTACCCTAAGGGGAGAGTACTTGGAGAGAACTTCGGGTCGAGGCAGTACCGACCGAAGTCCAGCAGCAACGCGCCCAGAGCCGGTCCAGGCTGTGGCGCGGATAGAAAATTTTGATGCTGCAAGGCACCCTCCGGTGGCCAATGTTATGCCACCTCCGAAGCAAGAGGAAGGGCAAGATAGAGGAAAAAGAGTAGTTCTCCCTATCTCCGGAGGAGGTACTCTCGGAAGCATGTCCAAGAGACAGCGAAGAGAGTACGTTCGGGAAGTAGGTCATATTGGAACTTCGTCATCTGCAGCTGCAATGCCGGAGTGGTCTCATGTTCCGATATCTTTCTCTGCGGAGGATGTAGCTGGTATTAAGTTCCCGCACGCAAATCCATTGGTTATCACTGCTGATATTGCAGGGACTGAAGTCCGAAGGGTGCTAATTGACGGAGGTAGTTCGGCAGATATCATTTTTGTGAAAGCCTTCGATCAGTTATGCATTTCCAGGAAGCATCTCCTTCCAGCGGTTCGTCCTCTGCAAGGCTTTGCAGGACCTCCGCTTGATGCACTTGGTCAGATAGGCCTCGAAGTTACCTTCGAAGAAGGTTTATTAGCCCGGACTGAAGAAGTTATCTTTGATGTGGTAGATGCCCCGTATGCTTATAACGTCATTTTCGGACGGGGCATGCTGAACCAGTTCGGAGCTGTGGCGCATCACAATTACTTGTGCATAAAGATGCCCACACAAGCAGGAGTCCTTACGATCTTCGAAGATCAAGCCATTGCTCGGAGAGCGGAATATGGTCATGGTCCCCCTCTTGATCCGAGGCAAGTAAACAGTGTGCAAAATAATGAAGAAATTTTTTCAGCATCCTCCGAAGCTTCGAAGAAGTCTTTTCCGAGACCAAGTCCCGAAGGAGAGATTGCAACGAAGGTCATTGTTAAAGATGGTAAAGAGTATACTTTTCAATTTGGTAAAGATTTACCTCCTGAAGTTGCAACCTCCTTGGAGAAGGTAGTGGAAGAAAATTTGGATGTCTTCGCTTGGTCTGACGAAGATATCACCGGAGTCGATCGGGATATTATTGAGCACAGTTTACTTGTAAACCCGAAGGCCCGGCCTGTTCGACAAGGACTCCGGAAGATGTCCGCAGAGAGAGCTGCTCTAGCTAAGGATGAAGTTGAAAAATTATTGAAGGCTGGGATTATCAGAGAAGTGGCTCACACAGAATGGTTAGCCAACCCAGTCTTCGTCAGAAAGAAGTCTTTCGGGAAGTGGCGCATGTGCATTGATTTCACATCTTTGAATAAAGCATGCCCACGTGACCCCTACCCCATGCCCCGAATTGATCAACTGGTTGACTCCACCGCAGGTTCGGAGTTACTAAGCTTCCTCGACGCGTATTCTGGTTATCATCAAATATGGTTGAAGCGCGAAGATGAAATCAAGACAAGCTTTGTAACTCCTTCGGGAGTCTTCTGCTATGTAAGAATGCCCTTCGGCCTAAGAAACGCCGGGGCTACTTTTTCAAGATTAGTTGCTAAGGCTCTAGGTCATCAACTAGGTCGTAATGTGGAGGCCTATATGGATGATATTGTAATAAAGAGTGCTTTAAAGCACCAACATAGCCTAGACTTAGCAGAAACATTCAATAGCCTTCGGGCATGTGGGATCCGTCTTAACCCCGAAAAATGTATATTCGGAGCTAAGGCTGGAAAATTGTTAGGGTATTTAGTTTCAAGTAGGGGAATTGAAGCTAGCCCTACTCAAATAACTGCGCTGCAGAAGATGGCTCCTCCGGAGAATTTAAAGCAAGTGCAAAAGCTGACTGGGCGTCTGGCCGCACTTAGCAGGTTTTTATCAAGGTCTGCGGAAAGGAGCTTGCCAATATTCAAAGCTTTGAAAGGGTCCGAAGATTTTGCATGGACACCGGAGTGTCAGAGAAGCTTCAAAGATATTAAAGATTATCTCAGTAATCTTGCTACACTCAAGGTGCCTACTGCGGACGAAACCCTACTCCTGTACCTTGCAGCTACAGGTTCAGCTGTTAGCGCAGTCCTTGTCAGAGAAGTGGATTACAATGGGAAGTTGGTCGAAAATCCTGTTTATTTTGTATCCGAAGCATTATCAGGAGCGAAGACAAGATACTCTAAACTTGAGAAGTTCGTTTATGCTCTGATAATGGCTTCGAGGAAGCTAAGACATTATTTTTTGGCTCATAATGTAATTGTACCAACTTCGTATCCCTTAGGAGATATGCTCCGAAGCAAAGATTCCACTGGAAGGATTGGAAAGTGGGCATTCAAGCTAGCACCCTTCGGCATATCTTTCTTGGCAAGAACAGCTATCAAATCCCAAGTCCTAGCAGACTTCGTAGCAGAGTGGACTCCACCTGCGAATTTGACTCCGGAGAAATCAAGTGACGGAGTTTGGACTGTTTACTCCGGTGGGGCTTTCCAAGCATCCGGAGCAGGCATTGGGGCAGTATTGATTTCACCGTCAGGGCAAAGAGCAATGTACTCCGCAAGACTCAACTTTAAGTCTACCAATAATATAGCGGAGTACGAAGGGATTTTATTTTTGACTTCGAAAAGCACGTGCTCTAGGGGCTACAAGAATAATTATAAAAACAGATTCTCAGATAGTAGCAGGGCATGTAGACAAAAGTTTTCAAGTTCGGCATCCACAACTTGCAAAGTACTTAGAAGAAATCCGCAAAATCGAAGCACACTTCAAGGGTATTTCCATTCGGAGTATACCAAGAGCAGAAAACGTGCAAGCGGATATTTTAGCGAAGGCTGCAGCCGGAGCTGTGGATGTGCCTGAAGAAGCTTTCTATGAGGAGCTCAATATACCTTCGGTGCCACAAATTGCCTCTGCGGAGATTCTTTGCATTCCTAGTGCAGATTGGAAAGATTTGATCATAGAACTCTTGCAAGGAGGAACAAATTTGCCCGAGTAAATATGGAGACAATTTTAAATCGGCATTCATTATTGAAATAAATGTGTTTACAGATTACACTATGAAAAATTGGTATCTATACCAAGAAGGAATCGGAGACCTCTTCGGTCCCGAGAGCTAGGGGTGGAACGACTAGTTCCAACATCGGAAGTTCTAAGAACTTTACGTTTAACTCTCTTCCTCCCCTTCGAAGCTCTAAAATCCTTCTGCTCTTGTTGAAGCTCGGCCCAAGTTCGAAGCCGTTCGGGGCTTCTTTCCCAGCTTCTAAGATCTTCAGATCTTTTATTTCGAGTTTCACCTTCGTCTTCAGACCAAATAGTGTCTTCAGAAGACGAGGTGTTTGCGTTAACCTCTTTCTCTTCCTCTTTGATATAAGACAATACGTCTTTGATTACTTCGGGCGCAATTACGCCGGAGTCATCTCGAGGAATAAGAAATCGAGGACGCTTATAACTCTTTAGAAGTTCGAAGGTGTTCCATAACGAGCGAAGTTCGTTGTTAAGCTCTAACACTTCGATGTCTTCCATAAGAGGCAAAGCCTAAAAATATAACAAACAAGATTTTCATTGATAAATGTTTACAAGCATGAGCTTTACATAGTCAAAAAATCCTAAATAATTCCTAAACCTGCGGGTTCGGAGGAGGCTGACTGCTTGAAGCTTGGCTCCGAACTTGCTTCTGGCGTTGGCCTTCATCGATCCAAGCCTTGATCGCGGAACGACCTTCGGCTCTCCATGAGGTTTGAAAGGCTCGCCAGGCGGCAGTCACGCCTTCGGAAGGATTCAAAAGCCGCTCGTCGTCGAAGGTAATGGAGCCCTCTGCGCTCGGAGTAATTGTTCGGCCCAAATCCTCGTAGTAACGAAGTAGTCCGAGGGCAGACACTTGTCCGGAGAGTTCTCCATAACGAATGCCTGCCGTCTTCATTTGCTTCGCTGCTCCTTGGATCCTTTTTAGCCGGCGCAGCAGAGTCACATTGTCATCCGAAGGAAGTGATCCAGTAGTACCGAAGTACTCCATAACACCTAGCATCTGTTCGATGACCTCTGTAGCTACCTTCTCCGACTTGAGCTTTTCTTCAGTTAGTGCATCCTTGCTCGAAGTCGTTTCTGCCAAAACTCCAGAAATCCTAGCATTCTCCATAGTTAAAATATTCTTTTGGTTTAGGAGTTGGCTAGCTTCTTCTTGGAGCCTTACAAGTTCGGACCCAGCACTAGCATGCTCCAACCACATCTTTTCAATTTCAGCTCGAAGCACAATTCTTTCTGCTTCAAACTCCTTATTAACAGCCTCCAAGCCCTGTCTGGCCCTACGCTCCGTTGAAATCATATTATCCATTTGAAGTACTCTAGCTTCGGAGAAAGATAAGTTGCGTTTAAGAGCTTCATTTTCTTCCCGAAGCTGAGCAATTTCATTCTCGCTTGATAAAGTTGCAGCGCGGGCCAAGACTGCTTGCTGAGAAAAGAAAAAACTAAAGTAAGAAATTGTTCATGTTTAATTTGCTGCTGGTTCGAAGATGTACTCCGAACCCAATATAATTTGCTAAAGATATTGGCTCGAAGGTGCTCCGTACCTGGTAGGCCGCTCGTTCCAGGGCAACGTTAAGCTCCGAACTCTTCGCCCTGCTTAATTTTGCTACCAGCTCTGTCTCCCCGACTTTGCGACTCACTCGACCTAAAGGTTTGAGCAGAGTCCGAAGCCCAGTTGGCTCCAAAAAAGGAGTCAAAAGAGGGAGCATTGCCGAAGCCCTTTGGTCATCCCTGCTTGACGAAGGTCCGGAGCGTTCTCCTGAGGTCCTTGGAACTTCCGAAGATGGCCCCCCCTCAGTTGATTCACTTTCATCTGTTGACTCAGACGAAGTTGATCCTTGACTAGGGAGAGGCTCTATGTGTCTTTTACCCCTTCCAGGCCCTTGTTGAGTGACCTCCGGGTGCGGCTCCGAAGTTGTCGAAGGCCTTTGAATTGTGTCTTCGTGATGTACTTCTACAGCAGGGGGCTCTGTAAAAGCAAAAGTATTATACATTGTATAATTTTGCAGAAAATAATAAAAATTATGCGAAATTTACCTTCGACATTCTGGGGGAGATCGAGCACTGGACTGCTCGGAGGATCGAAGGTGAAGTCATCATCTGAATCCACAGTTAAAAATTCTGCTGCCGGAGTATCTCCATGAGCAGTCCTCCCTTCATCCACAACTGAAGTTGTAGGAACTTCAATTTCATCTTCGCCCATAGGGGCTTCGATTTGCTCCTCTTGAGTATCCGGAGCTCTCACTTCTTCAATGTTAGCTTGAGGCTCCAGCATACCTGCAGTATCTTCAATGTGAATATTTTGTTGAGCTGCATCTTCATCAATAAATCTCACTAATAATATACCTTCATCTTCTTTAGAACCAGAGACTGAAGTTCTTGAGCTCAAAGGCGCAGGATCCGAAGGTGCGATATTTTTTGGCTTCCGAGCCACCTTCTTCACCGGAGTCCTTGCGGAGCTCGAAGCTCCGGCTTCAGCTGTCCTCTTCTTGGGGCCTTTCTCCGAAGGCACCCAGTCCATCAGAGGGGGCGGAGTCAACTCCAACATTCCCCATACTCTGTTAAACCTCTCCCAACTCCCGACCAATTTAACTCTCCATTCTTTTTCAGTCGGAGTTGGTGCACCCAAAATCTTCTCCGAAGCCCTTACAATTTGCTCTGAAGTAATAGGGGCTGAAGAAGCTAAAAAATAAATCAAATTAGTCTTTCTTCGAAGTAAATATGTATAATGCATGTTGGTTTCGAAGTTACCTGCAGGGCTCGAAGTTAAGTTGATCTTGCGGAGACCGCCTTCCGAATCATCCTCGAAGACGATAGGCCAGTTGGCCATCAGTGGAGGAATTTGAAGTCCGAGAAATTCTTCGGCTAAGTCCCGCATGCTTAACCTTCGGCTAATCTTTTGAAGCAGGTTAAGACGAGCTTCGAGTTGGCCTTCGTTGGGCTGCACTAAGGCTTCTTTCCGGAATTGAATTTCTTTAAGGGGCCCAGCCAGAGGACTGCTTGCTCCAACTTCGGCATAGAACCATCTCAGAACCCAATCAGTGTACCATCTAGCATTGATGGCCTTGGCAGGAAACTGAAGGGCATACTCATCTCGAAGTCTAAAGTTGATAGAGCCGAAGGATATCACCACTTTTTCACCTCCGGATCCTACGAAGGTCTTCGGCTGGCAAGTTGCTCTATGAAGTGCAGCGAAGATTTCTGCCCTTCCCTCACAACCTTCGGCTCTCAGCGCCCATTCGAAGATAGCTAATCTAGCTACTGCGTTCGGAGATAATTGGGGGAGGGTTACGTGGAACAGATCAAGTACCTCCGCCAGGAAGTCCACTGCAGGGAGACCCAAGCCAGCTTCGAAGAAGGCTTCGAATACAACTACCTCTCCGGGTCTTGGTGATGGAATCGATTCTTTGCCCGGCTTCCGAATCATAACTCCATTACTAATTTTCCCCCCTGCTGTGATTGCCAAAGACTCCCTCTTGCAGGTAGAAGGCCCCAACTCAAAAGATTGATCCAAATATTTCGTCGATGGCGGGCACAGACCTTGGTCATCGGCGATTTGAGGATTTCTCCCCCCTGCCGCCATGGATGTCACCGCCGGCATCGGAGGTGCCGCCGCCAACGCTGCCGCCGCTGCTGCTGCGGCCGCCTGCTGCCGAGCCAAGGCCGGCGGAGGTGCAGATCCCTTAGTCTTCACCATCACGACCGCCGAATTGCTCTAAAGAAATGGAGGCTAGGGCTCAAGAACTTGAAGGGCTAAAAAGTTTTTGATTGCGAGAATGCGGTGAAAAGGTAACCGGGTAACTTCTAGGCCTTCTATTTATAGGCTAGATTTCACTTTTTTACCGTTAGTTCATGTTGTTTCGCATTCCTGCCGTTACTTTTCCCCGAGATTAACGCTTACTTCAGTTTCCGTTAGAAACAGAAACTTAACGGCTATTTTCTCTAAGTCTAAAAGACTTTCGAACTTCTTAAGTCGGTTCTAAGATAGTTCGAAAAGCAATTACCTTAAGACTGATTCGAAGTTCATATCTTCGTGCATTTCGGAGATAAAATAAAAACCAATAACCCCTATGTTTGGTTATCTTTTCCTTCCGTATACTGCTCTCCTAACATTACAGGTCAAACGGAGAAGCGTATTCGAGGGGCTACTGTTGGGGGAAAATATCTCATCTTCGGGGTTATTGCCGAAGCAACATAAAAGCAGACAGCGGATTCGAAGGTTCCCAGACGATCATCTTCGAAGATACCCGGAACCAAGTTCGAAGTACGAAGATAGGCATTAGTTCGGAGTACATCTTCGAACTAAGGCCCTCCAAGATCTTTTCTGCCAGCTAAGATGGAAGACTTATCTTCTTTCTGATTAGATTAGTCTTTTACCATTTTAGCCCTATTAAGGGAACCGAATAGTTTCTACTATGTCGGTTGTAATAGAGGGGTAAATAGGTCTTTTCCTTAATGTTTGGGCCTATAAATACCCCCCATTTCATCCTGTAATGAGAACCGAATACAAGTTATTCAATACACACATTCGAACTATTCTAAGTTATTATCCTTTCAGAGGCTTAGAACAGTTCTCTTCGCAAACACTTCGTTTGTTAGTTTCTCTTCTACAGAAACCTGTTAGCGTAATCTTTTACGCCAACACCCGCGTTCCACGGGATCTTTCCCGATGCGAGCGAGAGCTACTGCGAGGTCACGGTTGTTATCCGCCCCTCCTCCACGCAGCCACCCTTCTACACCCATGGAGTCGGAGGGAACCATATGGAAGGTTTTGGCACGAGTTCCCGTGAAATGGGTCATCTCGTTACACTTTGGTGTAAGTGATGAGTGTGTGCCTTGTGGGTACAGTGGTACATCTCTGATCAGAGTAATTCAATCTTTTCGAAAAGCCGAGCCCACGGTCAAGGGCGGGTTGTGTGACTACTCACAGTTAGTTTACAATTGTTTGAATGGTCGAGTTATTCATGGCACGTAAGGACTGTTGAGCGAGGTGGGGCTGACTGTACCCCTCGAGTTAGAAGATGATGATGCACACACACATGTTTACTTTTCCGTACTAATAAATTGCTCACATTTAAAGCTTTACAATTATGCTGCTTCCGCTAAACTAGCCACTATCTCCCTTGTTATTACCTTGCATTATACTTGCATTCAGTGGCTTGCTGAGTACATATGTACTCACCCCGTTGACTTACAACATCAGAGCATGTCTACTACGAGGAGGATGAAGGTCTGGAGTAGCGACCCAGTCAAGGCGAGACTGGAAGGAGGCGTTCATCTAGGACCCTTTATTTTATTAGTTTCTCTTCATCTTTATTCACTTTTGTATTAATGCGGTCTACGAACCGTGAATGATTGCCCGTATTGTACGTGGTCGCATGATGAACGTCTTGTTTTATTGATTTTCTATGGAATTTCAATAAAGTCCTGATTTATTAAATCGGGGCGCGACACTATGCTTGCAGAAAAAGAATTGCAGGGTCACCAACAACCACAACGCAGCATGAGGACCAACATTGGTGGTGCTACTTCACGCTCAAGTGGGCAGCAGCAACGACCACCACCACCACCTTCTCGACTGATGGCTACATCAGCACCTTCTACATCTACGGCCCAGGATGAGAGCTCCAAGGCTGCAGCATCCAAGGCGCCAGCCAAGCCTACCTCCTTGGCGGCCTCTACTGCACGTTCTGCAGCGATCCAATGTCACAGATGCAAAGGATTTGGCCACGTTATGAAGGACTACCCTAGTCAGCAGGCTTATATTGCTACGGACGACGGTGGCTATGTAAGTGCTAGTGATGTTGAAGATGAATATGCACTTGCTGCTAACATTGCAGGAGATGATGATACATCCGACGATGACGCTGTTTTTGCGCCGGATGCCTTGGCCGACCATGAAGCACTTATTGTACAACGTGTCTTGAGCACTCACATGGAGCAGGATGATCGGGCACAACGGAATAATCTGTTTTAGACCTTCTTCCTCGTCAATGACCGTCATGTACGTGTCATCATCGACAGTGGTAGTTGCAACAATTTGGTGAGCCACGACATGGTAACGAAGCTTCAACTTCCCACACGTGCGCATCCACACCCTTACCATGTGCAATGGTTCAACAATAGCGGTAAGGTCAAGGTAACACAAACTGCTCACATCAAATTTTCCATTGGTACATACTTCGGAGTTGCTGATTTTGATGTAGTACCAATGCAAGCATGTTCTCTATTACTTGGTAGACCTTGGGAGTATGATACTGATGCTACACACCATGGTAGGAGCAATAAGTACACATTTATGTATAAAGGACAGAAAGTTACATTGCTTCCTATGACTCCTGCTGAAATTGTGAAATTTGAACAAGAAAAACATGCTAGGGACGCACAAAAGAGCAAACAACCTTCTGAAAATCAGCAAGTAGCCAAAACGCTTTCGAGGCAACAGAAAGATAAACTTGCTTCTCCTTCTTCATCACAAGTTATTAATCTGAAAGTATGTGTCATGCTTGCAACTAAAACTGACCTTGCTGAAATTTGTGATGATACTCCCATGATATATGGCTTGATTTGCATGAACGTGCTGTTTTCACTTGTGAACATTCCTAGCTCTGTTCCTGTTGCAGTCACTGACCTTTTGCAGGAGTTTAACGATGTTTTTCCTGCTGAGATACCACCCGGGCTGCCACCGATACGCGGCATCGAGCACCAAATTGATTTGGTCCCGGGAGCGTCTCTTCCTAATCGTGCAGCTTACCGTACCAATCCAGAGGAGATAAAAGAAATTGAGTGCCAAGTACAGGACCTTCTTGATCGTGGGTACGTCCGTGAAAGCCTTAGTCCTTGGGCAGTACCCGTTCTTTTGGTACCTAAGAAAGATGGTAGTTGGTGCATGTGTGTTGATTGTCGTGCTATTAATAATATCACCATTCGATATCGACACCCTATTCCTAGATTGGATGACATGCTTGATGAGCTTAGTGGTGCCATTATCTTTACTAAGATCGATCTCCGTAGTGGCTACCACCAAATTCGCATGAAACTAGGTGATGAATGGAAAACTGCTTTTAAAACAAAGTTTGGATTATATGAGTGGCTTGTCATGCCTTTTGGACTTACTAATGCACCTAGTACCTTCATGCGCTTGATGAATGAAGTCCTACGACACTTTATAGGACACTTTGTGGTTGTGTACTTTGATGATATCTTGGTTTATAGCAAGTCTCTCACTGAACATGTTGAACACCTACGTGTTGTTTTTTCTGTCCTCCGTGAGGCTAGAATGTTTGGTAACATTGAGAAGTGCACATTTTGCACGGATCGAGTTGTGTTTCTTGGATATGTTGTCACTTCACAGGGTATTGAGGTTGACGCGGCAAAGGTAGAAGCAATCAACAGCTGGCCGCAACCCCAAACTATCACACAGGTACATAGTTTTCTTGGTCTTGCAGGTTTCTACCGGTGTTTTGTGAAAGATTTCAGCACCATAGCCGGTCCTTTACATGAGTTGACGAAGAAGGGAGTCACTTTTACTTGGGAACCAGCACAAGAACAAGCTTTTGCCACACTCAAAGATCGTCTTACACATGCACCTCTACTTCAGCTACCCGACTTCAGTAAGCCTTTTGAGTTAGAATGTGATGCTAGTGGTTTTGGAATAGGAGGTGTGCTGCTACAAGGAGGTAAACCCGTGGCTTTGGAATAGGAGGTGTGCTGCTACAAGGAGGTAAACCCGTGGCCTATTTTAGTGAGAAATTACATGGTCCACAGTTGAATTATTATACCTATGATAAGGAATTATATGCCTTAGTGCGTGTGCTTGAAACTTGGCAACATTACCTTTTGCCTAAGGAATTTATTATTCATTCGGATCATGAAGCATTGAAGCATATACGTAGTCAAGAAAATCTGAATAAACGACATGCTAAATGGGTAGAATTTATTGAGACTTTTCCATATATCATTAAGCATAAGAAAGAGAAAGATAATGTGATTGTCGATGCTTTATCTAGACGTTATACATTGCTTTCTCAACTTGATTATAAGATCTTTGGTTTAGAAACATTGAAGGACATGTATGCTACTGATTTGGACTTCAAAGATGCTTTTGCAAATTGTACAAATGGCCGTGCTTGGAACAAATATGTGCTGAATAATGAATATCTTTTTCGTGCTAACAAGTTATGTGTGCCGGCTAGCTCTCTTCGCTTGTTGTTATTGCAGGAAGCACATGGTGGTGGTTTGATGGGTCATTTTGGATCAAAGAAAACCGAAGATGTGTTGTCCACACACTTCTATTGGCCTAGGATGAGACGAGATGTTGAGCGCTATGTGGCACGATGCACTACTTGCAATAAAGCTAAGTCTCGTCTAAACCCACATGGTCTTTATATGCCTCTGTCCGTTCCTAGTGTACCTTGGGAGGATATTTCTATGGATTTTGTGTTAGGATTACCTAGAACTAGGAGGGGGAGGGATAGTATTTTTGTGGTGGTAGATCGGTTCTCTAAAATGGCACATTTTATACCTTGTCACAAGAGCGACGACGCTACAAATGTTGCTGATTTGTTTTTCAGAGAGATCGTACGCTTGCATGGAGTTCCCAATACCATCGTTTCAGATCATGATGCTAAATTTTTAAGTCACCCCCAAATGGATGGGCAAACGGAGGTCGTCAACCGTACATTGTCCACCATGTTGAGGGCTGTTTTGAAGACCAACTTGAAGCTCTGGGAAGAGTGTCTACCTCATATTGAGTTTGCATATAATAGGTCAGTACACTCCACTACTAAGGTAAGTCCGTTTCAAGTGGTCTATGGCTTTAATCCGCGTGCTCCTATTGATTTGCTACCATTGCCACCATCTGAAAAATTGAATTTTAATGCTACTACACGTGCTGAATTATTGCTTAAGATGCATGAAACTACTAAAGCAAACATAGAGAAAATGAATGAGAAATATCGTGCTTATGGTAGTAAGGGTAGAAAAGAGATAACATTTGAACCGGGTGATATTGTTTGGTTGCACTTGCGCAAGGATCGTTTTCCTGATTTGAGAAAGTCTAAATTGATGCCCCGTGCTGATGGTCCGTTCCGTGTGCTTGAGAAGATAAATGATAATGCATATAAACTTGAGTTACCTGCAGCTTTTGGGGTTAGTCCCACATTTAACATTTCAGATTTAATGTCCTACTTGGGAGATGACGATGAGCTTGAGTCGAGGACGACTCCAATTCAAGAGGGGGAGGATGATGAGGACATCACTTCACATGATACACACATGGAGCCTCCACCTACAATTCAATTACAAGGACCAATCACACGCGCCCGTGCCCGTCGCTTGAACCATGAGGTTAATTCTTTCCTTAGCAACTATGTTAATATTTGTTTGGACGGGATGCTACTGAATACTAGTGATAATTTGTTGCTTAGGAACATGGGAGATGGAATAGAAGAGTTGGAGTTGAAGACGGAGTCGCACGGATGATTTGAAGTCAAGAATTCGCTGGTTCGGACAACATCGACCACCATGCACCAAAATGGGCATAACTTCCTCATACGAAGTCCGATTGGTGCGTTCTTGGACTTTTTGGAAAGCTAAGGAGAAGTGGATCGTTTGCCGTTAGTTTCGTCTCATTTGGAGTCTCAAGCCGTCCTGTGTGTTTAAAATAGTCCTGCGTGACAGAATTGGGCCGTGTTGGCCCATAGTCCGAGTCTGTACGTCTTCTCGCCCACAGCCCAAGTCTGTACGCCTTCCACAGGCTGCCCACGCCTTATATACTCACGCCAGCCGCCTTTAGGGTTAGGTTTTGCTTTGTTTGCATCTACACTTGTGTGTTTAGATCCCGCCCCTTGCACCGAACCGATTGGCTGCTGCATCGGCGTTTGTGAAACCTCACCTTTTCATCATTTGTCTGTGATTTGGCATTCGACTTGTATCCTTCCTGTTCTTGCTTGTGTTCTTGGGTTCGCTTACAGGAATTAGCCTTCGTGGCGAGGTCAATCGCGTCCTGCGTGGTTGATAACCAACGGAGACAGTGGTGTAACGATTGCAAGGTTTTGATCCGCCGGACCGGAGCCTTGGATCGCCAACGTCGAGATTCTCCACCAATCCAAGTTATCCTTTACCTAGCGGAAGATCGGGACCAATCCCCCATCACTACCAGTAGGGTGGTAGACTGAGAGTTCCTCGACGCGGGGAGAGGCTGGAGGCCAGGCCGCGTCGTGTAGGTGGTGGTAGAGGAGACGACTTTCTTGCCCGTGCTCCAGATGGTGGTGTTCGTTCCGGTAGAGCTCTAGGTCATTTTGGATACGGTCCTGGACCTCGTTGCCGAGGCTTTAGGCAGAACCGTGGACAACGCTTTGAGTCGCGCTGTTGGCGTAAAAGATTACGCTAACAGGTTTCTGAAGATTAGAAACTAACAAACGAAGTGTTTGCGAAGAGAACTATTCCAAACCTCCGAAAGGATAATAACTTAGAATAGTTCGAAAGTGTGTATTGAATAACTTATATTTGGTCCCCATTACAGGGTAAAACAGGGGGTATTTATAGGCCCAAACATTAAGGAAAATACCTTTTTTACCCTCTATTACAACCGACATAGTGGAAAATATTCGGTACCCTTAATAGGGCTAAAATGGTAAAAGACTAATCTAATGAGAAAGAAGATAAGTCTTCCATCTTAGCTGGCAAAGAAACTCTCAGAAGAGTCCAAGTTCGAAGATATACTCCGAACTAAAGCCTGTCATCATACTTCGAACTTGACTTGATGCATCTCCGAAATTATATGTTGGAAGACTTCGTCTTAATCACCATTCTTTATCTCGTCATTGCAATAACCTTAAAGATGGAATATTTCCCCCCAACAGTAGCCCCTCGAATACGCTTGTCCGCTAAATCTGTAATGTTAGGAGAGCAGTATACGCAAGAAAAATAATCATGCATAGGGGTCAGCAGATTTAAACCATCTCCGAACTACGTGGAGATGTAAACTTTGAATCAGTTTTTAATAAAATTACTTTCGAAGTAACTTAGAACTAATTCAAAAAGTCTAAAAGTATTTTTAGACTTAAAAGAAATAGTTGTTAGCTTCTTTCTTCTAACGGAAGTTATGGAATGCTTTAATTTCGGAGCAAAGTAACGGTTGGAAATGTGAAACGACACAGGCAAACGGTAAAAAATTAGGGTCTAGGCTATAAATAAAGGGCCCAAACCCTTCTTGAGTACCTTTTCACTGCTTTCGTGCAAACAAGCCATCACCCGAGCCCTAGCCGCCATTTTTCCTCTGAAACAATCCACAAAATCCAATGGCGAAAACTAGTTTCAAAGGTCCTGGAGCGACTTCGACCTTGGCCCGGCAGCAAGGTGCTGCGGCGGCAGCAGCTGCATCATCAGCGATGGCAACTCCGAATCCTTCAGTGGCGGCAATGGCGCCGGTGGGAGGAAATCCCCAAAATGTCGGCCCCCAAGACTTCTTTCCAGCGTCGACGAAGTATACGGGTCAGTCTTATCAACTGGGTCCGTCAACCTGCAGAAGGGAATCGCTTGCGGCTGTAGTAGAAGGCAAGATTAGTTCGGGGGTTATGATCCGCAAACCTAGGAAGGAAATCATTCCGTCACCAAGACCCGGAGAAGTGGTCATCTTCGAAGCCTTCTTCAAAGCTGGTTTGGGGCTTCCGGTGGTAGACTTCTTGGCGGAAGTATTAGACTTGTTCCACGTCACCCTCCCCCAACTCTCTCCGAATGCGGTAGAGCGTCTTGCCATCTTCGAATGGGCGTTGCGAGCCGAAGGTTGTGAAGGAAGGGCAGAGATCTTCGCAGCACTGCATAGAGCTTCATGCCAACCGAAGACCTTCGTAGGCCTCGGAGGTGAAAAGATGGTAGTAGCCTTTGGAAGCATCAACTTCAGACTCTGAGATGAGTATGCTCTTCGGTTTCCCGCTAAGGCCATCAATGCCAGATGGTATACCGATTGGATTCTGAAGTGGTATTACGCCGAAATTGGGGCGAGCAACCGTCTAGCTGGACCTTTGCAAGATATCAACTTCCGAAAGGAAGCCCTTGTGCATCCAGATCCGGGTCAGCTTGAAGCTCGCCTCAGCTTACTTCAAAAAATCAGCCACCGGTTGAGCATGCGAGACTTAGCCGAAGAATTCCTCGGGCTTCAAATCCCTCCTCTGATGGCCAACTAGCCAATCACTTTCGAAGAGGATTCGGAAGGCGGTCTTCGGAAAATTTCTTCAACTTCGAGTCCTGCAGGTAACTTCGAAAGCAACATACTCTATGTATATTTATTCGAAGAATTAACAAACTTAACTCATTTTTCAGCTTCTTCAGCCCCTATAACTTCGGAACAAATTGTACGAGCTTCGGAGAAGATTTTGGGCGTTCCAACTCCGACCGAGAAAGAATGGAGAATCAAGTTGGTTGGAAGTTGGGAATGATCCAACAGAGTGTGGGGGCTGCTGGAAATTGTTCCGCCCTCTCTGATGGATTTTGTACCTTCGGAGAAAGGGCCCAAGAAGAGGAAAGCTGAAGCTAGAACTTTGAGCTCCGCCAAAACCCTGGTTAAAAAGGTGGCTCGAAAGCCAAAAGTTCATGCGCCTTCAAGCCCAAGAGCTTCAATCTCCGATTCTCAGGAGGATGAAGGTAGGTTGCTCGTGAGGTTGATTGACGAGGATGCATCCCAAAGAGCTATACAAGTCGACGAAACTGTGAACGTGCCGGAGTCTCAAGAGAATCTTGAGCAAGCTAGGACTCCGGCTGTTCAAGAAGATTTACCTCAGGACGGAGCCCCTGTGGATGAAAGCGGAGTCGAAGTCACTGCAGCTTCGATTCCGGCTGAAGCAACAACGGCTGTTAAGGAAAATGCTCCGACAGTCGAAGATTTGACGCTTGATTCTGACGAAGATCTCGCCTTCGATCCGCCAAGCAGTCCAATGCTCACCCGCCGCCAAAATGTCGAAGGTAAACTTTGAATAATTCTTTTATCCTTTTTTCTGTGAAGTTATACAATGTATAATACCTTTGTTTTTACAGAGTCCACTTCTATGGAAGAGGTGCATCTCGAAGATACAGTTCCTGGACCTTCGACAACTTCGGAGCCAATTCCAGGAGCCACTCAAATGGAGCCTGAAAAAGGCAAAGGGAAGATGGACTCCCTCCCTGCTCCGAACTCAGGATCAACTCCGTCTGAGTCAACAGACGAGAGCCAATCTACTGAGGGGGGCCAGTCTACTGGGGCTTCGAAGACCATAGCTCAGCACTCCGAACCTTCGCCAAGCGAAGATGACCAGCAAGCCTAGAGCATGCTCCCTCTTCTAGCTCCTTTCTTGGAGCGAAGAACTGGGCTTCGGACTTTGCTCGAGCCTTTGGATCGAGCTAGTCGCGAAGTCAGGGAGACGGACTTGGTGGTTATCTTGAGCGAGGCGGAGAGTTCAGAGCTTAACGCTGCCATGGAACGCGCAACATACCAGGTACGAAGTATCTGCAAAACAACATAAAATTTATATACAAATAATTTCTTACCTTGGTTTTTTCTTTTCGCAGCAAACAGTCTTGGCCCGAGCTGCGAACATCTCAAATGAACATGGAAGTGTTCGCCTTCGAGAAGAAAATGCAACTCTTCAACGAAATCTTATCATCTCCGAAGGTCGAGTGGCCCACATGGACAACATGGTTTCAACAGAGTGCAGGGCCAGACAAAGCTTGGAGGCTGCGAACAAAGAGCTCGAAGCAGAAAAAATTGTGCTTCGAGCAGAAATTGAAAAGATGCGGGCAGAGCACGCTACTGCGGGGGCCGAGATTGTTAGACTCCGAGAAGAGGCTAGCCAGCTACTAAATCAGAAGAATTCTTTAGCTACTGAGGCAGCTAGGCTTTCTGGAGTAGTAGGAGAGCTAACTTCGACGAAGGATGCATTGATTGAAGATAAGCTGAAGTCAGAGAAGGTAGCTGCGGAGGTCATGGACCAATTGCTAGGCGTTCTGGAGTACTTCGGTACTACTGGGACGCTTCCTTCGGATGACAACATCTCTCTACTACGTCGGCTGAAGAGGATCCAAGGAGCAACAAAGCAAATGAAGACAGTAGGCATTTGGTACGGAGAAATCTCTGGACAAGTGGCTGCTGTCGGCATACTTCGTTACTACGAAGATTTGGGCCGATCGATAACTCCGAGCGCAAGAGAGGGTCCCATTACCTTCGATGACGACCAGCTTCTCACTCCCTCCGAAGGTGTGGCCGCTGCTTCGCAAGCCTTTCAAACTTCATGGAGAGACGAAGGTCGTTCTGCGATCAAGGCCTAGATTGACGAAGGACAACGCCAGAAGCAAGCTCGGTCCCAAGCTTCGAGCAGTCAGCCTCCTCCAAACCCGCAGGTTTAGAATTACCTTAGGATCTTCAAATATGTAAAGCACTACGCTTTTGTACATTTATGAATGAAGATTTGTTTATCATGTTTTTAGGCTTTGCCTCATATGGAAGATGTCGAAGTGTTAGATGTTAACGACGAACTTTGCTTATTATGGGCTACCTTCGATATCTTAAAACTTCACAAGCGTCCTCGATTTCTAATTCCTCGAGACAGTTCTGGAGCAATTACGTCCGAAATAAGTAAAGATATATTATCTTGTATTAAAGAGTAAGAAAAAGAAGTTAACTTGGAAACTTCGTCTTCTGAAGACATTATATGGTTTGAAGACGAAGATGAAGCTCGAAGTAAAAATCCTGAAGAACTTGGAAGCTGGGAAAGGAGCCCTGAACGGCTTCGAACTTGGGCCGAGCTTCAACAAGAACAAAAAGACTTTAGAGCTTCGAAGGGAGGCAAAAGAGTTAAACGTAAAGTTGTTAGAACTCCTGGCATTGGAACTAGTCGTTCCAACCCTAGTTCTAGAGATCGAAGAGGTCTTCGATTCCTTCTTGGTATAGATACCAATTTTTCATGATGTAATCATATTTGTTCGAATAATAAATATCGAAATAAAATTGTCTCCCTATTTATTAGCCCCTCTTTGGGCATAAGCAACTTCGAACTATATTCAAAGATGGTTAAGCACAAAGAAAAACTTAGGAGTGCAATTTTGGGGGTTCGGAGCCCCTCAATAATTTAAAGATCTTTTAAAATCTTATAAAATGTCTTCGACTATTTATAGTCTGAAGAATGGCAACTTAGTACCTTCTGTTTTTGAAAGAAATCACTTGAGATAACTTTCTGGACACTTTAGTGTCTTAGATAATTTATCACTTTGGACTTTCTTAACAGACATTCGAAGCTCATGGCTCAAATTCTGTTTTGTTTTGGCCTCCTTCGGCTCTTTTTTGCGAATTCTGTCAAACCAGTGGTTTGGAGTTCGCATTGGTCTCTTTGGACTCTTTTTACGGATACCTACAAGCCGGTGGCTTGGGCTCCACATTATTTGGTCTCTTTGGACTCTTTTTACGGATGTCTTCCAGCCGGTGGCTTGGACTCCGGATTCTGTGGTTTTCGGGCTCTTTTACGGATGTCTTCAAGCCGGTGGCTTGGACTCCAGATTATGTCAGCCCACCACCTCAGAAAATATGATTCAAATTAATGACACTTCCCTCGCGGTCAACTCCACGGTTCCAGTGCGTCCACTCGGAAGCTGGAAGTTTATGAGGGGTAGGCACTATCTGAACCATATGCTTTATTAATTCGGAGGATGATTACAGATGATTACAAGGAGCCCCTATGCGAAGTATCGCTTTAGGTGCTCCGCATGCCAAGTATGCGCTAATTCTTCACCTTCCAAATTAGCTAATTTAAAAGAGCCAGGACATCCTGAACGAACAATTAAGTATGGACCTTCCCATTTCTTTCCTAATTTTCCTGGCGCTATGATGCTTCATAAAACGAGATGACCCGGTCTAAGCTCATTGATCTTAACCTTCGGGTCAAACCAAGCCTTCGTCTGCTGATGATACTTTGATAAATTGGTTACAGCTCGAAGTCGTGTCTCCTCTATTAAATCCAGCGAAGCTTGTCTTTCTCCTTCAATCTCCGGTTTGGTGCTGCGAAGTGATCCTCCTTCGAGCTCCGTTGGAGTCATAGCTTCATCTCCGAATAGCAATCTGAATGGAGTAAAACCTGTGGACCTTGTTTGCGTAGTCCGAATGGACCATAAAATCTTCGGAAGTTCTTCGGTCCACAGTCCTTTTGCTAATCCTACTATCCTTCGATTTAGCCCTGACAAAATATTTCAATTGGCTCTTTCTACAGCTCCATTAGACTGAGGATGCCTCACTGCAGCAAAACATAACTGGATGCCTAGATCTTCGCAGAACTTTCTGAAAGGTTTTGCATCAAACTGTGTTCCATTATCAACTGTGAGTTGTCTAGGCACTCCGAACCGGCAAATAATACTTTTCCAAAAGAATTTCTGTACATTGTTCGAAGTGATAGCTGTTAAGGGCTCTGCTTCCACCCACTTAGATAAATAATCAATAGCTACCACTGCGAACTTTAAATTTCCCTTAGCTACTGGAAAAGGGCCAATCAAATCCATACCCCATCTGGCCATGGGCCATACCGGAGCAATAACTTGAAGAGCTGTTGGTGGGCGATGACTCCATTGACCCATCCACTGACATCCTTGGCATGTGCGGACTAAGTTTTCTGCATCTGCTACTATCGTAGACCAATAAAGCCCTTGCGAAGTGTTTTTCCTGCCAAAGCTCGAGGGGCCAGATGGCTACCACAAAGCCCTTCATGAATTTCTCGAAGAATATCTTGGTCTTCGGTTTGGGATATACATCGGAGTAAAGGGGAACATACTCCGGCCTTGTATAAAATACCGTTGATTATTTGATAATTCTTGGCCCTGAGTTTCAATCTTGAAAATTGTGTCTCTTCAGACGAATTTTCTCCTCCTTGCAAAAGTTCCATGATGGAATTTCTCCAATCTGTACTTGGAATGCAAAGAATCTCTGCGGAGGGAATTTGTGGCACCGAAGGTGTACTGAGCTCCTCATAAAAAGCCTCTTCTGGTATATCCATGGCTCCGGCTGCAGATTTTGCTAAGATGTCCGCTTGCACATTTTTTGCTCTTGGTATACTCCGAATGGAAATACCCTTGAATTGTGCTTCGATCTTACGGATTTCTTCTAAGTACTTTGCAAGCTGTGGATGCCGAACTTGAAAACTTTTATCTACATGCCCTGCTACTATTTGAGAATCTGTTTTTATAACAACTCTTGTAGCCCCTAGAGCACGTGCTTTTCGGAGTCCCAGTAAAATCCCTTCATACTCCGCTATATTATTGGTAGACTTAAAGTTGAGTCTTGCGGAGTACATTGCTCTTTGCCCTGAAGGCGAAATTAAAACTGCTCCAACACCAGCTCCGGATGCTTGGAAAGCCCCATCAGAAAAAACAGTCCAAATTCCTTCACTTGACTTCTCCGGAACCCACGTTACAGGGGGATTCCATTCTGCTACAAAATCTGCTAAGACTTGCGATTTGATTGTTGTCCTTGCCAGAAAAGATATGCCGAAGGGTGCTAGTTCGACTGCCCACTTTTCAATTCTTCCAGTGGAGTCTTTACTTCGGAGCATATCTCCCAAAGGATACGAAGTTGGTACAATTACATTATGAGCCAAAAAATAATGTCTCAATTTCCTCGAAGCCATTATCAGAGCATAAGCGAACTTTTCGAGCTCGGAATACCTTGTCTTCGCTCCTGATAATGCTTCGGACACAAAATAAATTGGATTTTGTACCAACTTCCCATTGAAATCCATTTCTCTAACAAGGACTGCGCTGACAGCAGAGCCTGTAGCTGCAAGGTAAAGGAGTAGGGTTTCGTCCGCAGTAGGCACCGTGAGTGTAGCAAGATTACTGAGATACTCTTTAATATCTTCAAAGCTTTTCTGACACTCTGGTGTCCATGCAAAATATTCGGGCCCTTTCAATGCTTTAAAGATGGGCAAACTTCTCTCCGCAGACCTTGCTAAAAATCTGCTAAGTGCTGCCAGACGACTAGTCAGCTTTTGCACTTGCTTTAAATTTTCTTGAGGAGCCATCTTCTGTAGCGCAGTTATCTAAGTAGGGCTAGCTTCAATACCTCTGCTTGAAACTAAATACCCTAACAACTTCCCAGCCTTAGCTCCGAAGATACATTTCTCAGGGTTAAGATGAATCCCACATGCCTGAAGGCTATTAAATGTTTCTGCTAAGTCTAGGCTATGTTGGTGCTTTAAAGCACTCTTTATTACAATATCATCAATATAGGCCTCTACATTACGACCTAATTGATGACCCAAAGCCTTAGCAACTAACCTCGAAAAATTAGCCCCAGCATTTCTTAAACCAAAGGGCATTCTTACATAACAGAAGACTCCTGAAGGAGTTACGAAGCTTGTCTTGATTTCATCTTCGCGTTTCAACCATATCTGATGATAACCGGAGTACGCGTCAAGGAAGCTTAATAACTCCGAACCTGCAGTGGAGTCGACCAATTGATCAATTCGGGGCATGGGGTAGGTGTCACGAGGGCATGCTTTATTCAAGGATGTGAAATCAACGCACATGCGCCACTTCCCAGAGGATTTCTTCCTGACGAAGACTGGGTTGGCTAACCATTCTGTGTGAGCCACTTCTCTGATAATCCCAGCCTTCAGTAATTTTTCAACTTCGTCTTTGGCAAGAGCAGCTCTTTCTGCAGACATTTTTCGGAGTCCTTGCCGAACAGGCTGGGCCATCGGGTTTACAAGTTAACTGTGCTCAATAATATCCCGACTGACTCCGGTGATGTCTTCGTCAGACCAAGCAAAGACATCTAAATTCTCTTCAACTACTTTTTCCAAGGAGGTAGCAACTTCTGGAGGTAAATCTTTACCAAATTGAAATGAATATTCTTTACCATCTTTAACAATAACCTTCATTGCAATCTCTCCTTCAGGACTTGGTCTTGGGAAGGATTTCTTCGAAGATTCGCTAGGAGCAGAAAAATTTTCTTGATTATCTTGCACACTATTCACTTGTCTTGGATCAAGAGGGGGGCCATGACCATACTCTGCTCTTCGGGCAGTAGCTTGATCTCCGAAGATAGTGAGCACTCCCGCTTGTGTGGGCATCTTCATGCACAAGTAATTGTGGTGTGCCACAGCTCTGAACTGATTTAACATGCCTCTTACGAAGATGACGTTGTAGGCATATGGAGCATCTACAACGTCGAAGATTACTTCCTCTGTCCTGGCTAACAATCCTTCTCCGAAGGTAACTTCTAGGCCAATTTTGGCGAGTGCATCAAGCGGAGGTCCTGCGAAGCCTTGCAAAGGGCGAGCCGCTGGAAGAAGGTGCTTTCTGGAGATGCATAATTGATCGAAGGCTTGAACAAAAATAATGTCTGTCGAACTCCCTTCGTCAATTAGCACTCTTCGAACCTCAGTTCCTGCAATGTCGGCAGTAATGACAAGTGGGTCTGCATGTGTAAATTTAATGCCAGCTGCATCCTCTGTAGAAAAAGATATTGGCACATGGGACCATTCAGGCATAGCAGCTGCAGACGACGAAGTTCCAATGTGCCCCACTTCTCTGACATGCTCTTTTCTCTGCCTTTTTGACATGCTTCCGAGGGTACCTCCTCCGGAGATAGGGAGGACTACTCTTTTTCCTCAGTCTTGCCCCTCTTCTCGCTTCGGAGGTGGCATAATATTGACCACCGGAGGGCATCTTGCAGCTTTGAAGTTTTCTATCCGCGCCACAGCCTGGACAGGCTCCGGACGCACTTCAACTGGAACTCGGTCAATAGTACCTCGACCCGAAGTTCTCTCTAGATATTCTCCTCTCACGGCAAGTATAGCCTTGCACGCGTCAGTTGCGTGACTTCGGTTCTCACCATGAATGCAGCAGAAGAAAGTTTGGCCTTTTCCGGCCGATTTCCCTAGAGGCCTCCAACTGCTGGTTTTACTTCCCGAAGGTTGCGGAGCTCTTTGGGCAAACTTTTGCGGAGGTGCAATGTTCAGAACTTCTGAATGAGGATGCTTTTGCCCCCTTCTCCTATCATGCTGAACTTCGAAGACAGGTTCCTGCGGCTGTGCCGAAGTTTTCACTTCCAATTTTACTTCCTGTAGTATGGACGGAGTAGCTGTAGTTCTCCGAAGCCAGCCCTCTTCCGACCTTGCATATTCCTCAAAATAGGACATCAGCTGAGAAACAGAAGATATGCTTTTCCGGTGGAGTTTATCAAGGAGGCCTGGATGAATGACTCCTTCCCGAGCTGCGTCAACTACTAAAGACGTAGTTAACCCTCGGATCTACGACTTCGTATGAGCGAAGCGCTTGAAGTATTGTCTTAAGGTTTCTCTAGGGAGCTGCTTCACCTGGAAAAGACTTCCCGTCGACATTGGAGGCACAAAGGTGCCTTGGAAGTTACTCACGAACTTTTTCTTCAATTATCCCCATGAACTGATTGATCCTGGTTTTAAAGACCAGAACCATCGCAAAGCTACTCCCTGAAGAGCTAGGGGGAAACATTTTGCCATGGTGTCCCGCACTCCTCCACTGGCTTCAATCGCCAAAGCATAAGATCGGACAAATTCTCCAGGATCTTCATCTCTGGCATACTTGCAAAGCTTCGAAGTCTTAAACTTCGGGTCAAAGTGAACTTTTTGCAGTTCAGGATGCAGCGGAGATTCGGTATCAAAGGAGGCATTCTCCGGGGCTTCAGGATAGATAGGTTCGTCGTCTTCAGGCACTTCCGGAATAACTGGGATGGCTTGAGAGCGAAGTCTATTTGCAGCTTCTTGCCGCCATCTCGCTACTTCAGCTTGGAGACTGGCCATTTGAGTGGCCATGTCACCAAGATTGTCTTCATCTCCTCCGGAAGGATCTTCCGGGTCTTGAGAACTGTAAGGATTAGTTCGGAGTGGAACTTGAGGTGGAAGAGGAACTCCGGGTGGTCGAAGTATAGACGGAGTTGGCGGAGGAACTCCGTATGCTTGAGGAATGGGAATCCCTTCCGGAGTTTGAGGTGGAGGAAACGTCGAAGGTCCTCCGACCTCAACTGTGTCTAGAGATATCACTTCGGAGGTCCTAGGGGACCTCCGAATAGGGTTACCAGTTGCGCTCCGCTTAGGAGGCATGGTGTAAGAAGTTGGTAGAGAATGAAGTTTCTTGGACTAAGTTCCCCACGGACGGTGCCAACTGTTGGCGTAAAAGATTACACTAACAGGTTTCTGAAGATTAGAAACTAACAAACGAAGTGTTTGCGAAGAGAACTATTCCAAGCCTCCGAAAGGATAATAACTTAGAATAGTTCGAAAGTGTGTATTGAATAACTTGTATTCGGTCCCTATTACAGGGTAAAACGGGGGGTATTTATAGGCCCAGACATTAAGGAAAAGACCTTTTTACCCCTCTATTACAACCGACATAGTTGAAACTATTCGGTACCCTTAATAGGGCTAAAATGGTAAAAGACTAATCTAATGAGAAAGAAGATAAGTCTTCCATCTTAGCTGGCAAAGAAACTCTCGGAAGAGTCCAAGTTCGAAGATATACTCCGAACTAAAGCCTGTCATCATACTTCGAACTTGACTTGATGCATCTCCGAAATTATATGTTGGAAGGCTTCGTCTTAATCACCATTCTTTATCTCGTCATTGCAATAACCCTGAAGATTGAATATTTTCCCCCAACACGCGCTTTGGTCCAAACTCTTATGATGATTTCTGATTTCCGTCTTTTGAGAAGATGGCTCGACACTGGTTTAGTTCTTTTGCTAAACCTAGTGTCGGACCATTTGCTCCCCCTTACAACCACTGATTGTGCAGGATCGGGGACTGGAGGACGTTTGGATCATGTACTCAGGATGCTCTCGCCACATGATGAGACATCGTAGATGGTTCTCTAGTCTCTCTTCCCCGAGCTCCAAGGAATACATCACCTCTAGGAACAGTGGTCAAGGGAAGGTACAAGGCATTGGCTCTATTCGCATCTCAGACCATTTCTCTTTGAAGAACGTTGCTTTGCTTGGAAATTTGAACTTCAATTTGATTTCTGTTTCGCAACTTCTTGAGGATGGTTTGGAGGTTTGTTTTAAGAAGGGCAGTTCTTCTGTTATTGATTCTAGAGGGTCTTTGATTTGCCAGATCTTACCTTTTGGCAAGGTTTTTCAAATTGACTTCTCTAGTTGTTTTGGCCCTTCTCGATGTTTGATTGTTGGATCCTCCTCTGAGCTCTGGAAGTGGCATAGGAGGTTGGGCCATTTGAGTTTTGATCTGCTAGTCAGATTGAGCTCTATGGACCTCATCCGAGGATTGCCCAAGCTTAAAATGGAGAAGGATCTAGTTTTGCGTGCTTTCAGATTGAGTGTTGTGATGATTTATTTCTGTGAACTTTGATCTTCCCATGTTTTGAAAGCTTTGATTGTCCATCACGGTCTTTTCTTCTCTAGCCATAACCGCTGGCAACAGGGACAGTGCGACGAACAAGCGACAATCATATTGCATGTATTCATTTGACTCATTTGCACTTGTGTTTCCTGCATGTGATTTTGATTCATTTGATTTGCCGAAGTAATTTGTTTTGTGTTCTGCCAAAGTATGTATTCATTTGACGAGGTAGTCCATTGTTCATTTTCAGTTGGTGTTCCTGTTCATGGTTCATCACTACTGTTTGATCGAAATTAGTCTGGATAATTCTCTATTCATCAACTTTCTTTGTCGTGCATAGATATCTTATTTGCTACATGATTGTCACCTTGTTTTTGGTATTACTATGTTGTTGTAGGACCGAAAGTAGCGACTAGAGGGGGGGTGAATGGGCGCCTAAAAAATTCTTTCGAATCAATGGCCTGCTCCCAACACCAAACGCACCTCAAAAGACTTAGCAGCAAAGTGTAAATAGATCGCCAAAGCCTAAAAGTATCTAGCCAAGAAACGACCGGTGTTCTAAACAAAAAACACCAACACAGTGCTAATAGGCAAAATAATCAAAGCTTTCAAATCATGGCAGATCAAAACTTCACAGAAATTACTGTTCAAAGTTGTCTCCAGTAAGTTACTTGGCGAAGCCTGCAGTGTCGAAGCCTGTAGTGTCGAAGCCTGCTTCGAAGCCTGCAGTGTCAAAGCCTGCTTCAAAGCCTGCGGATTCGAAGCCTGTAGTGTCGAAGCCTGCTTCGAAGCCTGTAGTGTCGAAGCCTGCGGAGTCGAAGCCTGCGGATTCGAAGCCTGCGGATTCGAAGCCTGCTGATTCGAAGCCTGCTGATTCGAAGCCTGCAGATTCGAAGCGTGCTGATTTGAAGCCTACGGATTCGAAGCGTGCGGATTCGAAGCCTGCGGATTCGAAGCTTGTAGATTCGAAGCCTGTTGATTCGAAGCCTACAGATTCGAAGCCTGCAGATTCGAAGCCTGCTGATTCGAAGCCTGCAGATTTGGACTTCACACAAGAAAAGGGGCTTTGACAGAAACAACAGAGAAGAAACTAGACACTATCTGTTCGATCAAAAAGGCTATGAGGAAAAAGCAAGGCTAGGAAAAATAGCACACTGTAGCTACAGGAAAGTAGTAGTACATGCTATCAGCCACATGAACTAGTATTCACGTGAAGAACAGAAGCAACCAGAGAGGCTTCTTCTCAGGAATAAACTAGTTGCACGCACAACGAAACTGCAGAGCTATTAATGAAACGCCGCACACAAAAACAGCAGAGATAAACTCATCCAGACCAGAGAAAAACGAGATGAACATGCAAAGCAAACACAAGCATTCTTCCTGGTGGCGCACGCATGAACAGGAGAGAGAGAAAGAGATTGCAGGAAACAAAATGACCCAATCCTTGATTAAAAAAGTGATTTCTTGAAAGGGTGGTCTAACCCTAGGGATTGGGGCCCTATTTATAGGCTGCCCAACACTCAGGAATATTCCACCAGCCCCTTAGGGTTTTTTACAAACGCTGAAATAAAGGAAAAGACTAGACTGCCCTTAGGATATTTTTACAGACTCGACTGACTGACTGTGGGCCTAGGGACAAAATAGTAAACTCCTATTTACAGATGACTTATCCGGAAGCTAAGATTTCGTAGCGAGTACGTCTTCTCTTCTGGACAGTCCGATACAAGATCAGCGGTCGTCAGTTTTGCGCCGAAACTGACAAAGCCTCCACCGACTTTGCACCAGGTACCCAGATTGGGCCGGCCCGATTCCGCAGCTCTCTCAGCCTGGCAATCACTCACCGCCCGTGTACCTGAGTCAATCCTGGTCAACAGCCCAGTGGGTCTTCTGCTGCTCCTAGCCCATGTACCCAGATTAGGCCAGCCAGACTTTGCAGCTCTCTCAGCCCGACAGTCACTCGCTGCCCGTGTACCTGAGTCACACGCGGCCCATGACACAACAGATCTCCTCTCTTCTTTAGTCCTCTCTGACTATCGTTGACAATGACTCATCACATCTAGAGCCATGAGGCCCACGCTATTCAGCATGGCTCCTCAGTTGTGAGCTCCTGCTATTTTAGAATGTATGCACATGGTGTTTTCACCATAAAATATCATACAAGGGTCAACATTTTTCATCTATCTATGCATCGGCCAGAACACTTCTAGTAAGTATTGAATTCTTCATTGCTGTGTTCTAATAAAGTGTTTTCTGCTGCCAGCTAGAAAGTTATTTGAGTTTAATCTGAACTTTTGGCTGCACATTTGTGGGCTGAACATTTTAGGGGTTGAGTTAATTTGCTTCTAGAACTTTCTGGTTTTCTCATTGATTTACTTCAGTGCACATCCTGTTCCCATCTTTAGTAATCAACACCAGTCTTCAACTGATTTGTTTTCATTGCTATCTGAAGTTTTTCTGTTGTAATTTGGTTTTTGGTTCTGTCGGCAAACCAAAGTCCAACTATCATTGGAAGTCGGAGTTTCAAAACCCAATCAACTCAAATCGGCATCTCAAAGACCGACAGAACAAGTGATTCGGCAACTTAAAGTCCGACCAGAAAAGGAAAAATTTCCGAAAATATTTTTTAGTGCTTGTGCTCTCTTAATTTGTCATTTCACGTAATATCAGACAGGAGGGTGATAGCATCCGTTTGTATCTTAGTTTTTTTACTGTGTTATTACATCTTCTTCTGCCTATTCATTTAGAGGAACGTTGGATGTTTTTGGATTGTCCGTCATATTCGCGAGAATTTGTCGAGGTGTCTATTCACCACCCCCCTCTAGTCGCCATTCCGATCCTACATTCCTGTCTCTTCTCGACGGAGCCTTGTAGCACTTTGTGATGTGCTAGTGTAGCTTTGGTCGCAGACTCCGAACCATTTATGCTTCTCTACACTGAAGTCCATGGAGATGGTTTTAAGCCAAAACTGCCAAAGCCCTTATCAAACTACGCACCATTTCATCGGAGTGGATTACCATGACTCGATTGACTGACTGTGGGCCTAGGGACAAAATAGTAAACTCCTATTTATAGATGACTTATCCGGAAGCTATGCTTTCGTAGCGACTACAGCTTCTCTTCTGGACAGTCCGATACAAGATCAGCAGTCGTCAGTTTTGCACCGAAACTGACAAAGCCTCCACCGACTTTGCACCAGGTACCCGGATTGGGCCAGCCTGATTCCGCAGCTCTCTCAGCCTGGCAATCACTCACCTCCCGTGTACCTGAGTCAATCCTGGTCAACAGCCCAGTGGGTCTTCTGCTGCTCCTAGCCCATGTACTCGGATTGGGCCAACCAGACTTCGCAGCGGTCTCAGCCCGACAGTCACTCGCTGCCCGTGTATCTGAGTCACACGCGGCCCATGACACAGCAGATCTCCTCTCTTCTTCAGTCCTCTTTGACTATCGTTGACAATGACTCATCACATCTAGAGCCATGAGGCCCACGCTATTCAGCATGGCTCCTCAATCTCCCCCTTGATGAGTGCATTGTCAACACTTCACTTCTTTAGCTCTTCAGTACCTGCAAACAACTGTGGAAACAAGAAAACAAAGCACAAGAAAACAAAGAAGAAGAAAATAAAGTAAAAGTTTAACCCTAATGACCAAAAGCCGAACAAAAGCAAGAAGCGGTCATTATGGTTAACCAAAATGTAAAAGCTCAAAATGAGTGCGATCTCAGAAACATCAACAAGGATATCAAAAGAGTAAGGACAATCGGAACAAAAACTCCACCTGAAACAAATCCCAGAGAAAGCCAAAACTCCCCCTTGAACTCTTATCCCAAAATTTCTCCCCCTTGTTGACAAGTGAACTCATCAATCACTCTAAAAGGACACAGACTCCCCCTGAAATGCAACTCCCCCTCAAAATATGCAATGAATGCAACTAGGGTGCAGGTGGAGTGAAGAAAGCATGCTTCTCAGATATGATTGACTGCAATTACAACATCTAACAGATACAACAAAGGACATACTGTCTAAGATACATTGCATGATCAGGGCAACAGATGATATCTAAAGAAAGTCATTAGCACGCATTTTCAATTTTTGCAAACAAAAGCATCACCACATTTTCCAGTTGACAACCAAAGTAAAGCATGAGATGCAGAAGCTATCTGATATCTACCAAGATAAGCATTGTTCAAAACAAAGTGCTTCAGCAAACTTGTTGTCTTTTTAATTTTCAGGCTTTTTCATTTTCCTTTTTCATTTTTGCCAAGGGTTATTTGCATGTCAAACCTTATGCTAACCGACCAAGTCAAGCCTAGGCCAGAACTGGACCATCAGAAGCTTAAGACATTGGTCTTGGCATACACTACACTGTCCTAGTTCATACCAAAGTGTTATGGTAAGCAGTCCAGAATAATGCAATGCGACAAAGCAAACTGTTGGGGGAAAATTGCTTCACTTCTAAGACTTAGAGGTTAATAGCTCAAAGGTTCCTTAAGCTTCGGAGCTGGTGGGCTCTTATTCGAAGGTGGAGGCGTCAGGACGAAGGATGCTTCGATATGAAGTCCTGCGAAGCCCTCCGCAGGATATGGAGGCTCCGAAGCAAGGCGACAAGATTGATAAGATATTTGGCTTATCCATCCGTATTGAGGAGTTTTACCTTCTTTAACCTTGCTCCGGGTACTGAACAGTTCCGCTATGTCGGTTGTAATCTAGGGGTAATTAGGTCTTTTCCTTAGACGTTTTTGCCTATAAATACCCCCCTCTCTACCCTGTAAAAGGGGACCTCTGACCATTTTAATACACAGATTCGGACTACTTGAGTTATTATCCAGTACGGAGGCTCGAGTAAGTTCTTAAACACGAGCACAATGTTTGTTTGTTCTTGATTACAGAGAACCTGTTGGCATAATCTTTTGCGCCAACAGTTGGCGCCGTCCGTGGGGAACCAAGTTCTAAAAGCTTGTTCTCTATTGATGCCCACACTTCGAAGAGCACTTACGGAGGGAGCCTCGGAGTCCCAAGATTCCGCGCACCCTTCGGTAAGGGGCTTCTTAGTGTGGTTCGAAGGCCCCCGCTCGCCTTCCCAGATCAAGCGAAGTCCCCGATCTTCAGACCTCTCCGCAAATAGCTATGCCTCTGAAGCGAAGCCAAGCCTCGGGTCCCCTCCGAAGGTCCCCTCGGACTGCAGGTGCTGGGCCCTCTACCGCTCCAGCGATTCCCGAAGATGCCACTGGGTGTTGACTGCCCAGGGGTCCTCGAGCTCCTCCTACGGTGCTTCGGACTGATTACGTCAGCTCCCAAGACCCGGAGCTACCCTCCGATGAAGACGAAGACCTTCCTGGAACCGAGGCTACTCAACTAGCCAGGCTTCAGGAGGAAGTAGCTAGGTGGAGGCAAGAGGCTGCCGATCGCCTCCGCACTCAAGCCTCCACCGAGACTCCAGAAGGGTCTCAGGATGGTGGTGCTCAAAACCTCCCAGAAGTTATCCAAGTCCCGGAGGAGGCCGAAAATGCATCTTTCGATGATGAGTCTCTGCTACATTCGAACTTGCAAAGAGTCCCCTTTGATCCCAGGTTCAAGGCTTCGAAGTTGCACAAGTACTACGGTGGGTCAGACGCCGGAGAGTTCGCTCGCTCATATGCCCTGGCCATAGAAGCAAGCGGAGGGGTGCGCAACACGATGGCGAAGTGTTTCCCCCTCGCTCTCGAGGGTGTGGCACTCCGATGGTTCTGGTCCTTGAAGCCAGGATCGATCAGGTCCTGGAGCAGATGAAGAAGAAGTTCGTGAGCAACTTCCAGGGTACCTTTGTGGCCCCGATGTCCACAGGAAGTTTGTTCCAAGTGAAGCAGCGGGCGGGAGAAACACTCCGAGAATACTTCACGCGCTTCGCCCACACAAAGTCACAAATTAAGGGCATGTCTACCTCTTCGGTAGTCGACGCCGCCCGCGAAGCGGTGCTAAACCCCGACCTCCTCAGCAAACTCCACCGAAAGCCGGTGACGTCTATGGCAAAGCTCATGGCATACTTCGAACAGTATGCCAAGGCGGAGGAAGGCTGTCTCCGGCGGGCCGGAGCCCCCGCACCTACCCTCTGAGAAGTCAAGATGGTACCTGAAGCCTCGGCCTGCTGCAACCCCCTCAAGATAACCACTTCAACGAGCACAGGCGAGGGAAGAAGCATTTCCGTTCACAGGTGCTGAACATTACGCCTTCTACCCCGAAGGAACCTGCCAATTTTCAGCAGGTATAGAACTTCAAGGTTGGGGCCCCGAAACCTCAAGAGAGGGTGCCGGGAAGGCGCCAGAGTTTTTTCTGTTGCGTGCATGGAAACAACAGAAGCCATGACACGAAGGACTGCAAGTCGGTGTTAACCCTTCGGGGCGAATACCTAGGGCGAAGTACCGGGGGGTACTTCAGATCGAGCCCCACCAGCGGCACGGTCGGAGCCTGTGCAGATCGTGGCCCGAGTCGGTGTCCCAGAAACCCCCATGCGACTTCCGGTGGCCAATATTATGCCACCACCGAAGCAGGAAGACCCACAAGACCGTGGAAAGAGAGTGGTCCTGCCCATCTCCAGAGGGGGGACCCTCGGAAACATGTCAAAAAGGCAGCGGTGTGAGTACGTCCGCGAGGTTGGGCACATTGGGACTTCGAGTTCCATGGAGGGAATGCCAGAGTGGTCCCATGTGCCCATCTCGTTTACTGCTAGTGATGCCGCAGGGGTAAAGTTCCCTCATGCCGACCCCTTGGTCATTTCCATAGACATAGCAGGGGTGGAGGTCCGAAGGATCCTAGTGGACGGCGGGAGCTCCGCGGACATATTTTTCGTCCAGGCCTTCGATCAAATGTGCATCTCCCGGAAGCATCTGCTTCTAGCGGCCCGACCGCTTCAAGGGTTCTCAGGACCGCCTCTCGATGCCCTCGGCCAGATAGGCCTCGAGGTTGCCTTTGGAGAGGGGCCTCTAGCCAGGATAGAAGAGGTGATCTTCGATGTTGTTGACGCCCCCCTATGCTTACAATGCAATCTTCAGAAGAGGGATGCTGAACCAGTTCGGGGCTATAGCGCACCACAATTATCTTTGTCTCAAAATGCCCACGCAAGGTGGAGTGCTTACTATTGCAGGAGACCAAGCTATAGCCCGGAGAACGGAGTATGGTCACAGGCAACCGATTGATCCCCGGCAAGTGCACAGCGTAGCGGAAGGCACCGAAGAGGTAACGAAGGTCGCTGAAGAAGCACCGGAGGTCTCGAACCTTTCAAAAGGAATCTCTCTCAAGCAAAGCCCGGAAGGTGAAGTTGAGATGAGGATAATTTCAAAAGATGGCAAAGAATATCCAGTGCAGTTTGGCAAAGGGCTATCCCCGGAGATAACCGCCTCACTGGAAGAAGTCGTCAAGCAAAATCTGGACGTCTTTGCCTGGACCGACGAAGACATCACCGAGGTGGATCGAAGCATCATCGATCATAGCCTGCTTGTCAACCTGAAGGCCAGGCCAGTGCGCCAGGGGCTCCGCAAGCTGTCTGCAGAAAGAGCAAGCCTCGCCAAGGCCGAAGTAGAGAAATTGTTAAGGGCTGGCATCATTAGGGAGGTAGCCCATACCGAGTGGTTGGCTAACCCTATTTTTGTAAGGAAGAAGGACTCGAACAAATGGCGCATGTGTATTGACTTTACTTCATTAAATAAAGAATGCCTGCGAGACCCCTACCCGATGCCCCGAATAGATCAACTGGTGGATTCCACAGCCGGTTCCGAATTGCTGAGTTTCCTCGACGCTTATTCCGGTTATCATCAAGTCTGGCTGAAACGCGAAGACGAAGCCAAGACAAGCTTCATAACACCTTCCGGAGTATTTTGCTATGTAAGAATGCCTTTTGGCCTTCGGAATGCCGGAGCCACATTTTCACGTTTAATAGCTAAGGCTCTAGGTCATCAAATAGGCCAGAATGTCAAAGCCTACATGGATGATATTGTAATAAAAAGTGCTCAAAAGCACCAGCATAGCCTAGACCTAGCTGAAACATTTGAGAGCCTCCGAGCTTGTGGAGTACGCCTCAACCCAGAAAATGTATATTCGGAGCCCAAGCAGGGAAGCTACTAGGGTACTTAGTTTCGAGCAGAGGAATCGAAGCTAGCCCAACACAAATAAGTGCACTACAAAGAATGGCTCCGCCAGGCAATTTGAAGCAAGTCTAGAAGCTAGTAGGAAGGCTCGCAGCCCTTAGCAGATTCCTGGCCAGGTCAGCAGAGCGAAGCCTCCCAATTTTCAAAGATCTAAAGGGGTCTGAAAGCTTTAGTTGGACACCAGAATGCCAGAAAAGCTTTGATGACATAAAAGCGTACCTCGGAAGCTTGTCAACACTTACTGTGCCCCTTCCAGAAGAAACACTTCTCCTTTATCTTGCAGCAACAGGCTCCACAGTAAGTGCAGTGCTGGTTTGGGAAGTTGAGCTTAAGGGAAAGCTGGTGCAGAACCCAGTTTATTTTGTGTCAGAAGCTTTGTCCGGAGCTAAGATAAGATACTCTGAGCTCGAGAAATTTGCTTATGCCCTAGTAATGGCCTCACGAAAGCTAAGACATTATTTTTTGGCGCATAACCTAATCGTTCCAACCTCGTATCCTCTGGGGGATATGCTCCGGAGCAAAGACTCTACAGGAAGGATTGGAAAATGGGCCGTCGAGCTAGCCCCCTTCGGAATCTCCTTCACGGCAAGAACAACTATCAAATCCCAAATCATAGCTGACTTCGTAGCAGAGTGGACTCCATCTGCCGTTTGGGCCCCGGAGGAGCCCTCCGAAGGTTTATGGACAATATTTTCTGATGGAACTTATCAGTCATCCGGTGCCGGAGCGGGGGCGATCATCATATCACCATCAGGGCAGAAGGCCATGTATTCTACGAGGCTCAATTTTAAAACCACCAATAACATCGCAGAATACGAAGGGGTTCTGCTAGGCCTCCGAAAGGTTAAAGCACTTGGAGCTGCAAGGATAATGATTAAGACAGATTCCCAAGTCATTGAAGGGCATGTGGATAAAAGTTTTCAAGCAAAGAACCCGCATCTAGCACAATACCTCGAAGAAATCCGCAAGGCTGAAGCAGCATTCAAAGGATTCACTGTTCGGAGTATCCCTCGAGCAGATAATCAGCTCGCAGATATTCTGGCAAAAGCTGCAGCTGGAGCGGTGGACCTCCCGGAGGGTGCTTTCTACGAAGAACTAATGCAGCCCGCAGCTAGTCATGTACCCTCTGCAGAAGTACTGTGCATTCCAACTACAGATTGGCGGGCTCCGATTATGAGCATATTGCAAGATGGCATAGACCCTTCAGAAGGTCCGGATGCCCGAAGATTACAAGCAAGAGCCCGAAATTACAAGCTTGTCAACGAAGTATTGTACAAAGCTGGCGTTTGCTCCCCTCTACTTCGATGCATCTCCCAACCCGAAGGTCAAGATATACTTCGGGACATTCATGAAGGTTTGTGCGGAAGTCATCTGGCACCTCGTGCTCTAGCTGGCAAGACACTTCGGCAGGGGCTTTACTGGCCAACAATAGTGAGAGATACAGAGGAGCTGGTTCGAACATGCCAAGGCTGCCAATGGATGGGCAGGCGAAGCCACCGTCCGCCAGTTCAACTTCAAGTTATTGCCCCGGTATGGCCAATGACTCGATGGGGCATGGACCTCATAGGCCCTTTTCCAATGGAAAAAGGTGGCTTGAAGTTTGCGGTAGTAGCAATCGAATATTTTTCGAAGTGGGTTGAAGCGGAGCCATTGACTGCTATCACCTCGAGGAACGTGCAAAATTTTTTCTAGCAGAACATTATATGCAGGTTCGGAGTGCCAAGGGAGTTGACAGTGGATAATGGAACCCAGTTCGAAGCTGATACATTCCAAGCATTTTGTGAAGAGCTGGGCATTAAGTTGTGCTTCGCCGTGGTACGCCATCTATCGTCAAACGGAGCTGTCGAGAGAGCCAATGGGAACATCCTATCCGGTTTAAATCGAAGGATTGTGGGGCTGGACAAAGGGTTGTGGGTCGAAGAGCTCCCCAAGATCTTGTGGTCCATTCAAACCACTCAAACCAGATCCACAGGTTTTACCCATTCAGACTACTCTTCGTAGATGAAGCCATGACTCCTACGGAACTCAAGGGGGGATCCCTTCGTACGATGCAGCCCGGAGGCGAAGATGACAGAAACACTTCGTTGGACTTATCAGAAGAAACAAGGCTTCGAGCTGTTGCCAACCTGACGAAGTACCAGGGACAAACAAAAACATGGTATGACCCGAAGATAAAGCTGAACGAGCTTCGACCAGGTCATCTAGTTTTGCGAAGTGTAATAGCGTCGGTGAAGCTAGGGAATAAATGGGAAGGACCATATATTATCCTACGCTCAGGACGTCCTAGATCGTTTAAATTAGCTAATTTAGAAGGAGAAGAGTTGAAACATGCGTGGCATGCGGAGCACCTTAAGCGTTATTACGCTTAGGGGCTCCTTGTAATCACTTGTAAAGCTTCCTTTTCTAAATAAAAGCGGGGGGTCGAATTTTGTTTACTCTTCGAGTATCCCTTACTTCGAATGGATGCATCAGGAGGACGGAGATTCTTGCAGAGTCAAGCATCTTTACCAAGACCCGGACAGCAGTCTGCGAACCATGGGTTCGAGGACTCCGCTGCCAGCCTACGGATTCCAGGCTCCGGCTTGTTAGGATCCATAGAAGAGTCTAAGGACTTTAAACGAACAGATTTCCGGCCTCCGGGTTCGAAGTATCTGTAAAAGAGCCGAAGGTGGCCAGCCTACGGATTCTAGGCTCTGGCTTGTTAGGATCCGTAGAAGAGTCTAAGGACTTTAAACGAACAGATTTCCGGCCTCCGGGTTCAAAGTATCTGTAAAAGAGCCGAAGGTGGCCAGCCTACGGATTCCAGGTTACGACTTGTTAGGATCCGTAGAAGAGTCTAAGGACTTTAAAGAAAAACAGATTTCCGGCCTCCGGGTTCGAAGTATCTGTAAAAGAGCCGAAGGTGGCCAGCCTACGGATTCCAGGTTACGGCTTGTTAGGATCCGTAGAAGAGTCTAAGGACTTTAAAGAAAAACAGATTTCTGGCCTCTGAGTTCGAAGTATCTGTAAAAGAGCCGAAGGTGGCCATCCTACGGATTCTAGGCTCTGGCTTGTTAGGATCCATAGAAGAGTATAAGGACTTTAAATAAAGTTTCGAGGCCCAGACTAACGAGACGCTAAAAAAGAGAGAATCAAAGGTCCTAAGCGACAGATCTAACTTCAAAATTTACGAAGCCTCTAAAAAGGTAAAGTACGAATATTAAGTGTGATATGAAGCATCAAGTAATCCGGCGTATCATTGTGTCCGGCGAACCCATTTGCACAGCAAAGGATCCCCCACCCACAAGGAGGGGTAGGAGGGTAAAAAGCAAACAAAATACTTTCGGAACAATTCACACTAATCCATCGTACTTGTACATCAGGAGAAGTTTTGGTCCAAGCCTAGGAAAAATCGAAGACCCTGTCGGCCTCTGGAGCTACCCCTCCGGCTACTCTGTCCTTCGGAGCTCGAAGCTGCCGGTTTAGTCCTTTTCGTCCACGCACCTCTTTTCTTCTTCGAGGCTCGCAGTTTCTTTTGCTCCTCTTAGAGCTCGGCCCAGGTCAAAAGCCTTTCAGAATTAACCTCCGTAGGGTCCTCGGCCTGATACTCCGAGTCAGACCAATTCATGTGTTCGGAAGATGAGGATGCCTTCTCTTTCTCCTCTTCCTTGATATACGCTAAGACCTCGTGAAAAACTTCGGGAGGTATTGTTGGAACGACGGATCGAACCAGCAGGTTTTCTTAGTGGGAAATGAGAGTAGTGTATTCAATGCCCTCTTGAGCCTGCCTGTTACAACTGTAGTGGGGGGTATTTATAAGGCGCCCCGTCCAGAGGGCTAAGCGCCTCTAGACCGCCAACGGCTACCTGACCAAACACCGGTCGGTAGTACAGACAAAACAGACGATACATAGTACAGACAAGAAGATTCGACTCTGACAGCATACCAGCCGTGTCGGACGCCTCCTGCGCCGCCCGACACGGCCCAGAGGATCATGATCCTGTCCCTTCGTACGATCGCCCAATCCTTTTCCCGCCAAAACTCCCTTCGGGTTCGCCGCTACGGATCGGAAGAGGACCCCCGGCCTCCTGCCGTCGGAGGACAGCCTCCGGTGCCCCGCGCCGAAGGGCGACCTCCGACGTCTTCTTTCAGCGGGTGGCCCCCGATGCCTCTCAGCCGAAGGGCAGCCTCCGGTTCCTTCTCCCGGAGGGCGGCCTCCGGCACCTTCTCCGGGAGGGCGGCCTCCGATCTCTTACCTCCGGAAGGTAGCCCCTGGCGTTAGGCTTCGGGCCCTCCGACCGAGGGCCTCCCCCTTCGGTTTCCGGGATTATCTTCCCCCAACAGTAGCCCCTCGCTTCTTCCCGCTCGCAATCCTGCAATAAGAGGGGGTGGAAGCGCACAAGATAATCCCGATAATTCTCGCTGGCGCGTACCTCACTTTAAGGTGCCGAATCCGCCGCGGCGCGGAGGGGCGCCGGGGTAAGGAGGCGAGAGGCCGGGGGGTTGAAGTCCGCCTCGAGCCCTCTTTTTCCATCATGCCGAAGAGAGTTGACCGGGCCGACGGGAGACCAACACACCTTGACCCGGGGGGCTCCGATTCCGAGGGGCTGGACGGGCGCCGCCGGAAGCAATTAATGCACGTGCAGATGGTATCGAGGAGGCGGGCCACTGGGAGGCCGCCACCGCACCCCGATGCGCCAGCCGGCCTTAAATGTGGTGCCGCGCAATCCGCCACATTCACACGCTAACCGGATCGGGAGGGGAACCGTCGGTCTCGCAACAGGATATAATCCCCCTCGCGGCTTCCTCCTCGTTCGCCCATACGCGCCAACTCTAGCCACTCGAGTTCTTCAGCTCCCTGAGCTCTGCATTCCCTCTCTCTGTTCTTCAAGAATGGCGAGGAACACTGCCCCTGCAATGGCGATGGATCCGTGCTTCTTGCAACGCCAGATGGTGGCGGCAGTGGCGGCGACAGCGACCGACACATCGGAGGTGCATGGCGCGCGCGATCTCCGCCCCTCTTCTGAGCGGTTCCGAGAGCAAACCTTAGAGCTCGGGCCATCTGCGTGCATCGAGGCATCGATTGAGCAAGCGACCAGGAGCCGTCTCAGTCCAGAGACGCCGGCGAGGAGGCCGGGCCGGGAGACGACCCCGCAGCCGCGGGAAGGCGAGGTCGTCATTTTTGAAGCCTTCTTCGACGCAGGCCTGGGATTCCCCGCCTCGGAGCTTCTCGCCGGGGTGCTGGACGCGTTCCATATGGAGCTCCCGCAGCTGTCCCCCAACGTCGTGGCCCGCCTCGCCATCTTTGAGTGGGCCATGCGCGCTGAAGGCTGCGAGGGGAGGGAAGAGGTCTTTGCAGAGATGCACGAAGCCCTCTGCCAGCCGAAGAAGAAGGGAGGCCAGGTGCTGGCCTTCGGGAGCATCAACTTCCAGCTCCGAAGGAGATATGCAGACTCCTTCCCGGCGAAGGCCACCAACGAGAGGTGGTATTCGAAGTGGGTGAACCGGTGGTTCTACGTCCGCGTAGGGCTCGCCTCCGGCCTGGCCGGGATCCCGCGCCACATCTGGTTCCGGAGAGAGGCGCGCATTGAGGCCAACGTCGGGATGGTTTCTGCGAGGGTACAACTTCTCCAGATCGTCGCCCGCCGGATGAGCATGCGGGACTTGACGGAGGAGTTCGTGGCCCTCGAGATCCCTCCGCTAAAGGAGGAGTGGCCCGCCTCACTTCGGAGCAACCGAGACGAGTCGATGCCTTCGGAGCTCTCCCGCCAGCTCGGTAAGTGCCAACTCTTGGTTGCTTCTGTCCTTGCCTTTCATGCTCGAGGAGTACCCCGGCCCTGATGAAGAGATGCAGGATCGCTCGTCGCCCGAACGCCCGAGGAAGTCACCCGCCTGGCGGAGAGGATTCTCGGGGTCCCAACCGCAGCCGAACGGGCCCGCCGGTTGGAGCTGGTGGGCTCTTGGGAGCGCTTCAACAGGGTGTGGGGGGCGCTCGAGCTCACGCCCCCGCCCCTTCCGGAGGGCGAGGTCCTTCTGGACGTCTCGAAAAGGAAGGCGAGCGACGCCGACGGCGGCCTTTCTCCGGGCCGCTCAAATAAGAAGAGGATAGTGAAGGGGCCGAAGCATATGTCCCCGGGACCTTCTTCGGCCTCTCGCTTCGACGGAGGGGGTTCCAGCGAGGGGGCCCAATTAGAGTCAGGAGACCCTCCGGTGATTCCGGTTCCGACCTCGCCGGTCCGGCCGGACGCCAGAAGAAGTGAAGATGCTCGTCCTCGCCTGAACCCAACGGAGCCCGCGCCGGGGGCCGGACAAGGGGCGCGTGCCGCCGAAGCGACGCCTCGCCCCGGAACCGCTTCCTCGCCCGCACCCGTTTCGGCGGGGGGCTCCGCGGGCTCCTTCGAGAGCAGGGCCGCGGACAGCTTGGACCGCGGGGGCTTAGCCGACCCGCTTGGTGCCATCGAGAAGAGCGCCGACAAGGAGGCTGAACTGGCCGCGGCGGCGGCGGGCTCTCCGCCGAACTCCATCGACAACCTCTTCTACCGCCCAAGCCCGTCGGGCCACCTCCAGCCCCCGGATTGCCCCGGCGATGCTGCGGACGCAGGTATAGTAACTTAGCCACACTTCTCCACGCGCCAGGGGCTTTTCCACTTTTAACTCTCATTCGCTCGCGCAGACACACCGGCCGGAGGCATGGAGCCCGTCACCCCCTACCCCGCGGATGCTCCGGACGCGAGGTCCGGAGCCCCTGTCGCCGCGAGGAGGGCCTCGGGCTCGCGGGACGAGGCGGAGTCCAGGAGCACCGAAAGGGCCCCTCGGGAGTCAGCCGGAGACGCTGAGGTCCGGCCTCGGCCTCCCTCCGATCGTCGATCCGCGCCAGGCTCCGTGCCGCTCCTGCGCCCTTTCTTAGCGGACGGTGAGGACTTCGCGTTCAAGGTGGCCCCGGTCCACGACTATTACCTGCGGCTGCGGGAGGCTCCAGTGATAGGCGAGCTGGGGCTATCAGATGGCCTGGACCTCGGGAGGGCCATCGAGACGGCAGCGGGCCAGGTACTTCTTCAGACATATTCACCGCTCCCTTAGCAGCCCTTCTGACCATCTTTCCATACGCAGATGGTAGCACTGGCGCAGGGGCAGTTGTCTGCCCTGCTTTCCGAACGCCAACAACATGAGGCGTATGCCGCGGAGCTCGCGACCCGGGTGGCTACCGCGGAGAGGCTAGCCCGCGAGCGGTCGTCGGAGGCCGAGGCCCTTCGGCTTCAGGTGTCGAGGATCGGGGCGTTGGAGGCCCAAGCGGCGGAGGCGGACTCCCTCAGGGCCCGCATCGCGGAGCTGGACGGGCTCTGGGCCCGGGTTGCCCGCGCCGACGAGTTGGAAGCGGAGGTCGACGCCATCCGAACCCGAGTTGCCGAAGCGGAGGTGCTCCGGTCCCGGGCCGCGGAAGCAGAGCGGCTCGAAGGGGAGGTGTTCCGGCTTCAGGCCCAGGCCTCAGAGGCGGCAACCAAGGTCGAAGCCCTCGAGGCCCGGGTGACCCAACTGGAGGGAGTCGAAGTGGACCTCAACGCCCGGAACGGGGAGGTCGCCGAGGAGCTTGCTGAGGCCGGGAAGATGGCGGCCGACGCCGCGGAATCCTTGCGGAAAATGCTGGCGCGCTACGATACCGGCTACGGCACGTTCGACATCGCCCGGGAGCCCCTAGTCCGCCGGGTGAAGTTCATCCGGTCCACCATCTGGCAGATACATCTCGCCATGGCGCAGTATGGCGAGGTGTCCGCCCGGGTGGCCGCGTACGGGATTCTCCGGCACCTCGAGGCGTCTGGGCTCCCGCTTCCCTCGTCTTCGAGTCCGCACCCGGTTGCCTTCGTGGGGGACCACCTCCGGACGCCGAGCCTCGCGCTGACTCAGTGTTAGAGGGCGCTCAAGGCGGTTTGGCAGACTGAGGGCCCCGCGGCGATCCAGGCTTGGCTGGAGGAGGCGCTCCGCGCACGCGGTCCTCCGGCTCCTTCGAAGCCTTCGACCTCGGCCCGCTTGCCGGATCCGCAGGTGTAGCTTTAGAGACCTATCCTTGCCTTACCCTGTAATAGCTTAGGGAATTTGGTCATATATTTAATAAAGAGTATTCTTCCGGAGCTTACTCAGGGTGTTCGCGTTTGCGATCGCGACGTCGAGGTGCTTGATTCCGAAGACGCCCTTCGACATCGATGGGATATCTTCGAAGCTATGCGAGCAAACCGGCCTGCGCGCTTCGTTCTTCCCCGCAGCAGTGACGGACGCGTGGACCCCGACGTCCTCCAAGGGGTTCTGAACCATGTGAAGGAAGAAGAGAGAGGGTCCCGCTCGCCGTCCTCGTCCCCCGAACCGGTTGATTGGTCTGACACGGAGGCCGGTTTGGGCGAAGCGCCCCCCGAGGAGGGCGGTCTGCGTAGCTGGGCTCAGCTTCAAGTGGATCAAAGGGCTTTTCGTGCCCAGAAGAAGGAAGAGGAACGTAGGAAGAGGAAAGAGAGGTCCGGGCGGAGCGTGCCAATGACTTCGGGCCCTTCCAACCGGAGGGGCCCGCGGTTTTTGCTTGGCCTGGATGAGAACTTTTCTTGATTTTCTTCTTTGATTTGTAATGAACATTGTATGCTTTATGTGCTTGCTGCAGTCTGCGCCTTGCTCCTTCTCTTCCTCCCCCCCTTAGCGGGTTGCTGGTTTACCGGCTGGGCGCTAATTAGTTCAGGAGAGAGAGTGTGGAGAATGCACGCCACGTCAAGCCGGAGCTCGGAGCCTGAAAGCGCGGGTGCTTCGAGCTGGAGCTCGGAACCGAATGCGAGCGCGCGTCGAGTCATAGCTCGGAACCCGAATGTGAGGGTGCGTCGAGTCATAGCTCGGAACCCGAGAGTGAGTGTGCGTCGAGCGGGCGCTCGAAACCCGAATGCGAGGGCGCGTCGAGTCGTAGCTCGGAACCCGAAAGTGAGGGTGCGTCGAGTCATAGCTCGGAACCCGAAAGTGGGGGTGCGTCGAGCCGAGGCTCGGAACCCGAATGCGAGGGCGCGTCGAGTCGTAGCTCGGAACCCGAGGGTGAGGGTGCGTCGAGCCGGAGCTCGGAACCCGAATGCGAGGGCGCGTCGAGTCATAGCTCGGAACCCAAATGCGAGGGCGCGTCGAGTCATAGCTCGGAACCCGAGAGTGAGGGTGCATCGAGCCGGAGCTCGGAACCCGAATGTGAGGGTGCGTCGAGTCATAGCTCGGAACTCGAGAGTGAGGGTGCGTCGAGTCATAGCTCGGAACCCGAATGTGAGGGTGCGTCGAGTCATAGCTCGGAACCCGAGAGTGAGGGTGCGTCGAGTCATAGCTCGGAACCCGAGAGTGAGGGTGCGTCGAGTCGTAGCTCGGAACCCAAGAGTGAGGGTGCGTCGAGTCGGAGCTCGGAACCCGAATGCGAAATTCCTGGAGTCGCTGCGCCAGCTGTGTTGGGCGAAACATTCGGCTGAATATTTTATTACACAATTGGTAGACAAAAAACAGGCGGCGGCGGCCGCTAGTAAAATACATTGACGGTGTTATGGAAAATAGCGCTTCAGGTGCTCGGCATGCCAAGTATGCTTCAGCTCTTCGCCTTCCAGGGTAGCGAGTCGGTAGGATCCTGGTCGTCCGGACTTTGTGACAATGTACGGTCCTTCCCACTTGTTTCCCAACTTGGTGGAGGCGACCACCGCGCGGAGGACGAGGTGCCCTGGTTGGAACTCGTTGTTCTTAACTTTGGTGTCATACCACCCCTTGGTCTCTTTCTGATAGTGGGATAGGTTGGCGACGGCGCGCAGCCGCGTCTCTTCGGCCAGGTCGAGGGAGACGGCGCGCTCATCCTCGGCTTCGGGTGCTACGACGCGCAGTGAACCGGCACAGAGCTCTGTTGGTGTCATTGCTTCGTCACCAAACAAGAGGCGGAACGGGGTGAAGCCGGTGGCCCGAGAAACGGTCGTCCGGATGGACCATAAGATCTTGGGTAGCTCGTCGGGCCACACTCCTCGGGCCAAACCGACGATGCGTTTGTTGAGGCCTGACAGGATGTGCCCATTAGCTCGCTCCACGGCTCCATTATACTGGGGATGTCACACGGCTGCGAAGCAAAGATGAACTCCCAGCTCGTCGCAGAACGCCCGGAAGGTGCCCGCGTTGAACTGCGTTCCGTTGTCCAATGTGAGCTGCTTGGGTACTCCGAACCGGCACACGATATTCTGCCAAAAAAATTTCTGGACACTTCGGGATGTGATGGCAGTCAGTGGCTCCGCTTCAACCCACTTGGAGAAGTATTCGACGGCGACCACGGCGAAGCGCAGGTTTCCCCTTGCTCTGGGGAGTGGACCAATGAGGTCCATGCCCCAGCGGGCCAAAGGCCACACGGGAGGGATAGGTAGCAAGCTTGCTGGAGGGCGGTGACTGCGGCGGCCCATCCATTGGCAACCCTGGCAGGTGCGAACACGTTCTTCGACGTCGGCAACGATAGTAGGCCAGTACACGCCTTGCCGGAGAGCTTTGCCTGCGAGGGCCCGCGGAGCTAAGTGACTGCCACACAGCCCCTCGTGTATCTCTCGGAGCATGGCAACGCCGTCCGAGTGCGAGACGCAACGAAGGAGTGGAGAACATACTCCAGATTTGTACAGAATTCCATCGATAACTTCGAATGACCTCGCGCGGAGTTGCAGGCAAGCTTGCTCTGGGCTAGGATGGATGTCGTCGCCGCCTGCGAGCGTGCGCAGGATGGGCTCGCGCCAATCGGTGCTGGCCGTACATAGTACTGGAGCCGGCCGTGGCGACGGTTCGGGCTCCTCCGGGGCGGCGGGAATGGACGCCTCACTGCGAGGGGCTACCGAAGGTTGAGCGAGTTCTTCAAAAAAGCCCCTGGCGGTAGGGCTTGAGCGCCGGCCCCGGCCTTGGCGAGGGCATCTGCTTGGGCGTTGTCGCTTCGCGGGATGTTCTGGACGGATATGCCCTTGAAGGATACTTCGAACTTGAGGATGGAGTCGAGGTAGGAAGCGAGGTCCGGGTGCTTTGCCCGGAAGCTCTTGTCGATGTGCCCGGCGACCACTTGGGAATCGGTCTTCACGACCACACGCGCGGCTCCCAACGCGAGCGCCTTGCGAAGTCCCAAGAGGACTCCTTCATACTCGGCGATATTATTGGTGGCTTTGAAGCTTAGCCGGGCGGAATATAGGGCCTGCTGACCGGACGGGGAGACGATGACTGCTCCGGCTCTAGCCCCGGAGGCCTGGTAAGCACCGTCCGCAAAGACGGTCCAAATCCCTTCGCCTGCGTCGGTGCCCGTAGGCTCTCGGGCCCGCGTCCACTCTGCGACGAAGTCGGCGAGGATCTGGGACTTTATGGCTGTCCGGGCGACAAAGAAGATCCCGAACGGGGCTAGTTCCACTGCCCATTTTCCGACGCGACCGGTGGCATCCTTGTTTCTGAACATGTCGCCTAAAGGGTAGGCGGTTGGGATGACGATGTCGTGGGCCAAGAAGTAGTGTCGAAGCTTCCGGGAGGCCATGACGAGGGCGTAAGCCACCTTCTCGAGCTCGGAATACCTGGCTTTGGCTTCGGCTAGAGCTTCGGAAACGAAGTAGACGGGACATTGGACTAGCTTCCCGCCGATCTCCTCTTCTTGAACCAAGGCCGCGCTAGCTGCATTGCCGGAGGCGGCGAGGTAAACCAATAAAGGGCTGCCGGCCCGGGGTGTGGCGAGGGCCACGAGGCCGGAGAGATAGTCCTTGATTTGCTGGAAACAATCCTGGCACTCGGGGGTCCATTCGAAATGCTTAGAACCTCGGAGCGCCTTGAAGAGGGGCAAACTTCTTTCTGCCGACTTTGCGAGAAATCGCCCAAGGGCGGCCAACCGCCTGGCCAGCTTCTGCGCCTGCTTCAGGTTCTGGGGTGGCGCCATGTTCTGCAGTGCTTGAACTTGCGTTGGCTGGCCTCGATGCTCCGGCTAGAAACGAGGTACCCAAGCAGCTTCCCTGCGCGTGCTCCGAAAACGCACTTGTCTGGATTAAGCCGGATTCCACACCGCCGTAGGCTGTCGAAGGTCTCAGCTATGTCGGACCCATGATGGCTTTTGGAGGCGCTCTTGATGACAATGTCATCCATGTAGGCTTCCACATGGCGCCGCAGCTGATGACCTAGGGCCTTGGAGATTAGCCTGGAAAAGGTGGCGCCGGCATTACGGAGGCCGAAGGGCATCCGGAGATAACAGAATACTCCGGCTGGAGTGACAAAACTGGTCTTCACTTGGTCTTCGGGCTTGAGCCAGATCTGGTGATATCCTGAATAGGCGTCGAGGAAACTGAGGAGTTCAGCTCCGGTTGTGGAATCAACGAGCTGGTCGATGCGAGGCAGAGGGTAGGGGTCACAGGGGCAAGCTTTATTCAAAGAAGTAAAGTCGATACACATGCGCCATTTGCCAGATGTTTTCTTCTGGACAAACACAGGGTTGGACAACCAATCGGTATGACTCACTTCCCGGATGACCCCTGCGCGAAGCAGCTTGTCGGTCTCTGCCTTGGTGAGCTCGGCCCGCTCGGCGGAGAGCCTCCGGAGCCCCTGGCGAACCGGTCGTGCCTTCGGATCAACGGCCAATGAGTGCTCGATGATCGAGCGGTCGACGCCAGGAATGTCTTCGTCAGACCATGCGAAGATGTCGAGGTTGCCGCAAATGATGGCTTCGAGCTGCGCTGATACTTCTGGCTCCAAGCCCCCTCCGAACTTGATCGGGTACTCTTTTCCTCCTCGGGTCAGGATCGTGGTGATGATTTCCCCCTCTGGGAGGGGTTTGGCGGGGCGCCCCTTCTGCGTGGGATCTGTGCCTCCTGCGAGGCCGGCTTCGTCGGCACCTTCGCGGACACTGTGGACCTGTCGCGGCTCCAGTGGCGCCGCATGGCCGTACTCGACCCAGCGGGCTGCGGCTTGGTCGCCCAGGACGGACAACACCCCTCTGGGAGTCGGAATCTTGAGGTAGAGGTAGTTGTGGTGGGCGATGGCGCTGAAGCGGTTGAGTATCCCTCGCCCGAAGATGGCGTTGTAGGCATAAGGAGCGTCGACGACGTCGAACAGGATCTCTTCGCGACGCTGGAGGGGCGCGGTGTCGAAGGTCACCTCCAACAGGACCTGGCCCAGTGCATCGAGCGGGGGGCCCGCGAAGCCTTGGAGCGGGCGCGAAGCTGGCAACAGGTGCTTGCATGATAAGCACAGTTGATCGAAGGCCTGCATGAAGATGATGTCAGCAGAACTCCCCCCGTCGACCAAAATGCGACGCACCTTGGCTCCGGCGATGTCCGCCGAAATGACGAGTGGATCGGCGTGAGGGAACTTGACTCCGGCGGCGTCTTCGGTGGTGAAGGTGATGGGGACATGAGACCACTCTGGGAGGATCGAGGGGCCGGACGTGCCGATATGCCCGACCTCCCGGACGTAGTCTCGGCGCTGTCGCTTGGACAGGGCTCCTAGGGCTCCTCCTCCGGTTATGGGAAGGACCACGCGCTTTCCGCGGTCCGAGGCAGCTTCGAGCTTGGGGGCCGGGACTCCGCCGAACTCCGCGACCGGGATCGCGGCTTTCGTCTCTTCTCGGCGCCCGACTACTTGGACCGGTTCTGGCCGAGGGGAGGATTCCCCCGGTCGGAGGAGCCGCGACCGGCCTAGCGCTCGAGGTAGTCGCTGCGAAGGGCGAGTATGGTCCGGCAGGAGTCGGTGTCGTGGCTCCGGTTCTCTCCGTGGACGCTGCAGTAAAAGGTTCCTCTGGAAGGTGCTCGAGGTGGAGGCTTGGGTCCGGCCTGGCGACTCCTGCCGGGCGTATGCAGGTGCTTGGCAGGCGCTTGAGGGGTGATACTAAGGACTTCCCCCCGAAAGTGCTTTCGGCTCCGCCGCGAGTCCCGATGGACGAGATCCTGCCGAGCGGGCTCCGAGCGGTGGAAGTCGGAAACGTGTCGCGCACCCCGGCTGGGATCCGGAGGCGCTTCACATGTCCTGGCGCTCGGGGCCCGGACGGGGACTACCATCGCTTGCCGACGTATCTGGCCCTCTTCGGACCGGGCGTACTCTTCAAAGTACGTCAGGAGCTGCGCCACCGAAGAGATGGGCTTCTGGTGGAGCTTATCAAGGAGGCCTGGGTAGGTGACGCCCTCCCGAGCCGCATCGATGACGGAGGAAGCCGAGAGCCCCTTGATTTGGGCCTTGGTGTGCGCGAAGCGTTGGGAGTATTGCCGCAAGTTTTCCCCGGGCTGCTGCTTCACTTGGAAAAGACTCCCGGTAGACATAGGGGCCACGAAGGTCCCTTGGAAGTTGTTGACGAATTTCTTTTTTAGCTGCTCCCACGAGTGAATAGTCCCTGCCCGGAGGGACCAGAACCACCGAAGGGCGATCCCCTCGAGCGCCAGGGGGAAGAATTTGGCCATGGTGTCCCGGCTCCCCCCAGACGCTTCTATCGCCAGGGCGTACGAGCGAGAGAACTCGCCGGGGTCGGAGTCCCCGGAATACTTAGGGAGCTTGGCGGCGCGAAAGTTCGAGCCGAAGCGCACCCTCTGGAGATCCGAGTGCAGGGGAGAGTCCTCGTCGTAAGATGCGTTCTCCTCATCCGGAGGGTTCTCGTCATCGCTCAAGTCCGTGACTGCGGCTTTCGCGGTGCGGAAGGGCGCCGGAGGGGCCGGGGGCCGGAGCGACGCTTCCTAGCGCCACAGAGCCAGCTCCGCCTTTAGCTTAGCGTTCTCGGCGGCCAAGGCATCAGCTTGGCTGCCGCTTCCTCCGGAAGTGGTGTCGGGGTCCCGCGAGCGGATGTAGTCTGTCCGAAGGGACACTACTGGAGGTCCGCTCGGGGGACGCTGCTCCGGCGGCCCACCCGGCGACCCGACCAGGTTGGCGGAGGTCGATTCGGGTAAGCCGTCGGTGCCCCGGGCTCCGGGCGTCTCTTCCTGCACCTGGACGGGGTCCATCGGGGACGCTGCTCCGGCGGGCGTGGTGGTAGGAGCTGGAGGGTTGGGGTCGATGGCTGAGGCAGGCTCGGCCCCGGCGGTACGAGCTGACCTGCGCAGGGGGGCCGTGCTCGCCCCCTTCCGGCTCGACATGCTTGGGTGGATGGGTGTAGAGGACGCTAGCTTTTCGGACTAGGATCCCCACGGACGGCGCCAACTGTTGGAACGACGGATCGAACCAGCAGGTTTTCTTAGTGGGAAATGAGAGTAGTGTATTCAATGCCCTCTTGAGCCTGCCTGTTACAACTGTAGTGGGGGGTATTTATAAGGCGCCCCGTCCAGATGGCTAAGCGCCTCTGGACCGCCAACGGCTACCTGACCAAACACCGGTCGGTAGTACAGACAAAACAGACGATACATAGTACAGACAAGAAGATTCGATTCTAACAGCGTACCAGCCGTGTCGGACGCCTCCTGTGCCGCCCGACACGGCCCAGAGGATCATGATCCTGTCCCTTCGTACGATCGCCCAATCCTTTTCCTGCCAAAACTCCCTTCGGGTTCGCCGCTACGGATCGGAAGAGGACCCCCGGCCTCCTGCCGTCGGAGGACAGCCTCCGGTGCCCCGCGCCGAAGGGCGACCTCCGACGTCTTCTTTCAGCGGGTGGCCCCCGATGCCTCTCAGCCGGAGGGCAGCCTCCGGTTCCTTCTCCCGGAGGGCGGCCTCCGGCACCTTCTCCGGGAGGGCGGCCTCCGATCTCTTACCTCCGGAAGGTAGCCCCTGGAATTAGGCTTCGGGCCCTCCGACCGAGGGCCTCCCCTTTGGTTTCCGGGATTATCTTCCCCCAACAGGTATCTCCCCTTTGTCTCCACGAGGAACAGAGAAGCGAGATCGGCGGTAGGGCCTTAAGCTCTCGAGGCTTGTCCACTCCTTCCGGAGCCCTTCGGTAAACTCCAGTATTTCGAGGTCAAAGTTCGAAGGGCACGACAAAACCTAGAAAAGAAAGCAAAACACCCAAACGAGCTTCTCGATTATAACTTTTTCATTAATTAAAGGGGCTTTACAATAGTTTGCATACATGATGACCCTAAGAGCTAGACCTGTGGGTTGGTTGGCGGAGCAGGGATTACCGAAGCTAGCGACGCATGAAGTGGTATCTTTGTTTGCGCCTGTTTCTGCCGTTGGGCCTTGTCAATCCAAGCTTTGGCCGCAACCTTATGGTACGACTTCCAGGTTGACCAGAAGGCTTCCCAGGCCAAGGCTACGTCCGAAGAAGGGCACAGCAGGTCTTCGGAGGCGAAGCTTCTAGGGATCGAACCCCCGATTGAACCGAGGGGATCTGAAGGGACTCGAGGTGGTTAAGAACTCTGATACCGGCGCACTGCCCGGATATCTCCCCATACCAGACGCCGGAGTTCATCATCAGCGACGCTGCCACTTGGATCCTCTTCAGCTTCCGATCAAGGGGTTCGCTAGTTGCTGCATAAGACGAAGGGCACATAGTGCCGAAGTATTCCAAGGTACCCTGAAGGGCGTCAAAGGTATGTTCCTCCGCACTAGCATTCTTCTTCTCCGTTGCTTCCAGCCCCGCAGCAGTAGCAGACACCTCGGCCACCTGGAGCATTAAAGAACTCTTCTGGGCCATCACTTGGTTGAGAACTCCTTGGAGCTCCACCAACTTGGCGCTCGAAGTGGCCGCCAATTGACAAAGCCTTTCAACTTCCGCCCGAAGAACTACGCGTTCGGCTTCAACCTCTTGGGCCGAAATGCGGAGCACGTCGTTGTCTTCCCTCACTGTTCGGAGAGCTTCGTCGGCCGCAGCCCTAGCCCTCCGTTCCGCTAAGGCTTCCTCCTCTAACCTAAGGGATCTTTCGTTGGAGTCATTGAGGGCGGTTTGGAGGGTGGTAACCTTCCTTTTGAGCCGATTAGTTTCGACCTCGTTGGAAGTCGCTGCCGCTCTAGCAAGGACGAATTGCTGCAAAGAAAAACGAACAAGTAAGTACCAAAGTATTTATAACCATTGATTCGAATTAGCTATGGTGTTCTTCATACCTGTAGGGCAGCCCTTTCGAGGGCCATGTTGAGCGTCGGAGCCCTAGCTTCGCTCAAAATGGAGACCAGGTTCGAATTGGCGATGTCCTGGCTCTTCTCTCCCAGGGGCTCTAGGAGCGCTCAGAGGACTACCCGGTGCTCTAGGAATAGAGCCAGCAAAGGAAGCCAAGACGAAGCTTGGCGGTCGTCTGCCGTGGCCTCTTCCTCCGAGTTGCTGACCGAGGTCGTCGCGAGGCCGGGGGGAAGGCCGAGGCTAGCCATGCTTTTGCCCCTCCCCGGCACGAAGGTAGGCACAGCGGCTGAAGCAGAAGTGGCCCTTTCTTCAGCGGCTACCCCTTCGACCAGAGCCGCATCCACAGGGGCGACCTCGGTCGCCGGAGCCGCTATAGAGGGGGCGACCTCAGTTACCAAATCCACTCCGGCGGGCACGACTTCCGCTAATAGGCATGGAGCGTCCGAAGGAGCAGGAGGGTCCACCTGGGCCATGACCCTCGAAGACGTTGGGACTTCGGGTGCAGCCGGGGCTTCGTCACCTTTCGAGGTACCTATCTTGTCAAGAAATTTGATAAGTATTTACAAGAAAAGATTGTTGAAGGTATCAACTAAAGTAGGAGAGTCAAGACGTACCTTCGGAGGCCCCGTGAGGCAAGATCGTCGGATCCTCCAGAACTTCATACAACTGAAGGATATCCTCGAAGTCGTCTCCCGAAGCCCTCTCCGCCACGTTTCCTGCCAGAGCTGCGACTCCCACCGTGACCACCCCAGTTACGGGTGTGTTGGGGGTGGTGGAGTCCGAGTCCAGATTTACGACGGTGGGCACGGAGGCGTGCGTTGGATCTACCTCCGCAACCTCCCGAGCAAAGGTTCCGGCTGGGACTTCCCCTATATCTTCGTCGTCCTCCAGGAGGTAATTCTCGAGGCTCGACGCTAACTAGACGTTGGAGCCCTCGGGCTCCTCGGAGGCTGAGCTCCGGGCGTCCAGGGACGAAGCCGACGAAGCAGGGGTCAGCTGCGAAGGGATCTTCGCCACCTTTTTCTTCTTAGACGGCGGCTTGCTGGCTCTCTTGGGCGGTTCAGCAACGGCCTTCCATTTCCGGGCGGCTGCTCTAGTCGTGGCAAAGTCTAGAAGAGGAGGGGGCTCCATCCCGAGAGCTCCCCACACTCTATTGGAGTGTTCCCAGCTCCCCACTAGCTCCAGCCTTCGCTGCTTTTCAGCCACTGAAGGAGCTTCGAGGACCCGTTCGGTGGCCCGAGCTATGTCGTCCAGAGCCAATGCCAAAGGAGCTGCTGAAGAAAAAGGGTAACGCGTCGTAAGTATGTTGTTTTTATCATCTAAATGCAGTACTGCAGGAATTGAAGTCTTACCTAGGGTTCGGAGATCACCCTCTGAGGCCTGTTGGAACACTATTGGCCAGTTGGCCCCAAGAGGTGGAATCCGAAGGGCGATAAACTCTTCGGCCAAGTCGCGCATGCTCATGCAACGAGCCACCGAAGTCAACAACCCCAGCCTCGTGGAAAGCAAGCTGGGGTTCGGAGTAACCTCCGCCTCCTTCCGGAACAATCTCCTGGAGAGGCCCTGCGAGGGGGGAGTCCTCTCCGACTTCGGCGTAGAACCACCGAAGAATCCAGTTGGTGTACCATCGATCGTTGATGGCCTTCGCAAGGAAGTGTAGGGCCTGCTCCCTCCGCAACTAGAAGTTGATGCTGCCGAAAGCTGTTATCACCTTGGAATCCCCGGGCCCGTCCTATGGCTTCGGCTGGCAGATAGCCTCGTGAGTTGCGGCGAAGATCTCCGAGCGTCCTTCGCACCCTTCGACCCGGAGCGCCCACTCAAAGACAGCCAGGCGGGCGATGGCATTGGGGGACAACTGAGGTAATGTAATATGAAACATGTCCAGTACCTCCGCCAAAAAGTCGACGGCTGGAAGCCCCAAGCCGGCTTCGAAGAACGCCTCAAAGACTACCACTTCGATTCCGATCCTAGGACCCGAGTCCTCAGTCCGGCTCCCAGCTTCCCTTCTATGGCCTCCTCAATGGATTCGGCGGTGCTCGTAGATTGACCGATGAGGAAGCTCTGGGAAATCTTCTTCTTGGAAGGCGGGCGGAGCTCCCGGGGATTCTTAGGCCAGGCACCACCCGAAGTCCCCACCATTGCTGCAACCGCCGAGGCGGCCCACGCTTGCCTCTATGCCAGAGTACTTACCGCCGCTGGGACAGTGTGGCTGGTTCTCGCCATTTTCTCGGAAGATTGAGACACTGGAAGTTGGGGAAAGTGAATCGCGAGTGCTAAGTGCGGTAAAAAGTTTCGAGTAACTTCTGTTTTCCCTTTTATAACCATTCGCCGATTACTATGATTCGATTGCATTCACATCGCAGGTTCGGTTCCTGCCACTGGCAGGTGGGTCCAGAAAGTGGAACGGTGGGTAACTGCCAAAAAAATCGACCGTTACCTTTACTAGGCGTAACGGCTACTTGAGCTGTAACAGCTATAATCAAGCGGTTTCCTTACGACGTTTGCGCTCCGAAGCGGTCTTCCTTCCAACGATGTGTTCCCACTGCGTAGAGAGCTTGGAGAGGGAGTCCGAACACCAGGGATCTGAAATCCTCCGAAGAACTGTAATGTGTTCAAATTCTCTCTAAGTCTCCGAATATGAAAATATTCCTTCCGTATACTGCCTTCCTTCTGTACAGGTTAAATACGGAGAGGCGTATTCGAGGGGCTACTGTTGGGGGAAAATTGCTTCACTTCTAAGACTTAGAGGTTAATAACTCAAAGGTTCCTTAAGCTTCGGAGCTGGTGGGCTCTTATCCGAAGGTGGAGGCGTCGGGCCGAAGGATGCTTCGATATGAAGTCCTGCGAAGCCCTCCGCAGGATATGGAGGCTCCGAAGCAGGGCGACAAGACTGATAAGATGTTTGGCTTATCCATCCGTATTAGGGAGTTTTACCTTCTTTAACCTTGCTCCAAGTACTGAACAGTTCCGCTATGTCGGTTGTAATCTAGGGGTAATTAGGTCTTTTCCTTAGACATTTTTGCCTATAAATACCCCCCTATCTACCCTGTAAAAGGGGACCTCCGACCATTTTAATACACAGATTCGGACTACTTGAGTTATTATCCAGTACAGAGGCTCGAGTAAGTTCTTAAACACGAGCACACTGTTTGTTTGTTCTTGATTACAGAGAACCTATTGGCATAATCTTTTGTGCCAACACAAACCCACTTGGATCTTTTCAACTCAAGCATAAAAAAGCATGGAATTTTCATTCATTTTTGAGTTTTATCATTTTTATAGCACATTTTCCATGTTGAAGCATAAAGATGTCCAAGTTGCATATCTGCATCTATGTGAGGAACTAGCTACAAGGCATGTAAAAGATAGCAAAAACACTCAGCCTACACATGCTAGTTACCAGAAGCAATGGTGATCATTTTTCAAGTTTAAAGCATAAAAGCCATGCATATGACAGATATCTGACATATCAAGTGAACTGAACCAAAGCATGATCATTGACAAGTAATCAAAAGCATGTACCAGCTAGAAGGAGTAAAGCAGTTCAATCATATAACAGAAGCAGCTCAAAGGTGTGATATGTGAATATGCAAGATACACACAAAAAGACTCAAGAAAAGAGTAAAGAAGAAAGAAAACTGACGCAAAATATCGTAGAAAGGATACACAACACCCAAATCCCCTCGTAAACGCTCAAAGGTAGACTGATCTAGGGGTTTGGTGAAAATGTCAGCCAACTGATGATGGGTATCAACATGAACAAGGTCAATGACACCTTTCTCATATTGATCCCGCAGAAAGTGAAAGTGCACATCAATATGTTTGGTTTTTGAATGGAGACAAGGGTTTTTCCCTACACTAATAGCACTAGTGTTGTCGCAAAACAAAGGAACTCTGGTAGGAAAAAACAACCCAAAATCTCGCAAAGTGGAAATCATCCAAACTAACTATGAGCAGCAGCTACATACTCAGCCTCAGTGGTCGAAAGAGCAACTCAAGATTGCTTTTGAGAAGACCAAGAGACAAGAGAAGAACCAAGGAACTGGCAGGTACCGGAAGTCGACTTGCGATCCAACCAGCACCCACCAAAATCGGCATCCGAAAAGCCAGATAAATCAAGAGATGATGATGCTGAATAGTAAAGACCGAGATCGGGCGCATAAGTAAGATACCTGAAAATGCGCTTGACAGCTTGCCGATGAGACGCGCGTGGTGAAGACTGGAAACGCGCGGAAAGTCCCACGGCGAACTGAATGTCCGGTCTTGTCGCCTTAAAGTATAATAGCGAACCAATCATCCCTCGAAACTCCCTCTCGTTGACCTTGACACCGCTCTCGTCCTTGTCCAAGCCCCCAGACGTACCCATTGGGGTCATCTGAGGCTTCAGCTCTCCACCAAAGTCAAACTTCTTCAGCATGTCTCTACTATACTTACCCTGGTGGATGAAGGTGCCGTCCTTGGTCTACTTGATCTGGAGTCCTAAGAAGTACTTGAGCTCACCCATGAGGCTCATCTCAAACTCGCTGTGCATCTACTCAGAGAACTTGGACAAAGAGAATCAGTAGTACCGCCAAAAATAATATCGTCCACGTAAATCTGAGCAACTAAGAAATCTGAAGCAACTCTGAGCAAAAAGAGAGTTTTATCCACTGAACCCATCACAAAGCCCTTCCCCAACAAGAATTGCTTCAACCGGTCATACCAAGCCCTGGGGGCTTGCTTCAACCCGTATAAAGCCTTCTGCAGCTTAAAAACATGTCGAGGAAACTTAGGGTTCTCGAAACCGGGGGTTGCCTAACATAAACTTCCTCCTCTATGAACCCGTTCAGAAAAGCACTCTTAACGTCCATTTGAAAAAGCTTAAAACCCTTTGACGCGGCAAAAGCTAAGAGAATGTGAATGGACTCAAGACGGGCAACAGGAGCGAAAGTTTCTTCAAAGTCAATACCTTCCTTCTGGCAAAAACCCTGAGTAACTAGTCGAGCTTTGTTGCGCACCACAACCCCATCTTCACCTTGTTTGTTCTTGAACACCCACTTGGTGCCTATGGGGTTGCATCCTAGTGGCGGCTCAACTAGTGTCCAAACTCGATTACGGACAAAATTCTCAAGCTCTTCTTGCATAGCATTAATCCAATTAGAATCAGAAAGAGCATGAGAAACATCTTTGGGCTCAAAAGATGCAACAAAAGCAGATTCAGCAAACACAGCAAGAGAGGTATCAGATGAACGCAAAGTTCTCTCAGTCAAATCACCAATGATGAGCTTTGAGGGCTGATCACGCTGAACTGCTCGGGATCCTTGGTGATCTGAAGTCACCTCACCGGAGTCAGCAGCTGGCACCTCTAGACTCTACTGAGGGGGCTCGATCGAAGTGGAAGAAGTGATCAGAGGTCCACCCTCGTCCTCAGTCGAAGTCTCAAAAGGTGTGGGCTCTGCAGGAGGCGCAGAAGGCCCACCCTCATCAGCAGCTGGAGTATCCTCATCTTCCTCGAAGATGGACTCTCTGAACTCATCAACACCAGACAGCTCAAAAGGAGTCAAAGAAGGCAAGGACTCGTCAAATGAAACCTCGCAAGTCTCGACAAGCTGCTGGGAGTCGAGGTTCCAAACACAGAAGCCTCGAGAATGCAACGCATAGCCAAGAAAAACTCCATCCCAGCAACGAGACTCAAACTTGTCCAAATGCCCTCCCTTTTTGAGCACAAAGCACTTGCAGCCAAACGCTCGCAAGTGGCTCACCTTGGGCTGTCTGCCAAACCGCAACTCATATGAACTCTTACCTAGGTAAGCTCTAAGAAAAATGCGGTTGGCCAGATAGCAAGCCGTGTTCATAGCTTCAGCCCAAAAACGCCTAGGAGTCCTATGCTCATCGAGCATCGTCCTGGCCATCTCGACTAGCGTGCGATTCCTTCGTTCCACAACGCCATTCCGTGGGGGAGTGTAAGGAGCAGAAAACTGATGGTCAAGACCCTGATCACTACAGAAGCTGACAAACTGAGAGTTCTTGAACTCAGAGCCATTGTCAGAGCGAATTGCTCGCATCCGACCATTGTTCTCATTCTTCAGCTTCAAAATCAGGTCATGAACAAACTGAAAAGTTTCATCCTTAGACTCCAAAAAGAAAACCCACGAGAATCGAGAAAAGTCATCAACAATCACAAGCGCATACCACTTCCCACCGACTAAGCGTACCCGAGCTGGACCTACAGTGTCCAAATGTAACAGCTCGCCTGGATACGAAGTCATCACCTGAGTCACAGGTGAGTGGGACGCGACAACCATTTTCCCATGACGACAGGGATGACAAACTAGATCTTTCTCCATTTTAAGCTTGGGCAATCCTCGGATGAGGTCCATAGAGCATAACCTGACTAGCAGATCAAAACTCAAATGACCTAACCTCCTATGCCACTTCCAGAGCTCAGAAGAAGATCCAGCAATCAAACAGCGAGAAGGGCCAAAAGAACTAGAGAAGTCAATTCGAAAAACTTTACCAAAAGGTAAGATCTGGCAAATCAAAGACCCTCTAGACTCAAACACAGAAGAATTACCCTTCTTAAAATGCACTTCCAAACCATCCTCAAGAAGTTGCGAGACAGAAATCAAGTTAAAGTTCAATTTTTTAACCAAGGCAACATTCTTCAAAGAGAAATGGTCTGAAATGCGAATTGAGCCGATGCCACTTACCTTCCCTTGACCACTGTTCCCGAATGTGATGTATTCTTTGGAGCTCGGGGGAGTGAGACTGGAGAACCATCTGCGATGTCCCGTCATGTGGCGGGAGCATCCTGAGTCCATGATCCAAACGTCCTCCAATCCCCGATCCTGCATAATCAGTGGTCGTAAGGCGGAGCAAATGGTCCGGCACTAGGTTTAGCAAAAGAGATAAACCAATGTCGAGCCATATGCTCAAAAGACGGAAAGCGAAAACCATCAGAAGAATTTGGACCAAAGCGTGGTTCAAAGTGCGGTCCTCTGTTCTGCCTAAAACTTCGGCCACGAGGTCCAGGACCGTAGCCAAAACGGCCTGGAGCTTTGCCGGAACGACCACCACCAACTGGAGCACGGGCAAGAAAGTCGTCTCCTCTACCACCACCTACACGACGCGGCCTGGCCTCCAGCCTCTCCCCGTGTCGAGGAACACGCAGTCTACCACCCTGCTGGTAGAACTGCTCCTGACCACCACGAGCTCTCTCTGCTCTCTCAACCCGCTTCCTCCTAAAGCAAAACTTAGCAAGATGCCCGTCTCTCTGACAATACTCACAGTGGTAGTTGGGCTTCTTGGGATGTGGTTGAGGCTTGGGGTTCTTGGGCTTAGTGGTGTTGGGTGTAGTCTCCTTGGTGTGAGAGGGTCTAGGAAGAGAGTCAAGAGAAGTGCGGAGGTGTTTGGGCTTTGGAACCCAGATGGGCTTCTTGGGTGGAGCTTTGGGCTGTTCTTGGAACACTCCATCCTTGGGCTGACTAGCCTAGAAAGACTCAGTGGAGTGAGTCTTGGGGTATCTCTGCTCAGGAGTCATTTTACTCCACTCCACTGCCCGGCTAATGGCACTCTCAAAGTCAGCCTTGGTGTAGGTGTAGCCTACCCCAAACCCATCCTACCTCTTAAACTGCTTGATCATCATGCCGAGCTGTGGCTTTCTGGCACTCACCCAACTTAGGATTGAACGAAGGTAAAAGTTCTCATTTTGGACATCAGCTAGCTCCTCTCTCAAAGAAGCTAGTACCTCCACCTGAGACAAGCAGGTCTCACACTTTCTATCAACCTGGACAGACTTCTCGGCTTTCAGCTTAATCAACTCTAGTCTAAGAGACAAGCAGTTCTCATAGACAGTGGGTGGAACTGACAGTGTCTCAAGCTCTAGCCTAGCCTGCCCCAACTCAGTTCTAACTCTCTCCAACTCGCTCATATGCTCATCACCCTTGGCTTTCAGCTCAGCTAGACTAGCTAGATAGGATGGGCAATCAACACAGGGCATGACGACAGTGGCATGAGCATCTTTCAGCTCCAGCTGTGCGCTCTCAAGCTCAGTGGCCAAAGCGTCCCTCTCATCAGCCCTTTCTGTGTACCTGGACTTCAGAGTCGTCAGGTCACACAGAAGCACCTCACACTTTGGGCACTCACTGCTATCACCCAAGCAAGGGGAAGAAGATAGACTCTCAATTCTGCCACTGGCCATGGCAAGCTCACTCTCCAGTTCATCTATCCTCTTCTTAGCCTCTCTAAGCAGTTTTTCCCGATATTTTAACTCCTGACGATTACTTTCAAGTAAATCAATGATTTCATGTTCGTAAGATGATACCTTTTCATTGTTGCCATCGTCGGAGTCATCGGAGGAGCTCTTTTCTTCCTTAACCCTAAGAGCCATTAAGCAGAAGCTCTTGCGGGATCTTCGGCATTGATGTGAGCGGCTCTTCGGTCTGTCCCAGAAGGCCATGAAACAGAGGCCCGCCGGATCGTCCTTGTCCTTCCCCTTCCTGATGACAATCTCCTCATCGCTTGAGTTTGATGAAGAGGAAGAAGACGTGGACCGCTTGGAGTAGCTTTTCTCCATCTCGGCGAAGAAGGCCTTGTCGCGCTTCTTGTTCTCACGCCAGTAGTCCTTCAGGGCCTTTCTGAATAATCTGGTCTTTGGCTTGCCCTTTGTGAAGGATGAGTTGTCGTGTTTGCCGGAGTCGTAGAAGCCACCACTGGTACCCTTCTTGTGACCATTGCGCTTGGGGAAGTCGGCGATGAAGTGTCCTAGGTCACCACACTCAAAGCACTCGGATTTCGTGCAGTGTCTTTTGAACATTCTCTTGTCATAAACACGATGCACCCGGTTGTTAAAAAGACACAGGTCATCATCTCCTAACGACACAGGTTATGAGATGGGCAATCAACACAGGGTGCGAAGACAGTGGCTTGAGCATCTTTCAGCTCCAGCTGAGCGCTTTCAAGCTCAGTGGCCAAAGCGTCCCTCTCATCAACCCTTTCTGTGTACCTGGACTTCAGAGTCGACAGGTCACACAGAAGCACCTCACACTTCGGGCACTCACTGCTATCACCCAAGCAGGGGGAAGAAGATAGACTCTCAATTCTGCCATTGGTTATGGCAAGCTCACTCTCTAACTCATCTATCCTCTTCTTGGCCCCCCTAAGCAGTTTTTCCTGATATTTTAACTCCTGACGATTGCTTTCAAGTAAATCAACGATTTCGCGCTCATAAGATGATACCTTTTCGTTGTCGTCGTCGTCGGAGTCATCGGAGGAGCTCTTCTCTTCCTTATCCCCAAGAGCCATTGAGTAGAAGCTCTTGCGGGATCTTCGGCGCTGGTGTGAACGGCTTTTCGGTCTGTCCCCGAAAGCCGTGAAGCAAAGGCCTGCCGGATCGTCCTTGTCCTTCCCCTTCCTGATGATGATTTCTTCATCGCTTGAGCTCGATGAAGAGGAAGAAGACGTCGACCGCTTGGAGTAGCTCTTCTCCATCTCAGCGAAGAAGGCCTTGTCGCGCTTCTTGTTCTCTCGCCAGTAGTCCTTCAGGGCTTTCTTGAAGAATCTAGTCTTTGGCTTGCCCTTGTTGAAGGAAGAGCTGTCGTGCTTGCCGGAGTCGTGGAAGCCACCACTGGTGCCCTTCTTGTGTCCATTGCGCTTGGGGCAGTCGACGATGAAGTGTCCTGGATCACCACACTCAAAGCAGCTGGATTTCGTGCCGTGCCTTTTGAACATTCTTTTGTTATAAACACAACGCACTCGGTTGTTAAAAAGACACAAATCATCATCTCCCAAAGACTCAAGCTAGTCCTCAGTGATAGACATCAAAGAGAACCCAGCACAGCTCACAGAAGAGGGATCAACAGAAGGTGTAGAAAGGGCCAGGGACTTTGATCCAGAGCCAGTGAGATTTGATCTCAGCTGGATATCAACCTCAGTGGCCTTCAGCTTGCTAAACAACTCAGAAATGGTCAAGGTATCATAAGAAGTGCTTTCAACGATAGAGGATACCTTGATCTCCCAGATCTTTGGGTCCAAGGTATGGAGAACCTTGAGCGCCTGCTCGTGATCTGAGACTAACTGAGCACCCTCAGCCTTGTTGTCCCGAAGCTTGTTTATGATCGATTGAAAATGACTAAACAAAGCTTCAACAGATTCACCCGGCTTTTGTGTGAAGTTCTCATATTCACGCCGGTAGGTTTGATAGAGCCGAGCCTTGACCTGGGCTGTCCCCTCATGGTGTGCCTTGAGGGTAGCCCAGATTTCTCTCGTAGTGGAGAGATGGCTCACACGCTCAAACTCAATGGGACCTAGACCAGAAAACAGAATGTTCACAGCTTTACTATTGCTCAGATTCTGGGCAATGATACCAGGAGTACCATGCTCAGCAACTGGCAATATAACAAACGTATCGTGAATTCAAATGTCCTAGAAGTCCGAGCCTTGGCTCATAAGATAGGCTTGCATGCGAGTCTTCCAATAATTATAGCCATAAGCTTCCAAGGACGGGACTTTGCAAGGAGACGTCATGATCACTACTGGGGTTTAGAACCGGTTAAGGTATGGAAAAACCCTAACCAGGCTCTGATACCACTTGTAGGACCGAAAGTAGCGACCAGAGGGGGGGTGAATGGGCACCTAAAAAATTCTTTCAAATCAATGGCCTGCTCCCAACACCAAACGCACCTCAAAAGACTTAGCAGCAAAGCGTAAATAGATCGCCAAAGCCTAAAAGTATCTAGCCTAAAAACAACCGGTGTTCTAAACAAAAAACACCAACATAGTGCTAATATGCAAAATAATTAAAGCTTTCAAATCATGGCAGATCAAAACTTCACAGAAATAAATCACAGCAATCGATTGAGAGATTACTGTTCAAAGTTGTCTCCAGTAAGTTACATAGCGAAGCCTGCAGTGTCGAAGCCTGTAGTGTCGAAGCCTGCTTCAAAGCCTGCAGTGTCAAAGCCTGCTTCGAAGCTTGCGGATTCGAAGCCTGTTGATTCAAAGCCTGCGGATTCGAAGCCTGCTGATTCGAAGCCTGCAGATTCGAAACCTGCGGATTCGAAGCCTGCAGATTCGAAGCCTTCTGATTCGAAGCCTGTGGATTCGAAGCCTGCAGATTCGAAGCCTGCTGATTCGAAGCCTGCAGATTCGAAGCCTGCTGATTCGAAGCCTGCAGATTTAGACTTCACACAAGAAAAGGGGCTTTGACAGAAATAGCAGAGAAGAAACTAGACACTATCTGTTCGATCAAAAAGTCTATGAGGAAAAAGCAAGGCTAGGAAAAATAGCACACTGTAGCTACAGGAAAGTAGTACTACTTGCTATCAGCCACATGAACTAGTATTCACGTGAAGAATAGAAGCAACCAGAGAGGCTTCTTCTCAGGAATAAACTAGTTGCACGCACAACGAAACTATAGAGCTATTAATGAAACGCCGCACACAAAAACAGCAGAGATAAACTCATCCAGACCAGAGAAAAATGAGATGAACTTGCAAAGCAAACACAAGCATTCTTCCTGGCGGCGCACGCATGAACAGGAGAGAGAGAAAGAGAATGCAGGAAATAAAATGACCCAATCCTTGATTAAAAAAGTGATTTCTTGAAAGGGTGGTCTAACCCTAGGGATTGGGGCCCTATTTATAGCCTGCCCAACACTCAGGAATATTCCACCAGCCCCTTAGGGTTTTTTACAAACGCTGAAATAAAGGAAAAGACTATACTGCCCTTAGGATATTTTTACAGACTCGACTGATTGACTGTGGGCCTAGGGACAAAATAGTAAACTCCTATTTACAGATGACTTATCCAGAAGCTAAGCTTTCGTAGCAACTACGCCTTCTCTTCTGGACAGTCCGATACAAGATCAGCGGTCGTCAGTTTTGCGCCGAAACTGACAAAGCCTCCGTCGACTTTGCACCAGGTACCCAGATTGCGTCGGCCCGATTCCGTAGCTCTCTCAGCCTGGCAATCACTCACCGCCCGTGTACCTGAGTCAATCTTGGTCAACAGCCCAGTGGGTCTTCTGCTGCTCCTAGCCCATGTACCCGGATTGGGCCAGCCAGACTTCGCAGCTCTCTCAGCCCGATAGTCACTCGTTGCCCGTGTACCTGAGTCACACGCGGCCCATGACACAGCAGATCTCCTCTCTTCTTTAGTCCTCTCTAACTATCGTTGACAATGACTCATCACATCTGGATCCATGAGGCCCACGCTATTCAGCATGGCTCCTCAGTTGTGAGCTCCTGCTATTTTAGAATGTATGCACAGGGTGTTTTCACCATAAAATATCATACAAGGGTCAACATTTTTCATCTATCTATGCATCGGCCAGAACACTTCTAGTAAGTATTGAATTCTTCATTGCTGTGTTCTAATCAAGTGTTTTCTGCTGCCAGCTAGAAAGTTATTTGAGTTTAATCTGAACTTTTGGCTGCACATTTGTGGGCTGAACATTTTAGGGGTTGAGTTAATTTGCTTCTAGAACTTTCTGGTTTTCTCATTGATTTACTTCAGTGCACATCCTGTTCCCATCTTTAGTAATCAACACCAGTCTTCAATTGATTTGTTTTCATTGCTATCTGAAGTTTTTTTGTTGTAATTCGGTTTTTTGTTCTGTCGGCAAACCAAAGTCCAACTATCATTGGAAGTCGGAGTTTCAAAACCCAATCAACTCAAATCGGCATCTCAAAGACCGACAGAACAAGTGATTCGGCAACTTAAAGTCCGACCACAAAAGGAAAAATTTCCAAAAAAATTTTTTAGTGCTTGTGCTCTCTTAATTTGTCATTTCACGTAATATCAGACAGGAGGGTGATAGCATCCATTTGTATCTGAGTTTTTTTACTGTGTTATTACATCTTCTTCTGCCTATTCATTTAGAGGAACGTTGGATGTTTTTGGAAAGTTCGTCATATTCGCGAGAATTTGTCGAGGTGTCTATTCACCACCCCCCTCTAGTCGCCATTCCGATCCTACATTTCTTTCTCTTCTCGATGGAGCCTTGTAGAACTTTGTGATGTGCTAGTGTAGCTTTGGTCGCAGACTCCGAACCATTTATGCTTCTCTACACTGAAGTCCATGGAGATGGTTTTAAGCCAAAACTGCCAAAGCCCTTATCAAACTACGCACCATTTCATCGGAGTGGATTACCATGACTTCGCAGCTCCTCCAGGTCGATAACCATCCATTCGTGTACCGAAGCAAACATGGCCAAGGCCATGACAAATCATCCTGACTTCAAAGCCCCACCTTCGAAGTACCTCCATCGGGAGATGTGAAACCAAGGGTTGGTTTCGGAGTCTGTGATGAGTGATTGACAGGTTTTTATCCTCTGTTTCGAAGGGGTCCCTCCGAAGGGGTTCGGAGGTTGGTTCTCCGAAGGTGTTCGGAGGGTGTTTCACCGAAGGGTTTGGTGGGTTTGGTTGCTGCAGCTGTTGCAGCGGAGTGTGCCTGTCGGAGGGGTCCGACAGTACACGATGATTGCTTGTACCGAAGGTCTCGGTACTTTGGGTGGTACACCGGAGTGTGTGCCGAAGGTTGCTTACCCGGAGAGGTCTCAGGGGTACCGGATACACTTGTCTGCTTGTCTGTGGTGCGCAGGAGACTTCAGAGGCGACGGACGGTTCGTAGCAAGTGAACCTGTGTCAAGCGGGAGGCTTGATGCCAGGGGAGCAGGGAGCTCCGTCACGGAGGCTGCGAAGGGGTCGAGGTCGGACCTCGGGTCGAGGTGCGCCAGGAGAAGGTAGTAAGTGCGGAGCGTGGCTCCGGGTGAAGGTACCCTGAGACGAAGTCCTCGGAGGCGAGGCACTTCGAAGGGTACTCCGGAAGGAGTGACTTCGGAGTATGGTGGATCAAGTCCTCAGCAGAGGCAAGGTGTTCGAAGTGTGCTCCGGAGGGAGACACTCGAAGGCATACCCGACGAAGGTCTCAGAAGTCGAGACGCATCGAAGGCATGGTCCGGGTGAGGCTCGTCGAGGAGTGTGCTCAGGGAGAGACACTGCGACGAAGTGCTCATGGAATGCTTCATGCGGAGGCCTTGGACGAAGGAGGGACTTCGAAGGGTGGTACTCCGAAGGTGGGGCTTCGGAGTGAAGCAGGCTTCAGAGCAAGGCTGGCTCCAGAGTGAGGTGGACTTGAGGTACTTCGGCCATGCATGGCTTCGGTACACGGACTAACGGAGTTCGAGCTGGGGGAAGCTGCGAAGCCGTGGTGGTCCACTCCAAAGGTGTTGGTGCGAAGGCCCAAGGGCTTTGACAGCTTCGGCTCAAAACCGTCACTGTATCGAAGGCTGACTTCAGTGAAGCGAAGGCCATCAGGCTCAAGGCTTCTCACCGAAGCTACCACACCCCTCGCATGCGAAGGGGGGCTTCAGAATGGTCAAAGACTGTAAAGGCTGACAGTGTCTGCTCTGCAAAAAGCTGACGTTGTCCCCTCTGCAAAGCTGACAAAGAAGTCTCCAAATAAAGTAGACTACCTTTTGTACCCCTCTGTTCTGATGAGACAAAACCTTTGTAAACCCTAGGGGTAAAGTAGTCAATTCACATGGGTGAATAGTGGCTATAAATAGTGGAGGCAGGGTAGGTCACATTTAACACTTTGAGCATTCATTGTTGAGCTCCTGTAGTAGCCACCACATACTTTGTATTCATCCTGTGAGTTTAATTTTTGTGTTCCCTGTTCAAGCAACGAAGCCTTGATTCTGTGTTCATTTTCTGCTTGAGCTTGTTTGCATACCTCACTGCATACTTCGATTTCTTGTGTGTCACTTTGATTGATTTGAGGCAGTGCACCGAAGCCTGTTTGGGCGAAGTGTGTTTAAGTGAAGTGTGTTTTGTAGTGCGTATTCGCTCTGTGTAAACTAGAGGCTAGACCTCGCTGATTACTAGCGAAGCACTGATCGAAGCCCGTCTTTCTTCCCGTGGCGAAGTCCTTAGCGAAGTCTGTGTTGTGTGCGTTTTGATCTTCGAAGTACGAAGCCCAGCACCAGTTGTTGTCGCTAAGTATTTGGTCGAAGTCCTCGGAGGGTAGTCTGCTCTTGCGAAGGGTGAAGTGTGAAGCTTGCTCGAAGCAACCTGTGTGCGGAGCCTGCACTGACTTAGCAGAGCTGTTGTTTCGAGGTTGTGGGTGGAGCGAAGTCTTCTTGGCTTCGAACTTTTGCTCCTTGCAAAGCCTGTATTCGGAGCTGTAAAATACCTCCGAACCAGTACTTCGAAGGGTGTGTTCGAAGCCTGTTCCGCAGAAGACAGAATTAAAACAGAAGGCTATTTTTAGTCTGAAATTTTAAAATCTCCCATTCACCCCCCCCCTCTGGTCGCCGTTTCCAGTCCAACAGGAGGGTTTTTGCCACCTTTCTCCAAAGTGCCTTCCTGGAGCATTCCCTCGAAGTGCCTCTGTACAAAGCACACCTTCGACATGCCTCCACCCGAAGCACACCTTCGAAGAGCCTCTTTACAGACGACTTCGTTCATCCACCTTCGAGATGCCTCCCTCTAGAGCACACCTCTGAAGTGCCTCAACTCTAAAGACTTTGCTTCGAGGTATCTTCTTTCGGAGCCCCTCCGAACATGATGCCTCCGTTAGGTGCACCTTCCACCCGAGGACCGACCTCAACTTAACCTAGCCTCCATGACCCTCCAGCATCAAGCTCCCTGCTTGACTCAAGCTACTTATTGTTGACTGTCTTGTTGCCTCCAAGTCACGTGCACACCATCCGATAAGCAAACATATTTTCCCGACACCCCGAACCCTCTCTAGGTAAAACCATCCCTTCGGTACTCACCGACCCCTTCGATGAGCATCTCGACAAAAACACTTCTCGGTGCAGCCTCTGAAGTATCCTTTGGAAAACAACCTCTGAAGTATACTCCAATGAACCCCTCCGGTAACTAGACTTCCAAATACAGACTTGTCAATCACTCATCATAGACTGAAACCTAGACACATCTCAACTTAGTTTCTCATTGGACGTATGACTCAGGTACACGGACGGACGACCGTCGGACTGAGGGAGTCACGGAGTCATGCAGGTCAAATCCAAGTACATGGGTCAAGAACGGCAGGGGATTTCCTGTGTTTGACCGGGTTTGACTCAAGTAAACGAGTGGCAAGCGATTACCAGGCTGAGGGAGCTACGGAGTTAGGTCGGTCTAATCTGAGTACCTGGTGTGAAGGCGGGAAGCACTTTGTCAATTTTGGCACAAAACTGACACCCTATCTATACCGTTGATCGGAAATCGAAAGGTCTTAAAGCGAAGCGAAGTCGTAGCTGCTACGAAAGCTCCACGTTAAGACAAACTACCTAGAGTTAGGATTTTACTGTTTTGCACATTAAGCCTATAGTCGGTCTTAATCGAGTCTGTAAATATCCTAAGGATTTTTTAGGAGTTTTCTATTTTATACTTGCGTCTATAAAAAAACCTAATGGTATATTAGGTTTTTCTTGATTTTTGTGTACCCTATAAAAGGGCTCCCACTCCCTAGGGTTTAAACAACTCACCAAATAGAAAAAATTTGAGTTTTATTGTTTCCCAGAAATTTATATCTGCTTGTTCTTCATTTTTCTCCCCCGCAGCCACTTTTCCTCCTAGCCATCAGACTTCTTCGCCTGGCCTTGATTCATGCGTCTCCACAGTGCGAGCACTCACCGGTTTTTCCCTAGCATTCTCTGCATCCGGCCGCCTGCGCGCATGCACAGGTTTTTCTCTCGGTTTTTCTCAGTTGCCTGATCGTTGTGCGTGGATCTCCATCCAGGCTGCCGGTCTTTGACTGTGTTGCTACATCGACGACACGAACCACACTACGCTATCTTTTCTCCTCGGCAGAAGCGACGCACAAGGCTTCCGTCCACTAGTTCTTCCTGCCGCTCATCTACTGTGCTGTCGGCACTGTTGAAGTCTCTGTTTTTTCCTAGCACCTGGTTTTTCTACTGGTACTGGTCTGGCTGCACTCGACGCCTGGCGAGTTCTCCGTCCGTTCTACGAGGAAGATAGTTGAGCATCTAGACAGCGCATGATGGCCGGTCACTGCTGCTACGAGAGTTACTAGTAAGTAAAGGAATGACTCGATTTTTCTCTTGCATTTAAATTATTTTTTTAATTTCTTGCAAGAGTATATATACTGCTTGATGTGCTTGAGAAGAATTAGATCAATATTTTGCATGACTAGCAGATGATTAAATGGCTGAAAACTATGAATGCTTGCCATGTGTTTGACAAGGTGCATGCGTTTCGGTGAAATGTTTTTTGATCTGACTTCTGGTCTGTGAGTAGTATTAATCTGCCTTTACGCACTATGTTGGTGTCTTTTCAATTAGGACACCGGTTATTTTTAGTCTAGATTATTTGTATAGTGCTTGTGATATCTCAGTCTAACGCATCACATCATATCTGATAGGAGAGTGATAGTACTAAGTTTCAACCCCCTCTAGTCGCTACTTTCGGTCCTACATTTCTTTCTTTCAATAATAGATCGCAAATTAAAAATTGAAGTGCTCTTAACAATAGTCGGTGCCATGATCTATAAAAATTAAATGTAAGATTCAACACTATGACATGTTTATCATCTATCCAATAAAAGATGTATCACTATTAAAACTAGTCGCTTTCCCTCTAATGACTAATAGTGTGACAAGATCCATATTTAAATAATTCATAGTGAGATTTGACATCACTACTAGAAGCTATTGATATAGGTAAGCAACACTTTCCTAATCACATCATATGTGATTCTTGTTCATTGGAGTAGCATCCAATGCAATGCACGATGTCCAACTCCATGCCCTAAAGCCCAAAACCGTTTTGATAACTTTGTTAATCAAACCAATATTATGCGTGCAGGAGTCCGACTTTCACCCTAACTAGTCAAGATAAAAGATAACACCCTGCTTTAGTAGACCCACTATCGATGATCGAGATCCTTGGTAGGTGCAGCTATTGGAAATAGCAGCGATACTTAATTTTCTGAGGGAAAACTATTCTAGCAAGGTGACGTTTCCTAGCGCACATGAAACATGCAAGAATAGTATGATAGGAACAAAAGTAAGCACCACAGGCAACACATTGACTGTGACATAGTATGGCCCCTTCACATGGCGATCTCCATCTCCATGGCTCCTGTCATTTAGTGTGTGCCTCTGGCCTCCATGAACCTGTACTATCCTATTAAAAATAGCACATATACTAGTTACATGAGTCAAAACATCACAAATCGACACGCAGGTCGTAAAACCATACACCAGCCTTGGGCTGTAAATAATCATAACACGCAAGACATTTAATTTACATTCAATGAATCTTATACATCACAGCAAGGTCATACTAGTCACAATATTCTCCGCAAAACAAAGTTAGGCGAAGAATCTATAAGTGACCGATGTCTGGATCTAAAAATTCGAGCTCAACAGACTCGGAATTTCTAACTTTATGGATTGACTTCCGATCTAATATCATAACTTTCGATCCGTCAGAACTTCTAGTGGCAAATTGCTCTATGTATCGATTAAAAACCGACATTGGAATTTCCTATCAAACATCGGAACTTCCAATAGAAAAATTGCTCTCTATATCGAATTATGTTTGGCATCGAAACTTCCGATTAGTATCGGAACTTCCGATCAGTATCGAAACTTCTAAAATCCAATGAACAGAAAATAGATCTAGTCTATTTTTCACCACGTATCTCCATATGTTATCGATATAGATCGAATACTATACACATAGGCTCTGATACCACTATTGGGATATGGGAAAGTTACGCTAGCTGGTAATTTCAAAAAAAATTCCCCCAACCCCAAGAACCATGCGCATGAGAGATAATGAATTGTTACCTTCTAACGCGAGACACGCTAGTGCAGTGGAAGAAGATGTCCTCGCTTATCCTAGATTTGCTCCGCCTGTTCCCAGCGATCCAATCGGAAAAGACCGACGATGTTCACGTGAAGAAGCCCATGAGCGTCACTATTCGAGCAGCGCTTCTACGGAGTTCACACGTATAGGGAAGTATTGCTCCCACACAGGCGTGCTAGCACGACTCATGAGAACAAGGGATAAATCTCAATCTCAACTCTTGAGATCAAGATGGAAGGGAGAGGAGAGGTGTGAAGGCTAGGGTGGAGCAATTGGCGCTTCTGAAAACTCATATCCACGACTTCCTCCTCCTCCTTATTTATAATGCCAAGGTGTGGGCCTTTAACAATAATTAAATATCTAACAGATCCAATTTGTTACGTCTTGATCAGAACTTCCGATACCCCTATCGGAACTTCCAATCTAGCTTTTTGATCTACAAACCAGACCACATCAGAATTCTGATACCCCTATCGAAACTTCTGATACCCCTATCGGAACTTTCGATCAACAGATTCCAAATCGGAACTTCCGATTTGAACTCTCTGTCTCTGAATCAGAAGTAATCGGAACATCTGATTTCAAATCGGAACTTCTGATTTGAGCTCTCGGTTTCTCAAACCATAAATTATCGAAACTTTTGATGCCATATCGGAACTTCCGATTTGAGCTCTCGGTTTCTAATTCAGAAAATAGTCGGAACTTTCGATCCTCTGAGAATTTTCTTGGACACAATTCCTTCACAGTACTGTATAAAACCAGGAAAAAGGGGTTTACAACCAGTACTAATGACACGATATATATTAATGTTAATTTTAACTATGTTTTACTTTATTTATTTTACTAAAATATTTTTTATAAACTGATGAAACATTATCTATTTAATGTTCAAACAACATTTGATTTTTAAAAACTTAGTATGTTTGTGTTGGACCGGAAACGGCGACCAGAGGGGGGTTGAATGGGAGCTTTTAAAATTTCGGGCTAAAAACTAGCCTTTGGTTTGGTTTTGTCTTCTGCGGAACAGGCTTCGAACACAACCTTCGAAGGTCTGGTTCGGAGGTACTTCGACAGCTCCGAACACAGGCTTCGCAGGAGCAAAAGTTCGAAGCCAAGAAGACTTCGCTCCACTCACAACCCTCGGAAATCTACTCTGCTAAGTCAGTGCAGGCTCGGCACATGGGGTGCTTCGAGCAGGCTTCGCACTTCACCCTTCGCAAGAGTGGACAACCCTCTGAGGACTTCGACCAAGTACTTGGCGACAGCAACTGGTGCTGGGCTTCGTACACGAAGGTCTACACGCACACAAACAGACTACGCTAAGGGCTTCGACACAAGAAGCAAAACAGGCCTCGATCAGGGCTTCGCTAGTAAGCTGTGAGGTCTAGCCTCAAGTTACACAGAGCGACAGCACACTAAAAAACACACTTCGCACAAAACACCCTTCGCCTAGACAGGCTTCGGTGCCCTATACTAGCGAGGTATGTAATGCGAGCTCAAGCAAAAAGCACACAGAAGCAGGGCTTCGCCGCTTGAACAAGGAACACAATAAATTGAACTCTGGATGAATACAGCAAGGTATGTGACTACAGGAGCTCAACAGTAATGCTCAAAGTGTTAAATGTTACCTACCGAGCCCCCATATTTATAGCCCACAGTTCACCCAAAGGAAATGACTACTTTACCCCTAGGGTTTACAAAGGATTTGACTCTATAGAACTAAGGGGTACAAAAGGTAGTCCACCTTTATTCTGGAGGCTTCTCTGTCAGCTTTGCAAAGGGGACAGTGTCAGCCTTTTATAGAACAGACAGTGTCAGCCTTTGCAGTCTTTGACCTTCTGGAATCCTCCCTTCGCACGCGAGGGTGCGGTAGCTTCAGTGAGAAGCCTTGAGCCTGTTGGCCTTCGCTTCACCGAAGTCAGCCTCCGATACAGTGACGGTTTTGAGCCGAAGCCGTCAAAGCCCTTGGGCCTTCGCACCAACACCTCCGGAGTGGACCACCACGGCTTCGCAGCTACTCCCAGCTCGAACTCCGTTAGTCCGTGTACCGAAGCCATGCAGGCCGAAGCACCTCAAGTCAACCTTGCTCCGGAGCTAGCCTCGCTCCGAAGCCTTCCTCACTCCGAAGCCCCACCTTCGGAGTACCACCCTTCGAAGTCCCTCCTTCATCCAAGGCCTCCGCATGAAGCATTCCATGAGCACTTCGTCACAGTGTCTCTCCCCGAGCACACTCCTCGACGAGCCTCACCCGGACCATGCCTTCGATGCGCCTCGACTTCTGAGACCTTCGTCGGGTACCTTCAAGTGTCTCCCTCCGGAGCACACTTCGAACACCTTGCCTCCGCAGAGGACTTGTTCCAACCAACTCCGAAGTCACTCCATTCGGAGTACCTTCGAAGTGCCTCACCTCCGAGGACTTTGCCTCGGAGTACCTTCACCCGGAGCCACGCTCCGCACTCTTTGCCTTCACCTGGCGTGCCTCGACCCGAGGACCGACCCGGACCACCTTCGCAGCCACCGTGACGGAGCTCCCCGCTCCCCTGGCATCAAGCCTCCCGCTTGACCCAGGTTCACCTGCTGTGAACCTTGTCCGTCGCCTCCGAAGTCCCTGCGCACCACAGACAAGCAGACAAGTGTATCCAGTACTCCGGAGACCTCTCTGGGTTAGCAACCTCCGGCACACACTCCGGTGTACCGCCCAAAGTACCGAAGCCATCGGTACGAACCCAGTCATCGTGTACTGTCGGACCCCTCCGACAGGCACACTCCGCTGCAACAGCTGCAGCAACCAACTCACCGAACATCCTTCGGTGAAACCACCTCCGAACACACTTCGGAGGTACAACCTCCGAACCCCCTTCGGAGGTACCCTTCGAACCGAGGGTAAAAAGCCTGTCAATCACTCATCACAAACACTGAAACCAACCCTTGGTTTCTCAATCTCCCCCTTGATGAGTGCATTGACAACCAAATCCAAGTTCAAGAAAATTTAAAAATGTTCAGCACACAAGTGACCATAAAAACTCAGAAAAGAGCCAAATCATGTCACTTGACAAAAGAATTTTCCTCCCCCTTTCTCAAAAGAGTAAAAGCCCCTTCGGCAATAAAAACTCCCCCTGAGTTAAATTTTCCCTTTGGCAATAAAGAACCTTCTCCCCCTTTATGTCAAATGTTTTCCCCTTTTATGTCAAATTTTCTCCCCCTTTGGAAATTTTCCCCTTGCGGCAGAGAACGAGGACATTTCTCCCCCTTTGGCAATGCAAGCATCAAGGAGCATGTAAAAGATGCAAAGCTTCGAATTGAGCAGAATGACAAAGACATATGAAGCAAAAATATGCCAACAGTAACACTAATGAACATGGGCTCAGCTCAAATTAATATTCTCTAAAAGCATGATGAAGCATGTGATATGATCATTTTTGAAATAAAAGCATCACCACTTAGTCAAGGAAGCTAGACAAGTAAGAGCAAGGACTGCGCAAAGCTAGTCAATTTCTACTCTAGACAGACAAGTCCAGTTCAAATAGAGCTTGAAAAGCAAACTTGATAATCAATGAATTGTGTTGTTCTTTTCTTAGTGCCAGGGGTTATTTGTTTGTCCACCTTATACTTTCCAATCCGGCCAAGCCTAGGCATGAAAGCCATAAGAAGCTTAAGGCAAAGATTTTGGCATACACTACGCTATTCCAGTTCAGACCAATGTGCAATGGTAAGCAGTCTAGAATAGGGTAGTGCGACAAACAAACCCACCTGGATCTTTTAACTTAAAGCATGCAAAACATGGAATTTTTGATTTTAACCAAGTGAACCAATTGTTTGGTACTTTATGAATATCCATGAAAATTGAGAACAATTTTTCAAGTTGCAATTTTTAGCATCCAAAGAAATGTGTCTTGCTATTAAGCAGATAAAAGATAGCTAAAACAGTCCTGCCTAAACATGCTAGATTCAAGACTAAGTAGTGAGCACGATTTGATTTTGAAAATAAAACATCATGCACATGAATGTTCCAGATGAATTAACAAGAGCTGAGCTGACATGATTTCATGAATTATAAGCAGGCATATAAGTGCAAAATATGTAAATGCAATTTCAGCACAATTAGACAAAAGCATATCCATCTAAAACAGCTCCCCCTCACAAAATGCCGTAAGGGTGACAATTGCCAAGTTCCCCACGCAAGTAGGCAAATCGAGAAGCATCGAGGGGTTTTGTAAAAATGTCGGCAAGCTGGTGTTGGGTATCAACATATTGGAGTTCAATATCACCCTTCTCATTGTGATCTCTGAGAAAATGATATCTCACATCAATGTGTTTGGTTCTGGAGTGCTGAACCGGGTTGTTTGCAATACAAATAGCACTAGTGTTATCACAGAAAAGTGGAACACTCTTATATTCTAACCCGAAATCTCGCAAGGTGGAAGTCATCCACAAAATCTGAGAGCAACAGCTAGCTGCAGCAACATATTCGGCCTCAGCCATCGATTGTGCAACACTAGACTGTTTGCGGGAAGACCAGCAAACCAGAGAAGTACCCAGAAAATGACAAGTACCTGAGGTACTCTTCCTATCAATTCTACACCCAGCAAAATCCGCATCGGGATAACCTCGAAGACATAAAGATGAAGACGCTGAATACCATATGCCAAATTCAAGGGTGTGTTTGAGATACCTTAGAATGCGCTTAACCGCTTGGCGGTGCAAAGCTCGTGGTGAAGCCTGAAAACGAGCGCACAGACACACTGCGAAGTGTATGTCCAGCCTCGTGGCAGTCAAGTAGAGGAGGGAGCCGATCATGCTTCGGAACTCCTTCTGATCTACGGCTTCTCCATCTTCGTCAGGGTCCAATGCTACAGATGTAGCCATTGGAGTGGCGAGGGGCTTCGCATCGGACATGTTGAACTTCTTGAGCAGGTCCTTGGTGTACTTTGTCTGGTGGACAAAAGTACCTTGTTTGCTTTGCTTGATTTGCAAACGAAGGAAAAAGGTGAGTTCACCCATCATTGACATTTCAAACTCCCTGCTCATGGTATCTGCAAACTCGGCAACCAAAGCATGAGAAGAGCCACCAAAGATGATATCATCCACATAAATCTGAACTAGGAGGAAATCTTTGCCATGCTTGAGAGTAAACAAGGTTTTATCAACAGAGCCCATCAAATACCCTCACTCAAGCAGAAAAGACTTAAGTCTATCATACCAAGCCCGAGGGGCCTGCTTGAGTCCATAAAGAGCCTTATGAAGTTTAAGGACTTTATGTGGGTACTTAGGGTTTTCAAAACCAGGGGGTTGTTTTACATAAACATCTTCACCTATGAAGCCATTAAGAAAAGCACTTTTGACATCCATTTGATAGAGTTTGAATCCCCGGGATGTCGCAAAGGCAAGCAAAATCCTAATGGCCTCAAGGCGAGCAACAGGTGCAAAAGTTTCAGTAAAATCAATCCCTTCTAGTTGAGAAAAGCCCTGAGCTACAAGTCTAGCCTTGTTTCTAACTATAGTCCCATCCTCCCCTTGTTTGTTTTTGAAAATCCATTTTGTTCTAATGAAATGAACATTTGGTGGAGGATCAACTAAAGTCCAGACTTGGTTTCTTTCAAAATTTTCAAGTTCTTCATGCATGGCATTGATCCAACTAGAATCAGAAAGTGCATGACTAACATCTAAGGGCTCGAAAGAAGCAACAAAAGCGGAATCAATGAAATGAGCATGAGAACGTGTTACCCTTTGATCAAGCTCACCAATGATCTGCTCGGGAGGATGCATCCTTTGAACATGATGTGGAGCCTCGCGGCGGGATGCAGTCTCCCCCTCAACTTGTGCGTTGGAGTGGTCCAAGATGACCGATGTTGAGGTAGTCGCTTCGGGACCTCGTGCCGAAGTAGTTGAAGCGGGGTCAGCTTCGGGGGTTGACGTCGAGGGTAGTAGGGGTTCATCCTCTAATTCTCAAGGATCTTCTTCTTCGAATAAGGTCTGTTCCATGTCGTGTTCATTCGCCTGTTCAAAAGCAGAACTAACAGAGGGGGTTGATTCATCAAAAGTCACATCACATGACTCGATGACAGTGTTAGTTTCCAAGTTATAAACACGATAAGAATGACCATGTGTAGTGTAACCCAAAAAGATCCCGTCAGAAGATCGCGACTCAAATTTATCCAAGTTACCACGTTTTAGGATAAAGCAGCGACAGCCAAAAACTCGAAGATGAGTAACCTTGGGCTGTCTCCCAAAACGCAGCTCATAAGATGTCAAATTTAAAATTGAGCGCAAGAAAATTCGGTTTGAGATGTAGCAAGCAGTGTTCATGGCCTCAGCCCAGAATTTTCTAGGAGTCCTATGCTCATCAAGCATCGTCCTAGCCATCTCAACCAAAGTGCGGTTCTTCCTCTCAACGACACCGTTCTGTTGAGGAACCCGCGGAGCAGAGAATTGATGTTCTATGCCATGCTCCATGCAAAAGTCAACAAAGAGACTGTTTTTGAACTCAGTGCCATTATCGCTTCGAATGAATTTTAATGCACCTGGGAGTTCAGTGAAAAGTCTCAAAGCCAAGCTCCAAAAGTGTGAAAACACTTCATCCTTGCTGGCAAGAAAGAAGACCCAAGAGTAGCGAGAGTAATCGTCGACAATAACTAATACATACCACTTGCCGCCTAAAGAACTAACCCGAGAAGGACCTACAGTGTCCATATGGAGAAGTTCTCCGGGCTGTTCAGTCATCACTGTGGTGACTGGCGAATGCGAAGCGGCAATCATTTTTCCATGTCGACAAGGAGCGCAAACTAAATTCTTCTCAAACTTGAGCTTGGGCAATCCTCGGATCAGGCCTAGGGCGCTCAGACGAGCGAGCAACTCAAAGCTCATATGCCCTAGTCTCCTATGCTCGAATGTGCAACAAGACAATGAGAAGATCCAGACGACTCAGAAAAATCAGCTCCAAAAACTCTCCCAACTCTAAAGATCTTACACACCACAACGCCATCAGAATTGAGCACTTGCGAAGTATCGCGATGAAATCGCACTTCGAAGCCCTCATCAAGCAACTGAGATACAGACAGCAAATTGTATCCCAGGTTTTCAACCAAAGCAACATCTTTGAGTGTGAAGTTCGAATTAATTCTTACCACACCTTTACCTTTCACTCTACTCCTTCGATTGTTTCCGAAGGTGATATGTTCCCTTTGCTTGGTTGTGGTGAGGCTGGAGAACCAAGCTGCATCTCCGGTCATGTGGCGCGAACAACCGGAGTCCATGATCCACGTGCCCTCCAAGCCTCGATCTGTCGCCTACACACGATAAGAAAATCTCGATCGCTCAGTGCTGGGGTGAGCAAAATAATGACGAGGCATTCAGCACTGAGTGACACGAGTAGTAGGCACAGTAAAAGCAGACGGTCTACGCACATAATAATCAGAATGATGCAAAGTGCGAGGTCTACCTACATGCTGTGAACGAACAACATGTGGAGGTCTCCTACTCTGACGAGGTACAAATTTGCTAGCCCGAGGTCTACCACCATATGGAACATGGTGAAGACCTCGAGGAGCAAAACCTCTCCGAGAAGTACGAGGAGCCTCAAAAGCAGGACGATAGTACATCTCAGACTCATGCATTCCTAAAGATGGGTAATGCATGTCCTGATAACTCATCGCCTGTGCGCGTCGCTCATCCTTTATGCGACGAAAACAGAACCCAACCAAATGACCCGCCCGCTGACAATAAGAACAATGGAACACTCTCCTAGGGGCACTCTCATGGGTCACAGGAGCAACTCTCACAGGCTCCTTGGGTTTCTTCTGTGTGGTTTTCTTGGGAGGGATTTTCTTGGCTGGAGGTGTGGTTTTCTTTGGTGGATGGGTAGGCTTTTTGGCTGATGGGGTGTCCAATAGAGCTCTCTCTTTCTCTAGGGTGGTGGGAGAGGTAAAAACAGTTTTGGACTTACTGTCTGAAGGTATCCTCTCAAAACCCAAACCTAGAGCTACCCCTGCTCTGTCAGCACACAACTTGGTCTTGGCCAAGAGCAAATCCATCCTACCCTTTCCCTCAGTGCATTTATTAACCACGGAAAGGAGGTATTCATTTTCTGACATGAGGTTCTCAGCTTGCTCTCTAACAGTGCCTAGCTGGTCCTTAAGGGTAATGCAAGTGTCACAAACAGGTTGCACATCCTTAGAACTACTGGCCCTCTCCAATCTAGCCTCTAAATCATGAACATTCTTATCACGTAAATTAATGCTATCGCGCAATAATGAACAGTTCATGCAATCAATAACATCATGAGGTCTAGAATCCACCTTCAAAAGCTGCTTCTGCGCAGTCTCAAGCTCAGAAAGAGTTTGAGCATGTACAGAACGCAACTGAGCAAGCTCACTCATGACAACAGAACAGGACTCACATTCAGCATCATCAAATTTAGACTTAAGCATGGCATATTCAGTAGAAATAGTTTCTAGCCTAAGTCTAAGGTCTTTTCTTTCTCTAGCGGCTTGCACAAGTAATCTATCCTGACCAAGAACTACTTCATTCAGCTCATCTAATTTAATTAGTAGCTGGTCAGATGATAGGTTTACCTAAGATGAGTCAAGCTCATCGCCGCTGTGATCGCTGTCGGCCATGAAGCAAAGGCCGGTGAAGTCTCGTCCCTTCTTATCCTTCTTGTCCTCCTTCCTTGGGGACTCCTCCTCCTCAGAGCTTGACTCCTCAGTTGAGGACGTGTCAATGTCGCTGAGAGCAGCAACAAATGCTCTGGAAGCGGCCTTGGCTACTTTCTTAGCCATCTTGCCGCGCTTGCCCTTCACAAAAGGCTTCCTCTCCTTTTTGTGGTATTTGGGGCGCTCACTCTCATCTTTCTTATTGAGCTTAGGGCAATTAGCCTTGATGTGAGAAGTGTCGCCACATTCATAGCAACCACTAAAACCACTTCTCCTCTGATCCCGTCTCTCATGATGAAAGCGGGTGAACCTCCGGGCAATGAGAGCAAGCTCATCATCAGCTAGAGTGTCCACCTGCTCCTTTGTGACGGAGACCAGAGAAGACAAAGCAAAACCATCTGCAAAAACACAAGTACCAGATGTGCTTGGTTCTGAAGTGGTGCCACGGCTAGTGCTAGAAACCAATGCCAATGGCTGTGGCAAAGAGCTTCTATGCACTGCAAGAGATGCCTTGGCAATCTCTGTGGACTTCAGCATGCTAAAGAGTTCATCGCAGGTCAAAGTGTCATATCCTGCGGACTCCTCAATGCTGGATATCTTTACTTCCCATATGCTACGGTAAAGAGCATAGAGAAGCTTGATAGCCCTATCATGATCACTGTAAGCAAGCGTCCCGTTGGACCGCAAGTTACTCACTATCGCGTCAAAGCGAGAAAACATGGCATCTATAGATTCACCAGGTGCCTGCACAAACAGCTGATACTGTTGATTGTAGGTGCTTTGGCGCTTGGCCTTGATCTGAGTAGAGCCCTCATGAAAGACAGTGAGCGTTGTCCAAATCTCCCTAGCAGTCCTAAGGTGCTGCACCCTATCGAACTCACTTCTACTCAAACCGATGAACAGTATATTTCTTGCCTTTGAATTGGCATTATACTGATCCTTCTCAGTCTGAGAGGTGCGAGTCTCAGGGATGGAGTATTGTGAGTCCACAATCTCCCAAATTGCATTTCCTTGGCTTAATAAGTAAGCCTCCATGCGCACCTTCCAGTATGCAAAATCTGTCCCATCGAACAGAGGAATTTTACTGCCTCTGTCCATGTCGCCAATAGATCACAAAACCGGTTAAGGTCAACTAGTGATCTTAACCCGCTCTGATACCAATTGTTGGACCGGAAACGGCGACCAGAGGGGGGGTGAATGGGAGCTTTTAAAATTTCGGGCTAAAAACTAGCCTTCGGTTTGGTTTTGTCTTCTGCGGAACAGGCTTCGAACACAACCTTCGAAGGTCTGGTTCGGAGGTACTTCGACAGCTCCGAACACAGGCTTCGCAGGAGCAAAAGTTCGAAGCCAAGAAAATTCGCTCCACTCACAACCCTCGGAAATCTACTCTGCTAAGTCAGTGCAGGCTCGGCACACGGGGTGCTTCGAGCAGGCTTCGCACTTCACCCTTCGCAAGAGTGGACAGCCCTCTGAGGACTTCGACCAAGTACTTGGCGACAGCAACTGGTGCTGGGCTTCGTACACGAAGGTCTACACGCACACAAACAGACTACGCTAAGGGCTTCGACACAAGAAGCAAAACGGCCTCGATCAGGGCTTCGCTAGTAAGCTGTGAGGTCTGGCCTCAAGTTACACAGAGTGACAGCACACTGAAAAACACACTTCGCACAAAACACCCTTCGCCTAGACAGGCTTCGGTGCACTATACTAGCGAGGTATGTAATGCGAGCTCAAGCAAAAAGCACATAGAACAGGGCTTCGCCGCTTGAACAAGGAACACAATAAATTGAACTCTGGATGAATACAGCGAGGTATGTGACTACAGGAGCTCAACAGTAATGCTCAAAGTGTTAAATGTTACCTACCGAGCCCCCATATTTATAGCCCACAGTTCACCCAAAGGAAATGACTACTTTACCCCTAGGGTTTACAAAGGATTTGACTCTACAGAACTAAGGGGTACAAAAGGTAGTCCACCTTTATTCTGGAGGCTTCTCTGTCAGCTTTGCAGAGGGGACAGTGTCAGCCTTTTACAGAACAGACAGTGTCAGCCTTTGCAGTCTTTGACCTTCTGGAATCCTCCCTTCGCACGCGAGGGTGCGGTAGCTTCGGTGAGAAGCCTTGAGCCTGTTGGCCTTCGCTTCACCGAAGTCAGCCTCCGATACAGTGACGGTTTTGAGCCGAAGCCGTCAAAGCCCTTGGTCCTTCGCACCAACACCTCCGGAGTGGACCACCACGGCTTCGCAGCTACTCCCAGCTCGAACTCCGTCAGTCCGTGTACCGAAGCCATGCAGGCCAAAGCACCTCAAGTCAACCTTGCTCCAGAGCTAGCCTCGCTCCGAAGCCTTCCTAACTCCGAAGCCCCACCTTCGGAGTACCACCCTTCGAAGTCCCTCCTTCGTCCAAGGCCTCCGCATGAAGCATTCCATGAGCACTTCGTCGCAGTGTCTCTCCCCGAGCACACTCCTCGACGAGCCTCACCCGGACCATGCCTTCGATGCGCCTCGACTTCTGAGACCTTCGTCGGGTACCTTCGAGTGTCTCCCTCCGGAGCACACTTCGAACACCTTGCCTCCGCAGAGGACTTGTTCCAACCAACTCCGAAGTCACTCCATTCGGAGTACCTTCGAAGTGCCTCACCTCTGAGGACTTTGCCTCGGAGTACCTTCACCCGGAGCCACGCTCCGCACTCTCTGCCTTCACCTGGCGCGCCTCGACCCGAGGACCGACCCGGACCACCTTCGCAGCCACCGTGACGGAGCTCCCCGCTCCCCTGGCATCAAGCCTCCCGCTTGACCCAGGTTCACCTGCTGCGAACCTTGTCCGTCGTCTCCGAAGTCCCTGCGCACCACAGACAAGCAGACAAGTGTATCCAGTACTCCGGAGACCTCTCTGGGTTAGCAACCTCCGGCACACACTCCGGTGTACCGCCCAAAGTACCGAAGCCATCGGTACGAACCCAGTCATCGTGTACTGCCGGACCCCTCCGACAGGCACACTCCGCTGCAACAGCTGCAGCAACCAACTCACCGAACATCCTTCGGTGAAACCACCTCCGAACACACTTCGGAGGTACAACCTCCGAACCCCCTTCGGAGGTACCCTTCGAACAGAGGGTAAAAAGCCTGTCAATCACTCATCACAAACACTGAAACCAACCCTTGGTTTCTCAGTTTGAATGGTAATTTCTTCTTTTTTATCTCATAGCTCCTTTAGTCCTCCAATCCACATTATTTAGAGAAAGTTTCATATTTGCCACTGAAATTCTCCCGGTTCTATATTTGTCGTTGACTCTCTCACTGACATATGGTCTCAGGACCATATGTCAGTGAGAGAGTTAGTGGCATATATGGAACCAAGTGAATTTTCTGTGGTATATCACGAATAATCTCTATTATTTATGTTTGATATTCTTAATTCATTTTTTAATTTTGTTTAAACATATTATTATTTGCAATATCGAAATAAAGGACTAACTCTACATAACCCCTCACATATTTATGATTGATTACTTAACTCCTTGACCTAATAAACGAGGTGTTTAATATCCTAACATTTTAAATACCGTTTATTTAACCCCATAAGGTGTTATGCAAAATAGTTTTGCCTTATTGGCGCACCATATTAGACAAGATTTCATTTTCTTGTTCCTCCTCATCTCCTCGTCCCCATCTCTCTAATATTAACACCACTGTTGAATCCTTCTCTCTCGGAAGAAGTAGAAGGAAAAAATAATGTTGGTTAGTGTTTGGTGCCTCGTTGGTTCCTAACGTATTGCTACTACTATATATTTTATTTTTCTTTGTTTTTAATACAACATGACCGGGGAAAATTACAATAATAAGGTGTGAATACTCAACTTCAACTCAGGCTATAATCCGATTGTTTACTCTCTATCATCAATTTGGCATTATTCGTTAGTCGAAGAGAGAGAGGGATTAATGTCAAAACTTTGGATAGCTGCTACGTGTATTTTTGGATACAATTCTTTTTGTATTTTTTGCATTGACAATCCCTTACATCACATTCTCACCTGTACAAATTAAAGCAAAGACAACAAAATCTTCTTTCACAGTATTATTGCAAAATTGCTACACGATCATCTGCACTTCCGCATAGATCGATGAATATGTAGATTAATCCCATCTCTCTCCCGGAAGGCAGCTTTACATTTTATCCACAGTTACAAATCTTGATCTCCATCTATATATATCTATCTAGTTACAAGCTAAGCGAGACTGAAGTGAGTAAAAAAGGGAAATTGTGTTCTAATGCTATACATGAGTGAGGAGTGGTGTTATTTTCTCTTTTGTTCTTTATGTGTATGACATATAATCTGTATGACTGCTATACACTAGGATCTTACTTAGCAGACCAGAGTTCGTTCTGACCCATCTACACGTGCAATGGACCGAGATTATGAACTATCATACAAGACCTAAGAGTATAGCAAAATAGTTAATACTGACTATTCGGATGTGGGATAAAAAAGCATAAACTTAAAGAAATAGTTAACAACGCAAAGTTAAATTTGTTTTTAGCTTAATCACATCAAAATTTCTTCTCTTGTATCAATGCTGCTGTGTACCGGCAAGAATCGTTGCAGGTCGACGACCATGACAGTGATGTCGTCCCGGCTCCCTCTGCTCCTCGCCATGGAGACCAGCGCCTTGCACGGATCCGTGCCGGGCACGACGTCGGCACCGGCAGCGGAGGCGGAGGTGACGGTGTCGACCGCCTCCTGGTTGGACACCTTGCACCAGAGGCCGTCGGAGGCAAGGACAACAAAGCGGCAGTCGGCGGTGATCCTCAGGCTCGTCGTCTCCGGCTCGCAGGTTACCCACGGCTTTACGCCAGCGTCGCCGAACGCGCGCGACACGGCGAGGCTGTCCTGCACGCGCCACACGCCACTTCCGGCGCCGCAGCTCACGTACCCACCCTGCTTGCATCGATATATACACATGATAACAACGGCGATCTTAGCCTCGATCGATGGCAATCTATCACGGCGGCAGATCTAAGAACGGCGGACGCGAGGAAGAAAGAAGGAATGCGTACATACCGCGTTCTCGATGCGGAGGCGCTCATCCTCGCGGCCGGGGATCTGGTCGGAGGTCAGAGCGGTGGCGACGCCGCCGCGGCTGCCGAGGACGGCGCGGCAATCGCCGACGTTGGAGACGTAGAGCTGGCCGTCCTTCACCAGCGCCGTCGCCGCGCACGCACCCCCTCGCACGCCCTTCAAATTAAACCGCAATTAATTACCAATAAAGATTTGTAAATTAAAGGAAACATTTCTTTACTACAGATGTACATTAAAATGTGAAAATTTAGCTTCTACTGAAAGGACACACAATTCGGGCCGATGTAAACCATGCACAAATTTTCCTTAATTTCAAAAGAACATTTTTCAACCAGCCCCGTATTATTTTCTGTTCGTACGTAGAATTAACTTAACAAAATTCGTCCATGTATAAGGTGATCACAGATCACCATTCAATTACTATCTCAGGCAGGCATATACTACACATTAAAGACCTAAAATATATAGTTTACTAATTAATTATTAGCCACATATGTACTTACTATAAAATATATAATTTACTAAATAATTAGCCACATGTACTTATTTATATTTATATACTGTATGTTTTTTTAACCTTTTCTAAGTCAAAATTTGTATCTATTTTATAGAAAAATATATTAACAACTACAACATTTAATTAGTATCTTTAAATTCACCATAAAATATATCTTAATAGTTACAAAATTTATTAGATATTGTAAATTATAATATATTTTTCTTTACACTTAATCAAAATTATAATATAAATTTTGATTCAAAAAATACGACAACTTATTATAATATAAATTCGATGAATTATAATATAAAATATTAAAACAACACTATGTTTACGAAAATATGGAAAACTGTCATTATATGCATGTATAAATATTTTTTCTGCGATTAATGTTTCCTAAATGAAAAACAAATACTATATTCTATTCAAATTGAATTGTTGTCTATATATTTATATATATAAAGCGCGGACGAATTCTATCTACGCCCTCGCCCGCCCCGCATAGCCCAAAAAAAAGCACGGGAAGAAAAAAGAAAAGAAAAAGAAAAAGGTAAGAATAAGAAAAAATGTATTTTGTATTTCAATACTTTAATTTTTGTATCTTGCGCAGAAGTACGAATTTTGCGTGCAATCCTTAGATTTCTGAAAAATCACGTAGAAACTATGAATTTTACATATAGTCAGTTAAATTAGCTGAAAATTTTCTTATTATTATAGCAATAAAATAAGTCTTGTCGCAAAGTACGTACCTGTTAGTGCGTGTGTGTATATATGTATGTACATATAGATATGCATACAAGATGATCGAGCTGGTTGATCGAGATTTATTATGAATCAAATTAAAATGAATTATAGTGCAAAGATATATGTATAATATATATGGTAGCGTGTAAACATTAATTAATGTATATAGTTCGCATAGTTGAAAACTAAAGCAGGTACGTATACGTCGGTGCATGAGTACTGACACGTAGCCATCAACACATCGACACCAAACCGCAAAACAAACAGCTAATTAAGTAATTAAAAGCGAAGCAGGTTTTGATTCGTTCAATGCCCAATTAATGCATGCAAAGACATGGTCAAATATAAGTGACAACATGATGCCGCAGCAGCACGTAGTTTTGTATATATACGACGAATATTAACTAAAAGATTAAGGTACTAGCATTGACATGCATGTGATGCATGTGCCGTACGTCCCTCACTTTAATTTAGTTGCATGATCTGCACGTAGCTAAATAGCTAGTTAGGTTAATCGGGAATTATAGTTAATTACCTGGCTCAGGAACTCGCTGTCCGTGCTCAGATATGCAACTCTTATCGCCGCCGTGACATCGTCGTCGTCGTGATCTTGATCTCGGCCTCCTGCGGGACGTTGCTGCTGCGACGACGTCGTCGGTGACGTGGTTGCCGCGGCGGCGGAGGAGGCCGAGACGACGGCGACGACGTTCTTGCCGAGCCTGTCAGCGACGAAGTCCACGGCGGCGCGCCCGCCGTGCCCGTCGTAGACACCGTAGAACGCCTGCAAAACAGTCTCAATTAGTGGCTGCGTGCGTGCGTACGTCTAATTAATTAATTGTTTGTGTACTGAGGAAAATACTCCATCAAAATGCGAGCATTTTGAATTAATTAAGTTTCGTACGTAATGTTTCAACATATATATATATATATATGTTCGACCAACACGTTATCCTGTATATCTTTTATTGAAAAAGTATTCCACTTTTCGAAGTCTCGCTCGCAGCTAATAATATAATTAAGCAACCGAGACCTGGTAAATTCGGTATTTCTTTTTAATTGTTTTGCAGAATGAGAGTGCGTTGCATGTGGGTGGTTGGACGTGTTTCCCGTGCCATCCATTATTGGCCACAAAATATTGTCATGCATATGGCAAACTTTAAGTAGCTTTATGTTGCTTTATTTCGTCTGTCACATGAAACTTAATTAGTTTTCATGATTTAAAATGTGTCTTACAGAGACTTGATTTTTAACTTGTTTATTTGGTTCGTTGGTCGTGTATATATAATTAATGCGCTTCGGCTAACAAAGAGACACTGCCCAATCAGTGTGCTTAAAAATATATTAGGGCTAAAATGATTAGTAAGGGGTGTGCGTAATAAATTTATGAGAATTGCTAAAAATTAAGTATTTGTACGTGGGATAGAGGAGTATGCTACAATAATTCTGTCCTTATCAAGGGATTTTATGTAAAATATTTTGAATATATATACTTCATATGAATTTTATTGTATATTTGCATATACGGTTCTTTTGTCTTTATGAACTCGAAATAAATTGTACTTTTGCCAAGATCAAAGCATTGGAAAATATTCAATGATATTTTGATTGCTTGAGTTGCAATTCACCAAATAATGCTTTGAGATGTTTGGCATTTAGTTTTGACCAGGTCATATATAGAAGCACTATATATTAATAGAAGAAATTGTTATCCATAGTATTACAGTCTTACACATGCCTTTACTGATCGAGTGCATATTATGCTTATTTCAAATCATGCGAATTTAATCCCTTATTGAGTTTTTTTCCTTTGTAAACCTTATGGCTATGTGCATCCTATATGATGCACACACTTATCGGAGATGTAATCATCTTACTTATCCAAAAAATTATGCGTGCCACTAGCTAATTAACTTCTCTGAAGAGTGTTTTTTCTTCTTGAACGAACACCAACGTATCCGTATATATTCTATAGCAATATCCAAGCACAAAACCTTTTCTAAGCATGCTAACTGTGTTTGATTTTCAATCCACCAAACAACTCTTGAAGATTTACTTGCGAAATTTAGCTCTGATAGGATCATTGAAATGTGTTGTTGATCATGCATGTGTCTTTTCATTAATTCATTCTTAATCGCTTTCTCCTCATGTTCTTGATTTCTTCATATGCTGTTTGTTACAGTTATCTGGATATCTCTAGTCAATTTAAGGTTGCCAAGATTCCAATTTGATCCTAATTTTGAACAAATTAACTATGAAATACAAACAAAAATTAATTACCAATTGGGAGCCTCCTCCAATCTTATGATTAGTGATAACTTCATATCCATCTTCCATTGCATGCCTGACCCCTCTCCTGCTCGCCATGCAGAAGCCCTCCCCTTTCACCTCCAGCTCCGTAGGCACGTCCGTCGCCCGGCCGGCCGCCTCGCCGAACGGGTCCACGATTCCGCCGCGGGCGGCCACCAGTACAGGAGCCGGAGGTATCACCAGCCTCGGAGGTCTAGCCCTCGCTGTCTTTGTCCTCTGTTCCTGATCAACCTTCTCCCCCTTCATGAACGTCGCCGGGAGCACCAGTACCGGAGGCGACGGCGACAGCGGCGAGGCCAGCATCAGCTGCTGGCCGTCCGTCGGGCCCTGCTGCTGCCTCTCGATCTCCAAGAGGTGGCTAACCGCGACGATGGCCACCGGGTGCACCTTCTTAGCACCGCTACCCCACGCCGCCGCCGGAGCAACCACCCCTGCCGCGGAGAACTTGGGCGAGCAGAGGGACATGACCGTCCTGCCGAGCACGTGCGCGAGGCGCGCGAAGGCGGCGATGACGGAGCACAGAAGCTCGACGCTGTAGAGCATCGCCGGCGACGTCAACGACTGCTTATCGGGCGAAACAGCGACGGCGAGGCGTGGCGACCCCAGGTAGGGGTAGCTAGGTCTTGTAGCCTGGCTTCTATTTGTGGCTTTCGCCCGTGGCCTCTCGTATATATAGCTCATAGCTGCCGCGCTGCCGCGGGATCGGAGGAAGAAGAGGTCACCACGATTGACCGGTCAAAGGAAGCCTTCTTATTGGCTGTTGCTTTGCCTATAGGGCACATGCATTTAATGTTCATTAGAGACTGAAAATGTGTTATTTCTTCTCTTTGGCGAGGACACAAGGTCGAATTTTTCTTGGTGAGCTAATTTGTGATTACAATTTGGTTTGAGCAACTTGTGCAGATTGGAGTAATTGCTTGGTATTTTTGTGTGTAATCCAACGAAATATCGATGTTAATATATATATATATATAAATGCTATTATACACCTAGGGTGTATAATAACTATTCTATACCCAGCTGACCGACCGAGGGGTGGTGCATCGGACCGAGGCTAGTATATGGCGTGGAACTCGACCGAAGCTATCGTCAGCGGCGCAAACCGACTGAGCGCAACAACTGGCGCGCCCCCTCGTCGAACCCGAGGTTGCACCGCGACAAACTGCCCCTCCTCCCCCTCTCGCAGCTGAGTCGGCCCTATCCCCACACAAATCTGGTGCCCCTCTTCCCAACAACCGCCGCATGGGTGTCTCGTGAGCGCGACGACGGCGACATCAAAGGCGACAGCTACAACCGCGACGGCGACGGCCTTAGTGACGATGAAGGGAAGTGTGGGCGACATTTGCTATATCCGGCTGTTTGAACCACCACACGCGCGTCCGCGTCTGCGTCTGCGATGTCGACGACGACCTACGGTTGAGACTGGACGCATGGACGATGTTTGATAATCTTCGATTTCCCTTCCACGGTTGGCCACCGGTGAGACGGTTGTTCTGCATTTTGGTGTTAGCAGTTGCCATACCTAGGTTTTATTTTTGCTTCTATATGATATACATTCGGTGTACTGTTTTGTGAAGGTGTTGATAAGCGTTTTGATGTTGATTTGGAGTACATTCACGAAGGGGGGTGATTTTTATTAGGGTTAATATTTTTTTTTGTTTTTCACTGAAGCATTAGCGTTCGGTATGTTTTTGATGTTATATGGTCAGTAGTTTCTATATAGGATTTGGGTTCAGTAACATACTAGTTAGTAGAGTATAGATATAATTATATGGGACGGTGACGATATACGGTTACGATGGTGACAATATTAGTGGTGACGACTAGACACGTGAACGCCTTCATGATAATCTTCTATTTTGACTTCCACGATCGGCCACTGGTGAGGCGGGTGTTTTAAATATGTTGTTACTGTTCGTGTTAGTAGTTGCCATATTTTAGGTTTAATGTTTCTTATATGTGATATCCAATCGGTGTCGTGACAAAGTGGACAGATGGAAGAAAAACAAAGATAAAGAAACTCCACTTGTCCAAGGATGCATTGCATTTATAATGGTATTTTTAAATGATCTATGTAGCATTTTCGTTCATTGTATGCCTTATTATTTTTTACCGACGACTGTTGCAAATTGACAAGTCATTTTTGTGCCTGGTATGTTTTGTTCAGTTGTTATCGGACAGTTTTTGTTCAGTAGTTTTTATCTTGCTGACATGTGCAGTTTAGGATGTTGTTTCTTTTATTCTGACAGTTTTTGCCTACATGTGTAGTGCAGTAGGGTATTTCATTGTTTACGATTTCTGTTTTTATTGTATCATTCTAGCTGTTGTTTTTAAACTCTATACATTTTTATAACAGATATACTATCTAGACAATTTGGAGTTCAAAGATATGATTGTCGATTTGGTATCCATTTCAAGAGCAAGATTTTTTACTAGTGCAATCATTGAAAAAATTGCATCAGTTGACCGTGACTCACACGACGGATATTTGTCATATGGTAAACTACCGATAGGTTTCCATTTTACATAAAGGAAGTTGCTTATAGTAGTGTACCTTTTTTTATTCAGTAAAACAATAGAAATGCAATACATATGTGTTTTTATCATATGCTGAAATGTGCAGTAAAAATAGATTCAGTAGCTAGCAAAATCTTTTCATCATTATATATTCATTCAATATCATTTTTATTGTAAATATATATTCACCTGATTTTTGTATGGCGCAATTTATGTTATCTTTTTTTATTGTTTTTATGGTAGCTGAGAGAGAGAAATGGCAGTTGTTATGCAAATATAGGTGGAGATGGGCAAGAAGGGCAGGGGCAGGTCTTAGAATCTGGGGCCTCTTCAACTAGATTTCTTTCTCGGAAGGCAGCTGGTGTTGTGAAGAACCCCCTGCTGCTAAAGATAAGAGGGATCATCCTGTTGCTAAAGACAAGGGACCCATCGCTCATGCTAAACATAGGAGTCCCCCCTCCTGCTAATGCTAATACAAAGAGATCCAAGACAAAAGGACAGTCCGTGAGCGCGACGACTGATAATCGCTATAGTGCACATGGTTTTCTTCATCTACAACCTTTGCTACGTGGACTAGCTGATTTTCTATCCGATGGACGGTAGAAAAGAGAATTTTTAGCTGCTTTGGATTTGCATGGCAAGGACGTAGACGCTGCTATAATTAAAATAAATAAAGCACATAAAGAGATCGAGAAGGCACAACAAAAGATTGTATCTGAGATCAAGACTATCTTTGGTGATCTAGTAGCTTCTTCACTAAATACAGAATCACCACGCGATGCTCGCCGCAAATGCCGTGCTGAGGTTAGTAGTTTATGCATTTAGTAGTCATGTCCTGGACTCTTATTTGTCTTCATACTATAACATGTTTTTGTTTTTTTTCTTTTGTACATAGACCGCTTGGTTCTGGTTCTCCCAATGTCAAACGGAAATCCCAGACTCCACGGGATGTGTCCCTAGAACACATAGACGGTGGTGATGATGGTCCACATGTTAGTTCATTTTTTGGAATTTGATCTTTTACATCTAGATATACTCCATTTTTTATTCAGATTACTGTTTAACATTATAGTAGTAGTTATCAATATTTATAATTTATTTTTTGTCTCCAGATTGTTGTCGAAGATTCGCCTCAATTATCAGCAGGAGAGTCTACATTTGAGCAACAGGAGGAAGCACCTGCACCAGCAAATACATTTGTACAACAGGAGGTAGAACAGATAGTGCGAGATAAAAGTGTACAAGAGGAGGCAACACCTGCAGCAGTACCTACTTTTGTACAGCAAGAGGCAACACATTCAATAGTAGATGCAAGAGCTCAATAGGAGACAGCACCTCCAGCAACAGCTACGTCAGTGCAACATGAGCTAACACCACCAGCAGCAACCACATTTGTACAAGATGAGGCAGCACCGCCAGCAGCAGGTACAACATATGAAGTTATACGAGAGTTAGATACATGTACACAACGTTTCGGTTTTTTTTATGGAGATTTCAATTATGAAGATTGGAACGAAGTTGGCAACATACTCCATGAACTCAATGAAGATTCTACGCAGGTATCTCTCCGTAAGGAGTATGATATTAAGGAAGTTGCGACACTCACAGGAGAGAAGGTATTATTATCCTTGCAGTAATTTAACATCCAGTAGTAATAGTCTAGTATTTTTTGTAATCATGCAGTAGCTGGGTTATTCAGTAGTAGTTTTTGATTTTAGTGACTTTAAATTACACCCTTTTTTCAGTACTTTTTTTGTTGTGGAGCTAACTATTTTCAATCAATATGTCGATGCTATATTTATTAAAGTAACAAGTAAGAACTAAGAGAGGATTGTTACTATTTTTGTATGTCACATGCAGACAATTCATGTAGCATTATATTCTTTTTTTTTTGTACAGGGAAAGGCTAAAAAAATTGTCTCGGTAGGAAAACGGAAGTCCAATACTCAGAAGGTTACACGTGCAAAGAAAAGAAAGATCACACATGCTAGGAGGATGAAGGAAGTTAAGTCAGTTGAGAAAAAACTCAAAAATTTATTCCTGGCTCCTAAAGACCTAGGTGTGGATGCCACTTTTTCTTCATCTTGTTTAGATGGACAAGTGAAAATTCCATCGCCATTCAAGCCCCCTTATGGACCGCGCCAACCTCCAAACACTACTTTGGTAGTTGCACTGAAGATATTGATTTTCACTAACGACTCTTTTGACATGTGAGATCTACGTAAACTCTTTTTTTTCATTATTTACTTTTCTTATTGTGTAGTTATTAGTAGTACATTACCTTAGTAGGTTCGGCTTTCATATTCAGTAGTTACAATATTTTTATTGATGTTATCAGCATATTCATATTCTGTATTTTGTTGCACCAGTTGCAATAGTTCATACTCAGTATTTAGATTCAGTATTTTTTTACTTTTGTATTCGATGGTTTTTCTTAGTATTTTTCAATATCACTATGTCACATAGATAGTTGGTACTCTTTTAATTCAGGAGGACACTCATTAAATACCGTGAAAATCTTCCGTTAGGCACTTTCACAAGTTTGTTGATAGTCTCTTCGAAGAAAGACTTGATCAACTCATTCGGGAGGGGAAGGAATGCGAGTGCTGTTTTATTGATCTATTCGGAAAATGCATTATTGATGATGATAAAGAGATTAGGAGACGGTGTTCAGGATATAGGATTATATTGCCAACATTCATATCGGTAAGCATGTTTCATTTATTTTTTTCATCATCAGCACAATTTTGGCGTTTGCCTTATTTTTTGTTCTGAATTTTTTTATGCAGCAAATCATCCTATTCGAGAATTACACATCAGAGTCACAATACGATAAAAATATCGTACCCTCATTGCTGGATGAACGCTTGAAGGCGCGTGAATTGCTGAATGCATCCCTTGTGAGTATTTATATAGAACTTTTTCAGTAGTTTGCATATGATTAGCTTTAATATATTTTTCAGTTGTTCTTTATATCATTTAGTACGTTGTTCAGAAGTTCTCATCTAGTAGGTGTTATAATGACAATTACAACTATTTTTACCGGTGCACAGTCGAGGTCATTGGACAGTTTATTGCATCAATTTGATCCATCATCAAATTGATATTTTGGATTCATACCCATGGTCCTCGGAAGAAGAGAGGAACAATTATCATGCACCTATATGCGTACGTGTCCGGGAGCGGTTGAACGATGCTTTCCAACAATTTACTAATGGCATGTTCCTAGATTTCATCAGTTGGGGTCTCCCGTACATAGATGTCCCCAAGCAAGTGCTCAAAAACGATTGTGGTTTTTTTGCTATGTTGTTTTTGGAACATTATGATGGTGAGCATCGCAAGTTTGATGTGCCGATAATTCCGATTAGTCTTTTTTCCTGTTTTGTTAATTTGTTAATTTTACCATACACATTTTTATTTTCAATTTTTTTGCAATATACTGAGATTGTGTTTTTTACCTTCTATGTAGGAGAAGGGCATACAATACAGGTCTGAGTTAATGTATTACATGTTTTTCCACAAGATGAATGAAGCCAGGGGGCATCTCTTGAATTGTTTGAACTTCTTGTACCAGGTAAAACATGGCACAATGCAATTGAAGGTACAAAATAAAATAAGACTTTTTGCTTTGTGCACTTGTTTCGTACAGAAGGAAATAAAGATCTTTTTTCGGAAATACCTGAATATCTGCTTTATCAGTACTATGTTATGCGTACTTTTTATATGGTTGTTCATCTTTTTTTACATTTTTCACACATGATATATACATATGTGTACTACAGTTATCTGGTAGGCAATATTTTTTACTAAGGTTATCTGTCACACACTACAGTTTTTTATGTGCATGTAATATGTTTTTTCAATTGTTGTCCTGTATGTTTTTTGTTCAGATTATCATTAAAGTTTTCAAGCATTTCAGTATGTTTTTTGGTGTTTGTTGGCCTCGTATTTCATTTATAACATGCTGACATGATTTTTTGTGTAAAGTTACACAACAAATCATCAGCTCGTCTGATGCCATGAAAGATGGAGTTGCTTCTTGTGATGGTGAGAAAGACGACGTTGCTTCATGTGATGACCAGGAAGATGTTGTTGCAACCAATTTGAAGTAAGCCACAGTTGTGTAGTACTGATGTTTAGGTGTATGGGCTGTAATGACTTTTTTATGCGCAAACTAATATATTTCGCACGTTCGTAACAGAAACCGTGATGTTATTTTCGCTATTATGTAGGTTCGATGTTTAGGTGTAGTGAAAAATGACTTTTGCTATGTAAGCTCTTTACCATATCGACTTTGTTCCCATGTGATGATGACTATCGAGTATATGCAACCGTATAGGTTGATATATCAGTAGGTATATGTTCAGCAGTAATATGTTTAGCACTGTCTGTATATTCAAATAGTAACATAATTTTGAAGACTTTTGATTCAGTTTGTAATAGAGTTGTTCAGTAGCTCATCAGTAGATATTCAGTAGAATTCACTAGTAGTTTAAATAGATGCAGTATTTAGTATAATAATAGATATGGAGTGATGATTAGGAGGATGGTGCTGCAACCAATTTGAAGTAGATCACAATTGTGTAGCACTGATGTTTTAGGTGTATGGAGAACTGTCTTTTTTTGCGCAAATTGATGTAGTTTGCACGTTCGTAACAATTGTGTAGTACAATTGTGTATTTTTCATGTTCAATAGTTCTAAGTATTTTTACTGTTGTCTTCTCAGTATATTCATACTTATCATTTCTCAATGCTTGTTTTTTTCTTTAGTAGATGTCACACAATATGCATTTTTAGTCTGTAGTATTTTGCTCAGTACATATTTTTATGTTTAGGGAAAGAAATTGAAATTCTGACACAAAGAATACAAAATCACCACCTCGGAAATACGCAAACATGGAAAAGGTATATTATGTCTGATGTCAGCTTTCATGTTCAGTAGTTTTCAGTATTTTTATTGATGTCTTCTAAGTATATTCATATTCAGTATTTTGTTTGAGTTCAGCTTTAATGTTCAGTAATTTTCAATATTTTTATTGATGTCTTCTCAGTATATTCATACTCAGTATTTTCTACATTACTTTTTTCTCAGTAGATGTTTAACACCATGATTTCTATTTTCAGTAGTGTTGTTGCTCAATACTTGTTTTTTATGCATATGGGAATGATTTGAATATTCTGATGACAAAGAATACAAAATCACCAGCTCGGAAACACGCAAATATGGAAAAGGTATATTTTGTCTGGGTTCAGCTTTCATATTCAATAGTTTTTAGTATTTTTATTGATGTATTCTCAGTATATTCATATTCAGTATTTTTCTGTCCTCACCTTTCATGTTAAATAGTTCTCAGTTTTTTGTGTTGATGTATTCTTAGTATATTCATACTCAATATTTCTCTACATTAATTATTTTATTTCTCAGTAGATGTTGAACAACATGCTTATGTTTTCAGAAGTTTTGTTGCTCAATACTTGTTTTTTTATGCATATGGGAATGAACTGAATATCCCAACGACAAAGAATACAAATTCACCAGCTCAGAAACACGGAAATGTGGAAAAGGTATATCTTGTTTGGGTTCAACTTTCATACTCAGTACTTTTCAGTATATTTATTGATGTCTTATTAGTATATTCATATTCAGTATTTTATATGACTTCAACTTTCATGTTCAATTGTTTTCAGAATTTTTATTGATGTCTTCTCAGTATATTCATAATCAGTATTTCTTTTCATTACATCATTTTCTCTCAGTAGATGTTGAACAACATGCTTCTATTTTAGTAGTTTGTTGTTCAGTACTTTATTTTTTCATGCATGAGGGAATGAACTAAATATCCTGATGACAAAGAATACAAAATCACTAGCTTAGAAACACGTAAATGTGGAAAAGGTATATTCTGTCTAGATTCAGCTTTCATATTCAGTAGTTTTCAATATTTTTATTTGATGTCTTATCAGTATATTCATATTAAGTATTTTGTTGCACCGGTTGCAGTAGTTCATACTCAGTATTTAGATTCAGTATTTTTGTTGCACAACATGCTCTTGTATTCAGTAGTTTTGTTGCTGACGACAAATAATACAAAATCATCAGCCCAGAAACACGCAAATATGGAATATATATTATGTCTGAATTTAGATTTCATGTTCAGTAGTGTTCAGTATTTTTATCTGATGTCTTCGCAGTATATTCATACTTAGTATTTCTCAACACCACTTCTTTTTGTTCAGTAGATGTTGCATTGTATGCTTCTTGTATTCAGTAGTTATTTGCCAAATTATTGTTTTTATACATGGGAAAGAAACTGAACATCCTGACGACAAAGAATACAAAATCACTAGCTCGGAAACACACAAACATGGAAAAGGTTTATTCTGTTTGAGGTCAGCTTTCATATTCATTAGTTTTCAGTATTTTTATTGATGTCTTATTAGTATATTCATATTCAATATTTTGTATGAGTTTAGCTTTCATTTTCAATAGTTATAAGTATTTTATTGATGTCTTTTCACGAGTTGTTCAGTAGTTTAACAGTAGCTATTCAGTAGAATTCATCAGCTATCTAAATAGTCACATCATTCAGTACAATAATGTAATATATTTTCCCAGTAGCAGAAATAATAGCAGCAACATTTAGTAACAAGAATTGTTACGGATTACTATTTTTTACTAGTAGCATAATTCTTCATAAGATTCGATTTATTATAGATAGGTAAGTTGTATTGTTAACCATAACAAAGTAAAAATCAACAATCTGTATAAATCAGTGATCATCTCTAGACATAAAGTCATCGACATCTTCATCACTTAACGAGCACTCATCGGTCACATCATGAACAACTTGACTGCCTCACATCATGGTATTTGCGACCTGACTGCTGCTTTTTGACCTGCAAAAGAATTAAGGTTGTCAGTATGTGCTACTATATAGACTTGATGGTTATAGAATTTTACAGTTCAGTCGTATGTCGTGCATTTGATATGGTGTCATCACCCATTATTGTTTGCACCCCTTTTGCTCCACTGCTTTTCGGTCTACCTCGTGGTCTTTTTGGACCCTCCACTCGCTCTTTTCCACATGTTTGTGAGTTGTGCCGATCTCTCTTTCCACATGTACTACATCTTTTAAGTATCTTTTTCTTTTTATACCTCATATGAGGTTGTGGAACATCAGCCATACAATTCCCTCTCTCACGAGAACCTTTTGTTGTTGACAAAGGTGGAGCTGAAGCAGCAATGTCAATCTGTTCTTCTATATTATATTGGGATATAACATTCGCATCAGCCATTAGACCCATGTCGTGTGGCATCGCATCTACCACGACACGCGCATCTTTGATCAGAGATATTGTTGTGTCCGTAGCCTACTTCACGTTAATTCAATTCTAAAAGTTGTTAATTCAATAGATCCATCGCATCAGTAGTAAAATGGTGTAACAACAATAAAATAGTATTCAAGTAATAATTATGTAATGTAAATAACATTTATTGTATAACTACAATATTTTTCAAAAAAATGGATTTATGTTAGTAGTAAAACAACATTCGAGTATCAATTCATTAGCACAATTATCAACTCAAGCATGAAGTTTTACATCAACATACAAATGCATTTTTTAACAGCAATAAAATAGCCAATCATCACCTTGACACTGATTCAGTAAAACTGTATCCAAGTATGAAATATTAAATTTATTTGTACCTGCGCAGACATGATTGCTGGATTTTCCGGTGCAAAAAGATCCTTTAGTATGACTGACGATCTATAGGATTTTGTTGCACCATCCGGTCCAACAAATTGGTTGTCATGTCTGTCAAAGCAAGTGCTCACTTTCGGGTATCTCGAATAGCGCTTTAGTATGTATTTTGATGGTATGTGCTCAACAAAAAGATGGATCAATGCACAAATCACATGTGGACAGAAGATACCTGCACATAACAAGTGTTGTGATTATTTCATTTTATCTTATTTTAACGCAGATAATTGGATTATAACAACAATTTATTGTTTGTAGCAACATTATCAATGGAAGGGTATGGCGTGAGGCGTACCTATGTGCTCCCAACACATGCACTCACAGTTGAAAATAGAGTTTTCAGGGTTCTCTGCATCGGCGATAGCTTTCACCCAGTATTCATGTTGAACCCATGGAAAGTCAGTTGTCTTGTTTCTATGCTCAATGAAAAAATACCCAGCTTTGTTTCGGTCTACTCGCAAACGAAAAGACGTACTGATGCACCTTTTTTGCCTAAATTTTTTATAGACATTTCTTGAGTATACCCTGCTCAGTTATTCCTCGTAGCCATAATGTGTATCCAACACATTTGGCACCTACAAACACCAAGCATCTAAGTATTAGCACACAATGCCATGATTTTTTAGTACATAGTGATTCAGTAGTTTATAAGATATCAACAGTAGTTCTTATAGCAGCAATAATCAATAGTATTCTTTTTCAGGATTTAGCAAGTGTTGATCAGTAGTATAATTTCTATACAAATTATTAAGTAGCTTGCAAGAGTTCATGAGTAGTACAATTTCAACAGGGACTTATTCAGTAGAATTCAAGAGTTCATTGGTAGTAGATATTCGGTATAATTTTTTAGTCACAATCTTGCAAAAGTCCATCAATAAAAAATACTTTTTCATAGTAATAGAATTTTAAATGCAAGAGTAGTGTTTTTTAATTCAGTAGTTTGCAAGATTTCAGCAGTAGTTTTTTAAGTACGAGGACTCAGTAAAACTATCTTTTTTTAGTGACAACAATTAATGATATTTTTTTACTTCATCGTGCAGTAGAAAATCGGCCAGCAGTTTTGTTCCCAACCTGAGAGTTGAAGGCCTCCTGCGCCTCATTCTCCTTTGTGTGCTCCAAGATCTCAAGGAACTTCTTCGCAAACTCATGTATTGGTGTAGAGTTGTCTACATACCTGATCTTAACAGTCGAGTTAACGCTTTCACTCCTTTGCGTTGAGGTCACTAGGCCACAGTATATTTCTTTGAAATATGTTACAACCCACATATTTCTACCTTCGTAAAAGTTCTGAAATGTTATTGATTCTTGTAGAGAGAAATCCTCAACCATATTTAACCATGCATTCTCAAACTCATGTGGAGTGAGCGGGTGGTTGATAACAAATGTGAGCGTTTCACACAACCCTGGGTGTTGCTTATATAGCTTGTTTAATGCGTCTTCGTGCTTCCTGATCATATGCCATCTATAGTTTATATGGAATGTTTGTTTAAACACTGTAGGTATTGCTTTGGCCATCGCATTGTCCTGATCTGCAGCATTTTTTCAATGCATTTTGGTAACAATGTGAAACATACATACAACAGTTCTATATATTTAGGAGCATATTTATGTACAGTACAAATGATTCAGTAGCTTACAAGAGATCATCAGTAGTATAATATGTAGTATAAAATGATTCAGTAATTTGTAAGAGTTTATTTAGTTTTAAATGAAGTAATACCTGTAAAAATTATTATGGAGTCTTTACCACCCATGCATTCACGGAATGTACTGAATAACCATTCAAATGTATCCACACGCTCATCTCTCAATAGTGCTTGTCCAAAAACTACGTTTTAGAGCTGGTTATTGAAACCAACGAACATTGTGAGAGGCATGCTATACTGGTTGGTTCTGTAGGTTGCATCAAATGTAACGACATTGCGAGAGGCATGCCACCGTGGAAGCAGTTACAGATTGGCTGCCACCCACCAACGTATCAGAGATTCAAAGTTTTCTTGGTTTGGCAGGTTACTATCGTCGATTTATCGAGAATTTTTCCAAGATAGCCAAGCCTATGACCAAGTTATTGCAGAAGGGAGAAAAGTTTGAATGAACTCTCGAGTGCGAGGAAAGTTTTCGCATCATCAAGACCCGGCTGGTGTCAGCACCCATACTGACCCTACCAGATATCAGGAAGGACTTCCATGTTTATTGCGACACATCTCGCCAAGGATTGGGATGTGTTCTTATGCAAGATGGGAAGGTTATTTCATACGCCTCTCATTAGTTGAGACCACATGAGTTAAACTACCCGACCCATGACTTGGAATTGGCCGCTGTTGTGCACGCCCTTAAGATGTGGAGGCATTATTTGGTCGGAAATCGGTGCGAAGTATTTACGGATCACAAGAGTTTGAAGTACATCTTCACGCAGCCGGACCTCAATCTGAGGCAAAGACGATGGTTGGAATTAATAAAGGACTACAACTTAGGTATTCACTACCATCCCGGAAAAGCAAACGTGGTAGCCGATGCATTAAGTCGCAAGGGATACTGCACCGCCATCGTGATTTAGGATCACGCGCCTTTGTTATATAAGGAGATGGAAAAGTTGAATCTCGGATTAACCACTGGAGCATATCTAGCCACCTTGGAGACCTAACCAGTCCTATTCGAGCAGATCCGAGAAGCTCAGTTAGAAGACCCAGATATAGCAGCCGTAAAGAAGAACATGAGGCAAGGTAAAGCCCCAGGATTTTCAGAGGACGAGAATGGCACCATATGGTTTGGGACCCAGATATGTGTGCCGGATAAACCAGAAATAAAGACCCTCATCCTAAGGGAGGCCCATGATACTCTGTACTCCATCCATCCCGGAAGTACCAAGATGTACCAGGACCTGAAGGAACGTTATTGGTGGGTTAGCATGAAGAAGGAGATTGCTCAGTTCATAGCAGAATGTGACACCTGCAGACGAGTAAAGGCAGAACATCAGAGACCTGCAGGACTGTTACAACCACTCAAAGTGCCTGAATGGAAATGGGAGGAGATCGGTATGGACTTCATCACCGGACTCCCAAAGACCCAGCTTGGATATGATTCTATTTGTGTAGTCATTGATTGGCTAACGAAAGTAGCACACTTCATAGTTGTCAAGATGACCTTCAGTGGCCCTAAGCTCGCAGAGTTGTATATGGCCCGCATTGTGTGTCTTCATGGAGTGCCCAAGAAGATAGTGTCCGACAGAGGAAGTTAGTTTACCTCTCGTTTTTGGAAGAACCTTCAGGAGGAGATGGGAACTAGATTGAACTTCAGCACTGCTTACCACCCTCAGACTGATGGACAAACAGAAAGAGTAAACCAGATATTGGAAGATATGCTTCGGGCATGCGTCTTGGATTTTGGAGCAACTTGGGACAAGAGTTTACCGTACGCTGAGTTTTCGTACAACAACAGTTATCAAGCCAGCTTACAAATGTCCCCGTTCGAAGCCCTATATGGACGTAAGTGTAGGACGCCTCTACTTTGGGATCAAACTGGTGAATCCCAAGTATTTGGAACAGACATCCTTCGAGAAGCCGAAGAGAAGGTACGGATTATCAGAGACCGGCTCAAGACAGCCCAATCACGACAGAAGAGCTATGCGGACAATCGACGTCGAGACCTAGCCTTTGAAGAGGGAGACCACGTCTACCTTCGAGTTACCCCTCTCTGTGGTACTCAACGGTTTAACATGAGAGGGACGTTGGCCCCTCGATATGTTGGACCATTTCCCATTATTCGACGCCAAGGCGAAGTCGCTTATCAGTTGGAACTACCACCCTCACTAGCCGGGGTACATGACATGTTCCATGTGTCCCAACTCAAGAACTGTCTCCAAGTCCCAACAGAGCAACTGGACATACAACAGTTGGATGTTCAAGAGGATCTGACTTATATGGAAAAGCCCGTCAAGATCTTGGAAGTCAAGGAAAGGATCACCAGAAGTCGCGTCATCTGCTTCTGTAAGGTTCAGTGGAGCAATCATCCCGTAGAGGAAGCTACATGGGAAAAAGAGAAAAGTGGAGCAATCATCTCGTAGAGGAAGCTACATGGGAAAAAGAGGAAGAACTCAAGGCACAACATCCTGAGTTGTTCGAGGATTGATCCGAATCTCGAGGACGAGATTCTCTGTAAGGGGGATAGGATTGTAACACCCCAAGATTTAAAAAGAAATAAAATAAAAGAAAAATATTATTAAAGAAATTTCTGAATTTTATTATTAAAGAAAATCCTAAAAGAGCCCTATTAAAGCCAAACAGGGAGAAATATTCAAAATTTGGACTTGAAAAATTTATGGGATAAACTAGAGGCCAAAACATAATTTCAGGAATTTTTACAAATTTTTATCAACAGTGATTCAACCCTTAATCAAATAAAAGAATTACTGGAATTATTTTAAATCAGAAAACATTTATAATTCTAAATGGGCCTCAACCCTCAAAGTACCCCAAGCCCAGCCCAGTCCAGCTGCGTTTCACTGACAAGCGGGACCCGCCTGTCGGTGCACTCCCCCTCTCTCCTCTCCCGCTCGCGCTCGCCTAGGTCTCACATGGCAGCCACCCTTTTTCTTCCTCTTCTCTCTGACCGACGGGGCCCGCCTATCTAGCTTTCCTTTCTCGCTCACCCGACGACAGGTGGGGGCCACCTGTCGGATCCATCGTCTTCGATGGAATCCCGACGATCCCCTTCCATTTATCGTCACCGGCCACCCGTTTTCACCGATCCGATCCCGGATTCAGTTTCCCCGAACGTCGGCGACTCCATACCATCCATAGCCCACGCAGATTCGTGATTAGGGAAGTATATCCGAGGATTTGGAAACCTCACCGGAGAAATTAGGAACCCTCTCGGGTTTCCTCCGATTACCTTGCCATAACAACGCCGGCGACCCCCTATATATACCCCTCCGGCCACCGCTCATTGCCCACACCTCCTTAGCGCAAGTCATCGCTTTCCAGAGCCCCGCCGCGAAATTTTCAGCCTTTAGCTCTGTTCCGTCTCCAGCCACCACTCGCCGGTGATCCAAGTCACCGTCGTCCCCGCCGTCGCCACCTTCGTGACCGCCAGGACCTGCCCGCCCTCATCCACACCTCCGACGGTTGAGAGGACCGCCGGATCTCCTCGCCGCCGACGAACCCGAGAAGCTTCATCGCCCCTCATCGTCACCGGTCGCCGTCAGTTCACCGCCGCCACCACCGCTGGTACCATCGTGTTCCCCACGCTCCCCTTGTTCCATTTCAGCAAGTAGCGAAGCCATTATACCCTCGCCGGCGCCGGAATTCCTCGCCGTTGCGCCACCGGAGCCGAGAACGAAGGGGGTACAAGCCCCTTATCTCGTGCCGTGCCATACGCGATCACAGCCGTCCGATCACATCTGTGTGGCCCACGGATCCGGTCAAACCGATATCTTTTAATCTGAGCCGTAGATTGAAACTTAAATCCCCCGAGCGATCTCAGGTGTCCACGCGTACCGGTTAGGTGCGATTTAATCCTGGCCGTCCAATCTCATTTAAACAAACCCGCCTCGCGCCCGATCGCTGGATCCAGATCCGATGGTCCTAGTTGATCCGGCCCACGCGCTAAGTGGCCCAGTCCACCGTGAGCCTGGCTCACCGTGGACCAAAGCCCATTTTCTGTTTAAATAAAAATTCCAGAAATTGATTTAAACTTTGAAAATTCATAACTTGCTCAATTTAACTCCAAATTTCACCATTCCAATTTTGTTAAATTCAGAATTTTATTCGCTACACATTAATGCCATAAAAATAGTATGTTACTATTGCCCAAAATATTATTATAAATTAAACAAATAAAAACCCCCTTAGGGATAAATTGTAAATTAAGAAAATAAATTAGGAAAAGCCTTAAAATATAAGTTTTACTGTTTTTCACCAAACTTTAGAATATTAACATTTTATTCCACATAATAAAACCCATAAACTTGTATGTTTATTTTTGTGGAGTTTTATCTGTTTATTGGATGTACTGTTTACTTTTTCCCTATCGAGAAGACTACGAGTTCGTCGAGGAGCTGGAGTTTTATCCCGAGGTTCCACCTTCCCCATTTGCTGATCAAGGCAAGTCATCGACCCACTCCTGTGGAAATAGTTGACCATCATTGAACCCATGTTTTAATAAATTATCGCTATAACTCATAGGATGATATTGCATTAGTCAAATATCAAGCCCTACACTTATATTTATTAGATCCCCGTCCTTGTGTGCAAACTCAAGCCATGCTTATTGAGCCTTAATTCCTTGTCACTCTACTATAAAAATATTAGATAGTGCCTAATGTACCGGCACAACTTCTATAGGATAAAAAGAATGAGTCGTAGATAGTTGGATTCTGTTATATGAATTTCCCCGTTATTCTCGTCTCTGGACTCTGTTGGAGTTGGCTATGTTATAAGTATGGTGGGTTCTGGGTGCAAGCTAGGGCATTGGTTGGTCGCACCCGGGGCACTATAAGGACCAGTCTGCGGGATCTGTTGCAAAGCACTTCCGTACCAACCACAAGTCTAATAGGTAAGTCCTAACTGAAAGTATGGAACAATCCAACTCGATGCACCATAGTGGAGGGGGCAAGGGGAAACTTGCGGGTGACTTGTACCGACGTGGCTCAAGGGGGGGTATGGTGAGGCTCGACGTGTCGGGACACTATACGAAACCCATAAGAGGGTGCTGTCGGGTCGAGGAGGACCATATGGAAGGTTTTGGCACGAGTTCCCGTGGTATGGGTCATCTCGTTACACTTTGGTGTAAGTGATGAGTGTGTGCCTTGTGGGTACAGTGGTACATCTCTGATTAGAGTATTTAATCTTTTTGAAAAGCCGAGCCCACGGTCAAGGGCGGGTTGTGTGACTACTCGCAGTTAGTTTACAACTGTTTGAATGGTTGAGTTATTCATGGCATGTAAGGACTGTTGAGCGAGGTGGGGCTGACTGTACCCCTCGAGTTAGAAGATGATGATCCATACACATGTTTACATTTCAGTACTAATAAATTGATCACATTTAATTGCTTTACCAATTACGCTTTTCCGCAAAATTAGCCAATATCTCCCTTGTTATCACTCTGCATTATATTTGCATTCGGTGGCTTGCTGAGTACGTTTGTACTCACCCCCATTGACTTACACCAGCAAAGCCTGTCTACTACGAGGAGGATGAAGGTCTTGAGTAGCGACCCAGTCAAGGCGAGACTGGAAGAAGGTGTTCATCTAGGACCCTTTGATTTATTAGTTTCTCTTCATCTTATTCACTTTTGTACTAATACGGTCTACGAACCATGAATGATTGCTCATATTGTACGTGGTCGCATGATGAACGTCTTGGTTTATTGATTTTCTATGGGATTTCAATAAAGGTCCTGATTTATTAAATCAGGGCGTGACAAGATGGTATTAGAGCCGACTTGACTGTAGGAAGCCAAACAGACCTGACCTTAGGACTTAAATTAACCATATTTTCTTACAAAATTACTTATCCTCTCATCTTCCGAGGTTTTCACAAAAATTTTCTCTCTTTTGTAGATGTCGGTCCGTACCATGAGTGGGAACCTTCGCGACGAGGCTGGATTCATCCGCGAGCTACGCATGCTCGTTGGATTCCTCGGATTTGAGCACGAGCCGATGTTCCATGGAGTCTTCCCCGATGAGGAAGAGAGCTACTGCGAGGTCACCATCGTCATCCAGCCCTCTCCTCAGACAGCCCACACCTATCGAGGCGGAGGACCCACCTTCTTGGTTGCCAGCCAGCGCACCGCCCTCCAGGCCCTCACCGAGCTCCGGATGATCTACGACAGCGAGCTCTACAACACGGACTATCGCTTTGTGCCCCTTCGCACTCCAGGGAGTCCCCATAGTGACTACGTCAGCACGCACTCCCAGCGCCACTCTGTGGTTGGGCATACCGTACGCTTTTTGAAGGCGATGGATGAGCTCTACTATGAGGCACTACAGGATGCCAATGGACAGCGCGACACGATCGAGTTCTACCGCCATTCTTCTGAGGATCTGAACCGCGAGAATGGAGAGCTTCGTCGCCGTATCCAGCAGGGACACCGATTGGCTGCCGAAGCAGAGGAGCTTCGGCGTCAGAATGAACTCCTACGGCAGCGCGTCACCAACAATCCACAACTCTGCCACCAGATTGAGGAGTTAAAGAAGGATATCGAGGAGATCGCACCCCTTCTGCCTCGCAAGCGGAAATCGCTTCAGATCCCCACCAGGAGACCCAAGAGGATTTCCCGCAGTGTACCTCCTGCCGGACCTTCCAGTTCCACCTCCCCGACCGTCTCCATCGAGCCTGTGGTCGAGCCGTCCCCTGAGCTGCCATAGACGTGGTATTCACGATTGATTGTTTTCTTTCTATTGTTTTGAATTGTATTGTCACTCATGTCGAATATAAGGCATGAGTGAAGATTAAAACAAAAGACAATAAATGTAATCGCAAGAATGACTTTTTGAAATAAAGCTTAGTATCATTCCCCCTAAGAAGATGTTATCTATTTTGGAAACTTCAAGATGACTAACACGCAAGGTTCCGACGCTCCCCAAAACGGAGGGGACAACGGCAAACTGCCCCAATGGGGAGCAACCGGGCAAAGGCAAGCCCCGGTCGCCAACCACCCCACCCTGGCCGAGATGATGGCCAATCAAAACCAGTTGGTCGCTGCACTGTTGAACCAGATGCAACAGCAGCAGCAGCAGATGCAAGAGTAGCAGGCTCAATTCTTCCGCCTCCACCAACAGCCTGAGCTGCCTCGCCCCGCCACTCCCGCTCCTGCTCCTGCCTCTCAGCTCTCGGAGTTCCTCCGAGTCTGCCCACCCACGTTCTCGAGCACCACCAACCCCATGGAGGCTGGTGATTGGTTGAGAACCATTGGGAAAAAGCTGGACCTCCTGACTTGCACTGAGCAGGAGAGGGTGGCTTTCGCTGCCCATCAGCTCCAGGGTCCCGCCGCAGAATGGTGGGACAATCTGCGCGAGACCTTGCCCGAGGGACGCGTCCACACTTGGGCGGAGTTCTCTGCTGCCTTCCGCGCAGCTCATGTCCCCGACGGCATTATTGCCCAGAAGCAGCAGGAGTTTCGGGACCTACAACAAGGGAGCAGGACCGTCACCGAGTACCTGCACGAATTCAATAGGTTGGCCTGGTACGCACCTTAGGAGGTCCGTACCGATACGGCCAGACAATCCAAGTTCCTCCGGGGACTGAAAGATGAGCTGTCCCTCCAGCTCATTTCCAGAGATTATGCCAACTTCCAAAAGTTGGTAAACAAAGCTATTATTCAGGAGACCCAGCAAAACAAGGTCGACCTGAAGAAGAAGAGAACGATTGCCTTTAGGCAGAACCAAGGCATAGCACAGAGGCCTCGTTTCACCCCTCCTCCACCGGCGCCACAATACCACCTCCGCCTGGTGTATCGTCCGGTGCCACCCGCCGCCAACGCCGGAGCCGGACAGTCTCGCCCCGCTCCCGCCGCACCCGCCGCTCCACCCGCCCCGGCCAATAAGGCGGAAATTCTGCGCGACAAGCACGGCAAGCCCGTGATATGCTTCAACTGCTGCTAGGAGGGGCATTATTCCCACCAGTGCCCCCACCCCACGCGTGCTCAAGGAGTCGCGACTAACCCGGCCATCCGCGCCCGCGTAAACCACGTCACCGCTGAAGAAGCCCAGGCTGCACCCGAGATCGTAATGGGTAAGTTCATGGTACATTCAGCCCTTGCAGTGGTTTTATTTGACACTGGAGCTACACACTCCTTCATATCAATGACTTTTGTGGAAAAGAACAATCTAAACATAAGAGAACTACCAAGAGCCGTGCTAATATTCACGCCTGGAAAACAAACTCTAGCCCAATCCTATAGTCCAAGGGTATGGGTAGATATCCAAGGAACAATATTTTGGGCCGACCCCATCCTAATAGAATGTCAAGGCTTGGATCTCATTCTAGGAATGGATTGGCTCAATAAATACCAAGGAGTGATAAGATGTGCTCAGAGACAAGTGACTGTGACCAGTGAAGAAGGGACTGCCGTCACATTTCAGATGCCAAGCCTAAAGTTCAGAAGACCAAGGCTGCACCAGATTACTTTGGAAGAGATATCCGTAGTCTGCGAGTACCCGGACGTGTTTCCGGAGGATTTACCAGGGATGCCACCCAAGAGGGACATTGAGTTCAGGATTGACCTAGTACCCGGAACCACTCCCATTTACAAGCGACCATACCGGATGGCCGCCAATGAGCTAGCTAAGATGAAGAAGCAACTGGAGGATCTTGAGAAGAAAGGCTACATCAGACCTAGCACATCTCCGTGGGGTGCACCCATCATCTTCGTTGAGAAGAAAGAAGACAAGGCTAAGCGTATGTGTGTGGACTATCAAGCCTTGAATGAGGTGACCATCAAGAATAAATACCTGTTACCCAGGATCGATGATCTTTTCGACCAACTGAAAGGAGCTACGGTATTTTCCAAGATCGACCTGCGTTCCGGATATCATCAGCTGAGGATTTGAGAGGAGGATATACCCAAGACGGCTTTTACCACTCGCTATAGATTATATGAGTGCACGGTTATGTCCTTTGGATTGACCAACGCCCCTGCTTTCTTCATGAATATGATGAATAAGGTGTTCATGGAGTATTTGGACAAATTTATCATGGTTTTTATAGATGACATCCTCGTCTATTCCAAGGATCAGAAGGAGCACGAGACTCACCTCCGGTTGACCCTAGGAAAGCTAAGGGGACACCAGTTATACGCCAAGTACAACAAGTGTAAATTCTGGACGGCGGAAGTAAAGTTCCTTGGACACATCATTTCTGCGCAAGGTATCGCAGTGGATCCTGCCACCGTGGAAGTAGTTACGGATTGGCTGCCACCCACCAACGTATCAGAGATTCAAAGTTTTCTTGGTTTGGCAGGTTACTATCGTCGATTTATCGAGAATTTTTCCAAGATAGCCAAGCCTATGACCAAGTTATTGCAGAAGAGAGAAAAGTTTGAATGGACTCCCGAGTGCAAGGAAAGTTTTCTCACCCTCAAGACCCGGCTGGTGTCAGCACCCATACTGACCCTACCAGATATTATGAAGGACTTCCATGTTTATTGCGACGCATCTCGCCAAGGATTGGGATGTGTTCTTATGCAAGATGGGAAGGTTATTTCATACGCCTCTCGTCAGTTGAGACCCCATGAGTTAAACTACCCGACCCATGACTTAGAATTGGCCGCTGTTGTGCACGCCCTTAAGATGTGGAGGCATTATTTGGTCAGAAATCGCAGCGAAGTCTTTACGGATCACAAGAGTTTGAAGTACATCTTCACGCAGCCGGACCTCAATCTGAGGCAAAGACGATGGTTGGAATTAATAAAGGACTACGACTTAGGTATTCACTACCATCCCGGAAAAGCAAACGTGGTAGCCGATGCATTAAGTCGCAAGGGATACTGCACCGCCATCGTGATTTAGGATCATGCGCCTTTGTTATATAAGGAGATGGAAAAGTTGAATCTCGGATTAACCACCAGAGCATATCTAGCCATCTTGGAGACCCAACCAGTCCTATTCGAGCAGATCCGAGAAGCTCAGTTAGAAGACCCGGATATAGCATCCATAAAGAAGAACATGAGGCAAGGTAAAGCCCCATGATTTTCAGAGGACGAGAATGGCACCATATGGTTTGGGACCCGGATATGTGTGCCGGATAAACCAGAAATAAAGACCCTAATCCTAAGGGAGGCCCATGATACTCTGTACTCCATCCATCCCGGAAGTACCAAGATGTACCAGGACCTGAAGGAATGCTATTGGTGGGTTAGCATGAAGAAGGAGATTGCTCAGTTCATAGCAGAATGTGACACCTACAGACGAGTAAAGGCAGAACATCAGAGACCTGCAGGACTGTTACAACCACTCAAAGTGCCTGAATGGAAATGGGAGGAGATCGGTATGGACTTCATCACCGGACTCCCAAAGACCCAACTTGGATATGATTCTATTTGGGTAATCATTGATCGGCTAACGAAAGTAGCACACTTCATAGCCGTCAAGACGACCTTCAGTGGCCCTAAGCTCGCAAAGTTGTATATGGCCCGCATTGTGTGTCTTCATGGAGTGCCCAAGAAGATAGTGTCCGACAGAGGAAGTCAGTTTACCTCTCGTTTTTGGAAGAACCTTCAGGAGGAGATGGGAACTAGATTGAACTTCAGCACTGCTTACCACCCTCAGACTGATGGACAAACAGAAAGAGTAAACCAGATATTGGAAGATATGCTTCGGGCATGCGTCTTGGATTTTGGAGCAACTTGGGACAAGAGTTTACCGTACGCTGAGTTTTTGTACAACAACTATTATCAAGCCAGCTTACAAATGTCCCCGTTCGAAGCCCTATATGGACGTAAGTGTAGGACGCCTCTACTTTGGGATCAAACTGGTGAATCCCAAGTATTTGGAACAGACATCCTTCGAGAAGCCGAAGAGAAGGTACGGATTATCAGAGACCGGCTCAAGACAGCCCAATCACAACAGAAGAGCTATGCGGACAATCAACGTCGAGACCTAGCCTTTGAAGAGGGAGACCACGTCTACCTTCGAGTTACCCCTCTCCGTGGTACTCAACGGTTTAACATGAGAGGGAAGTTGGCCCCTCGATATGTTGGACCATTTCCCATTATTCGACGCCAAGGGGAAGTCGCTTATCATTTGGAACTACCACCCTCACTAGCCGGGGTACATGACGTGTTCCATGTGTCCCAACTCAAGAAGTGTCTCCGAGTCCCAACAGAGCAAGTGGACCTACAGCAGTTGGATGTTCAAGAGGATCTGACTTATATGGAAAAGCCCGTCAAGATCTTGGAAGTCAAGGAAAGGATCACCAGAAGTCGCGTCATCCGCTTCTGTAAGGTTCAGTGGAGCAATCATCCCGTAGAGGAAGCTACATGGGAAAAAGAGGAAAGTGGAGCAATCATCCCGTAGAGGAAGCTACATGGGAAAAAGAGGAAGAACTCAAGGCACAACATCCTAAGTTGTTCGAGGATTGATCCGAATCTCGAGTACGAGATTCTCTGTAAGGGGGATAGGATTGTAACACCCCAAGATTTAAAAAGAAATAAAAGAAAAGAAAAATAATATTAAAGAAATTTCTGAATTTTATTATTAAAGAAAATCCTAAAAGAGCCCTATTAAATCCAAACAGGGAGAAATATTCAAAATTTGGACTTGAAAAATTTATGGGATAAACTAGAGGCCAAAACATAATTTCATGAATTTTTACAAATTTTTATCAACGGTGATTCAACCCTTAATCAAATAAAAGAATTACTGGAATTATTTTAAATCAGAAAACATTTATAATTCTAAATGGGCCTCAACCCTCAAAGTACCCCAAGCCTGGCCCAGTCTAGCTGTGTTTCACTGACAAGCGGGACCCACCTGTCAGCGCACTCCCCCTCTCTCCTCTCCCGCTCGCGCCCGCCTGGGTCCCACATGGCAGCCACCCTTTTTCTTCCTCTTCTCTCTGACCGACGGGGCCCGCCTGTCTGGCTTTCCTTTCTCGCTCACCCGCCGACAGGTGGGGGCCACCTGTCGGATCCATCGTCTCCGATGGAATCCCGGCGATCCCCTTCCATTTTATCGTAGTCGGCCACCCGTTTTCACCGATCCGATCCCGGATTCAGTTTCCCCGAACGCCGGCGACTCCATACCATCCATAGCCCACGCGGATTCATGATTTGGGAAGTATATCCGAGGATTTGGAAACCTCGCCGGAGAAATTAGGAACCCTCTCGGGTTTCCTCCGATTACCTTGCCATAACAACGCCGGCGACCCCCTATATATACCCCTCCGGCCACCGCTCACTGCCCACACCTCCTTAGCGCAAGCCATCGCTTTCCAGAGCCCCGCCGCGAAGTTTTCAGCCTTTAGCTCTGTTCCATCTCCAGCCACCGCTCGCCAGCGATCCAAGTCACCGTCGTCCCCGCCGTCGCCACCTTCGTGACCGCCAAGACCCGCCCGTCCTCGTCCATGCCTCCGACGGTCGAGAGGACCACCGGATCGCCTCACCGCCGACGAACCCGAGAAGCTTCATCGCCCCTCATCGTCGCCGGTCGCCGTCAGTTCACCGCCGCCACCACCGCCGGTACCATCGTGTTCCCCACGCTCCCCTAGTTCCATTTCAGCAAGTAGCGAAGCCATTAGACCCTCGCCGGCGCTGGAATTCCTCGCCGTTGCGCCGCTGGAGCTGAGAACGAAGGGGGTACAAGCCCCTTATCTCGTTCCGTGCCGTACGCGATCACAGCCGTCCGATCGCATCTGTGTGGCACAGATTAGATCCTGAGGGGATCTAATCAGAGCCCTCGGATCCGGTCAAACTGGTATCTTTTAATATGAGCCGTAGATTGAAACTTAAATCCCCCGAGCGATCTCAGGCGTCCACGCGTACCGGTTCGGTGCGATTTAATCCTGGCCGTCCAATCTCATTTAAACGAACCCGCCTCGCGCCCGATCGCCGGATCCAGATCCAACAGTCCTGGTTGATCCGGCCCACGCGCACAGTGGCCCAGTCCACCGTGAGCCTGGCTCACCGTGGACCAGAGCCCATTTTCTGTTTAAATAAAAATTCCAGAAATTGATTTAAACTTTGAAAATTCATAACTTGCTCAATTTAACTCAAAATTTCACCATTCCAATTTTGTTAAATTCAGAATTTTATTCTCTACACATTAATGCCATAAAAATAGTATGTTACTGTTGCCCAAAATATTCTTATAAATTAAACAAATAAAAACCCCCTTAGGGATAAATTGTAAATTCAGAAAATAAATTAGGAAAAGCCTTAAAATATAAGTTTTACTGTTTTCACCAAACTTTAGAATATTAACATTTTATTCCACATAATAAAACCCATAAACTTGTATGTTTATTTTTGTGGAGTTTTATCTGTTTATTGAATGTACTGTTTACTTTTTCCGTATTGAGAAGACTACGAGTTCGTCGAGGAGCCGGAGTTTTATCCCGAGGTTCCACCTTCCCCATTTGCTGATCAAGGCAAGTCATCGACCCACTCCTGTGGAAATAGTTGACCATCATTGAACCCATGTTTTAATAAATTATCGCTATAACTCATAGGATAAAAAGAATGAGTCGTAGATAGATGGATTCTGTTATATGAATTTCCCCGTTATTCTCGTCTCTGGACTCTGTTGGAGTTGGCTTTGTAATAAGTATGGTGGGTTCCGGGTGCAAGCTAGGGCATTGGTTGGTCGCACCTGGGGCACTATAAGGACCGGTCTGCGGGATTTGTTACAAAGCACTTCCGTACCAACCACAAGTCTAATGGGTGTAGGACCGAAAGTAGCGACCAGAGGGGGGTGAATAGGCGCCTTAAAAATTCTTTCGAATATTTGGCCTGTTCCCAACACCCAACGCATCTCAAAAGGCTAAGCAGCAGAAAATGAACAGATAGCCGAAGTCTAAAGGTATCTAACCTAGAAGCAACTGATGTTAACCAGAGAACTACCAAAGCAGTGCAACTAGGGAGATAAACAAAGTATACTAGACATGTCAGGCCAAACTTCTCAATGAAATGATCTAAGTATATGTAAAGTGAGATGAGAAGTTACTGTTCAGATTTGTCTCCTATTCGGAACTTGGTGAAGCCTGCTTCGCTCGTCATGGTCTGCTTCGGAGGTCGAAGCCTGCTTCACTGGTCGAAGCCTGCTTCACTGGTCGAAGCCTGCTTCGGAGGTTAGTTGCAAAGCCTACACTCTACCTTCGAACAAAACACCCCAAGGACCTTCAAAGAAGACGGAAGCAAACACTTTGTGAAGTCTAACAGAAAGACAAGCTTCGAAGCCAACTTCGAAACATGTCGAAGTATGGACTTCGAAGAGCTCGAGTCGGAGTACCTTCGCACAGACGTTCGAAGTATGAAACACTGACAGCTCAAGAAGTACTTCGAAGCTAGCAACTCAGGACACAAAACAAAGTTCGAAGTTCAAACGAAGCCTTCGAGTATATCAGATCGAAGACTACCTCACGGAGCTGAGGGGCTTCGAACAGAGAGGGTGGCTTCGCCAGAAAACAGTCAGAAAAGGTACTCAGTCCTGTCAACTTCGATCAAAAAGCTGCGCAGAAAAGCAAGCTAGAGTACTAGCGTACTGTTGCTACAGGAAGTAGTACTACTTGCTACAGTGCACAAGAACTAGTACTCCTCGTGAAGAACAAGTAGCAACAGAGGCATAAATGCTGTAGAAATAAACTGCGCCAAACAAATGAATCCATAAACAACTACAGAATCTCTGCAACTTGAAGTGACAGGAGAATAGAATAGAAGTTCACAGATTCAAGAAGAACATGCAAGAATAAACATGGGGAATGCAATAGCCTGGCGGCGCACAGACAGGAATAAGGAACAAAAGATGACCCAAATGATTGAAAGTGAGTTCTAGAAGGGGTAGTCCAACCCTAGGGATTGGGGCCCTATTTATAGGCTGCCCAATGCTAGGAATATTCCACCAGCCCCTTAGGGTTTTTACAGACGTAGGAATAAAGGAAAAGACTCTACTGCCCTTAGGTATTTTTACAGACACGACTGACTGACTATGGGCCTAGAGATACAGATGACTTATCCGGAAGCTAAGTTTTTGTACGGACTACGGCTTCTCTTCTGGACAGTCCGATACAAGATCAACGGTTGTCAGTTTTGCGTCGAAACTGACAAAGCCTCCACCGGCTTTGCACCAGGTACCCGGATTGGGCCGGCCCGATTCCGCAGCTCTCTCAGCCCGGCAATCACTCACCGCCCGTGTACCTGAGGCAACCCTGGTCAACAGCCCAGTGGGTCTTCTACTGCTTCTGGCCCATGTACCCGGATTGGGCCAGCCCGACTTCGCAGCCTCCTCTGCCCGACAGTCGCTCGCTGCCCGTGTACCTGAGTCACACACGACCCATGAAATAGCAGATCTCCTCTCTTCTTCTGTCCTCTTTGACTATCGTTGATAATGACTCATCACTTCTGGAGCCATGAGGCCCACGCTATTCAGCATGGCTCCTCAATCTCCCCCTTGATGAGTGCATTGTCAATACTTCACTTCTTCAGCTCTTCAGCACCTTCGAGCATATGTGGAAACACGAAAACAAAGCACAAGAAAACAAAGAAGAAGAAAATAAGGTAAAAGTTTAACCCTAATGACCGAAAGCCAAACAAAAGCAAGAAGTGGTCATTATGGTTAACCAAAACATAAAAGCTCAAAAATGAGTGCAATTTCAGAACAACAAGGATATCAACAGAGTAAGAAACTCCCCCTTAAACTCTGATCCCAAATTTTCTCCCCTTTGTTGACAAGTGAACTCATCAAGCACTCAAAAGAGACACAGACTCCCCCTAAAATGCAACTCCCCCTCAAAATATGCAATGAATGCAACTGGGTTGCAGGTGGAGTGTAGAAAGCATGCTTCTCAGATATGATTGACTGCAATTACAACATCTAACAAGTATAGCAAAAGACATACTGTCTAAGACTCATGGCATGATCAGTGCAACAGATGATATCTAACGAAAGTCATTAGCACACATTTTTCAGTTTTTGCAAAGTAACAGCATCACCACATGTTCCAGTTGACAAGCAAGGTAAAACATGAGATGTAGAAGCCGACTGATATCTACCAAGATAAGCATTGTCCAAAACAAAGTGCTTCAGCAAACTTGTTATCATTTCAATTTTCAAGCTTTTTCTTTTTCCTTTTTTTTATTTTTGCCAGGGGTTATTTGTATGTCAAACCTTATGCTGACCGACCAAGTCAAGCCTAGGCCAGAACTGGACCATCAGAAGCTTAAGACATTGGTCTTGGCATACATTGCACTGTCCTAGTTCATACCAAAGTGCTATGGTACGCAGTCGAGAACAATGTCATGCGACAAAACAAACCCACCTGGATCTTTTCAAGTTATGCATAAAAAGGCATGGAACTTTCATTTTTCTCGATTTTTCATCATTTTTATAGCACATTTCCATGTTTAAAGCATACAGACGTCCAAGTTGCATATTTGCATCTAAGTCAGGAACTAGCTACAGGGTATGTAACAGATAGCAAGAACATTCAGCCTACGCATGCTACTTACCAAAAGCAATGGTGATCATTTTTCAATTTTAAAGCATAAACGCCATGCATATGACAGATATCAGACTTATCAAGCAACCTGAGACAAGACATGATCATTGACATGTAATCAAAAGCATGTACCAGCTAGAGTAAGTAAAGCAGTTCAATCATATAACAGAAGCAGCTCTAAAGTGTGATATATGAATATGTATGATATGAACACACACATAAAGACTCAAGAAAAGAGTAAAGAAGAAAGAAAACTGACGCAAAATATCCTAGAAAGGATACACAACACCCAAATCCCCTCGTAAACGCTCAAATGTAGACTGATCTAGGGGTTTGGTGAAAATATCAGCCAACTGATGATGGGTATCAACATGAACAAGGTAAATGACACCTTTCTCATATTGATCCCGCAGAAAATGAAAGCGCACATCAATGTGTTTGGTTTTTGAATGGAGACAAGGGTTTTTCCCTACACTAATAGCACTGGTGCTGTCGCAAAACAATGGAACCCTGGTAGGAAAGAACAACCCAAAATCTCGCAGAGTGGAAATCATCCAAACCAACTGTGAGCAGCAGCTAGCAGCAGCTACATACTCAGGCTCAGTGGTCGAAAGAGCAACTCCAGATTGCTTTCGAGAAGACCAAGAAACAAGGGAAGAACCGAGAAACTGGCAAGTACCGGAAGTCGACTTGCGATCCAACCGGCACCCACCAAAGTCAGCGTCCGAAAAGCCAGATAAATCAAGAGATGATGAAGCTGAATAGAAAAGACTAAGATCGGGCGCATAAGTGAGATACGTGAAGATGCGCTTGACAGCCTGCCGATGAGACGCGCGTGGTGAAGATTGAAAATGCGCGCAAAGTCCCACGGCGAACTGAATGTCCGGTCTTGTCACCGTTAAGTACAGCAGCGAACCGATCATCCCTCGAAACTCCCTTTCATTTACCTTGACGCCGCTCTCATCCTTGTCCAGACCTCCAGAAGTGCCCATCGGGGTCATTTGCGGCTTCAATTCACCACCAAAGTCAAATTTCTTTAACATATCACGAGTGTACTTACCTTGGTGGATGAAGGTGCCGTCCTTGGTCTGCTTGATCTAGAGCCCTAAGAAGTACTTGAGCTCATCCATGAGGCTCATCTCAAACTCGCTGTGCATCTGCTCAGAAAACTTGGACACAAGAGAATCAATAGTACCGCCAAAGATAATATCGTCCACATAAATCTGAGCGACTAAGAAATCTGAAGCATCTCTGAGCAAGAAAAGAGTTTTATCCACCGAACCCATCACAGCCCTTCCCCAACAAAAATTGCTTCAACCGGTCATACCAAGCCCTGGGGGCTTGCTTCAACCCGTATAAAGCTTTTTGCAACTTAAAAACATGTCGAGGAAACTTAGGGTTCTCAAAACCGGGGGGTTGCCTAACATAAACCTCCTCTTCTATGTACCCGTTCAGAAAAGCACTCTTGACATCAATTTGAAAAAGCTTAAAACCCTTCGAAACGGCAAAAGCTAGAAGAATACGAATGGACTCAAGACGGGCAACAGGAGTGAAGGTTTCTTCAAAGTCAATACCATCTTTTTGGCAAAAACCCTGGGCAACTAGTCGAGCTTTGTTGCGCACCACAACCCCATCTTCACCTTGTTTGTTCTTGAACACCCACTTGGTTCCTATGGGGTTGCATCCCGGTGGCGGCTCAACTAGTGTCCAAACCCGATTACGGACAAAATTCTCAAGCTCTTCTTGCATAGCATTAATCCAATTAGAATCAGAAAGAGCATGAGAAATATCTCTGGGCTCAAAAGATGCAACAAAAGCATACTCAGCAAACACAGCAAGAGAGGTAGATGAACGCAAAGTTCTCTCAGTCAAATCACTGATGATGAGCTCTGAGGGGTGATCACGCTGAACTGCTCGGGTTCCCTGGTGATCTGAAGTCACCTCACCGGAGTCAGCAGCTGGCACCTCTGGACTCGACTGAGGGGGCTCGATCGTAGTGGAAGAAGTGATCAGAAGTCCACCCTCATCCTCAGTCGAAGTCTTAGAGGGTGTAGGCTCTGCAGGGGGTGCAGAAGGCCCACCCTCATCAGCAGCTGGAGTATCCTCATCTTCCTCGAAGATGGACTCTCCGAGCTCATCATCACCAGAAGGCTCAAAAGAGGGAGTTAAAGAAGGCAAGGACTCATCAAAAGAAACCTCGCAAGTCTCGACAAGCTGCTGGGATTCGAGGTTCCAAATACGGAAACCTCGAGAATGCAATGCATAACCAAGAAAAACTTTGTCCCAGCAACGAGACTCAAACTTGTCCAAATGCCCTCCCTTCTTGAGCACAAAGCACTTGCAGCCAAACGCTCGCAAGTGGCTCACCTTGGGCTATGTGCCAAACCGCAACTCGTATGAGGTCTTACCTAGGTAAGCTCTAAGAAAAATGCGGTTGGCCAGATAGCAAGCCGTGTTCATGGCTTCAGCCCAAAACCGCCTAGGAGTCCTGTGCTCATCGAGCATCATCCTGGCCATCTCGACTAGCGTGCGGTTCTTTCGTTCCACAACGCCGTTCTGTGGGGGAGTATAAGGAGAAGAAAACTGATGGTCCAGACCCTGATCACTACAGAAGTTAATGAACTGAGAGTTCTTGAACTCAGAGCCGTTGTCGGAGCGAATAGCTCGCATCCGACCATTGTTCTCATTCTTCAGCTTCAAAATCAGGTCATGAACAAATTGAAAAGTTTCATCCTAAGACTCCAAAAAGAAAACCCACGAGAATCGAGAGAAGTCGTCAACAATCACAAGAGCGTACCACTTCCCACCGACTGAACGTACCCGAGCTGGACCAATAGTGTCCAAGTGTAAAAGCTCGCCCGGATACAAAGTCATCACCTGAGTCACAGGTGAGTGAGAAGCGGCAACCATTTTCCCATGACGACAGGGATGACAAACTAGATCTTTTTCCATCTTAAGCTTGGGCAATCCTCGGATGAGGTCCATAGAGCTTAACCTGACTAGCAGATCAAAACTCAAATGACCTAACCTCCTATGCCACTTCCAGAGCTCAGAAGAGGATCCAGCAATCAAACAGCGAGAAGGGCCAAAAGAACTAGAGGTCAATTCAAAAAACTTTACCGAATGGTAAAATCTGGCAAATCAAAGACCCTCTAGAATCAAACACAGAAGAACTGCCCTTCTTAAAATGCACTTCCAAACCATCCTCAAGAAGTTGCGAAACAGAAATCAAATTGAAGTTAAAATTCTTAACCAAAGCAACATTCTTCAAAGAGAAATGATCTGAAATGCGAATAGAGCCTATGCCACTTACCTTCCCTTGACCACTGTTCTCGAACGTGATGTATTCTTTGGAGCTCGGGGGAGTGAGACTAGAGAACCATCTGCGATGTCCCGTCATGTGGCGAGAGCATCCTGAATCCATGATCCAAACGTCCTCCAGTCCTCGATCCTGCACAATCAGTGGCTGTAAGTGGGAGCAAATGGTCCGGCACCAGGTTTAGCAAAAGAGCTAAACCAGTGTCGAGCCATCTGCTCAAAAGACGGAAAGCAGAAATAATCATGAGAATTTGGACCAAAACGCGGCTCAAAGCGCGGTCCTTGGTTCTGCCTAAACCTGCGGCCACGAGGTCCAGGACCGTAGCCAACACGGCCTGGAACTCTGCCGGAACGGACACCACCAACTGGAGCACGAGCAAGAAAGCTGTCTCCTATACCACCACCTACACGATGCGGCCTGGCCTCCAGCCTCTCCCCGCGTCGAGGAACACGCAGTCTACCGCCCTGCTGGTAGAACTGCTCCTGATCACCACGAGCCCTCTCTGCTCTCTCAACCCGCTTCCTCCTGAAGCAAAACTCCGCAAGATGCCCGTCTCTCTGACAGTACTCATAATGATAGGTGGGCTTCTTGGGGTGTGGTTGAGGCTTGGGATTCTTGGTCTTAGTGGTGTTAGGTGTATAGTATTCTTGGGTTGAGAGGGTCCAGGAAGAGAGTCAAGAGAAGTGTGGAGATGTTTGGGCTTTGGAACCCAGATAGGTTTCTTGGGTGGAGCTTTAGGTGGTTCATGGATCACTCCATCCTTGGGCTGACAAGCCTAGGAAGACTCAGTGGAGTGAGTCTTGGGATACCTCTGCTCTGGAGTCATTTTACTCCACTCCACTGCCCGGCTAATGGCACTCTCAAAGTCAGCCTTGGTGTAGGTGTAACCTACTCCAAACCCATCCTACCTCTTGAACTGCTGGATCATCATGCCAAACTATGGCTCTTTGGCACTGATCCAACTCAGGATAGAACGGAGGTAAACGTTCTCATTCTGAGAATCAGCTAGCTCCTCTCTCAAGGAAGCTAGAACCTCCACCTGAGACAAGCAGGTCTCACACTCACTCTCTACTAGGACAGACTTCTTGGCTTTTAGCTTGATCAACTCAAGTCTAAGAGACAGGCAGTTCTCACAAACAGTGGGTGGAACTGACAATGTCTCAAGCTCTAGCCTAGTCTGCGCAAGCTCAGCTCTCAACCTCTCCAAATCACCCAAATGTTCATCGCCCTTGGATTTCAGCTCAGCTAAGGCAGCTAGATGAGATGGGCAATCAACACAGGGTGTGACGATAGTGGCTTGAGCATCTTTCAGCTCCAGCTGAGCGCTTTCAAGCTCAGTGGCCAAAGCGTCCCTCTCATCAACCCTTTATGTGTACCTGGACTTCAGAGTCGACAGGTCACACAGAAGCACCTCACACTTCGGGCACTCACTAGTATCACCCAAGCAAGGGGAAGAAGATAGACTCTCAATTCTGCCGTTGGCTATGGCAAGCTCACTCTCTAACTCATCTGTCCTCTTCTTAGCCCCCCTAAGCAGTTTTTCCCAATATTTTAACTCCTGACGATTGCTCTCAAGTAAATCAATGATTTCGTGCTCATAGGATGATACCTTTTCATTGTCGTCGTCGGAGTCATCGGAGGAGCTCCATTCTTCCTTATCCCCAAGAGCCATTGAATAGATGCTCTTGCGAGATCTTCGGCGCTGGTGTGAACGGCTCTTCGGCTTGTCTCCGAAAGCCATGAAGCAGAGGCCCGCCGGATCGTCCTTGTCCTTCCCCTTCCTGATGGCGATCTCCTCATCGCTTTTGCTCGTTGAAGAGGAAGAAGACGTTGACCACTTGGAGTAGCTCTTCTCCATTTCGGCGAAGAAGGCCTTGTCGCGCTTCTTGTTCTCTCGCCGGTAATCCTTCAGGGCCTTCTTGAAGAATCTGGTCTTCGGCTTGCCCTTGTTGAAGGATGAGCTCTCGTGCTTGCCGGAGTCGTGGAAGCTACCACCGGTGCCCTTCTTGTGTCCATTGCGCTTGGGGCAGTCGGCGATGAAGTGTCCTGGATCACCACACTCAAAGCATCCGGATTTTGTGCCGTGTCTTTTGAACATTCTCTTGTCATAGACACGACGCACCCGGTTGTTAAAAAGACACAAATCATCATCACCCAACAACTCAAGCTGGTCCTCAGTGATAGACATCAAAGAGAACCTAGCACAGCTCACAGAAGAAGGATCAACAGAAGGTGTAGCAAGGGCCAGAGATTTTGATCCAGAACCAGTGAGATTTGATCTCAGCTGGAGATCAACCTCATTAGCCTTCAACTTGCTAAACAACTCAGAAATGGTCAAGGTATCATAAGAAGTACTCTCAATGATAGAAGATACCTTGATCTCCCAGATCTTTGGGTCCAAGGTATGGAGAACCTTGAGCGCCTGCTCATGATCTGAGACTAACTGAGCACCCTCAGCCTTGTTGTCCCGAAGCTTGTTTATGATCGACTGAAAACGACCAAACAAAGCCTCAAAAGATTCACCCGGCTTCTGTGTGAAATTCTCATATTCACGTCGGTAGGTCTGATAGAGCCGAGCCTTGACCTGTGCTGTTCCCTCATGTTGTGCCTTGAGGGTAGCCCAAATCTCTCTCGCAGTGGAGAGATGGCTCACACGCTCAAACTCAGTGGGACCTAAACCAGAGAAAAGAATGTTCACAGCCTTACTGTTGCTCAGATGCTGAGCAATGATACCAGCAGTACCATGCTCAGTGACTGGCAATATAACAAACGTGGTGTGAACGCAAATGTCCCAAATGTCCGAACCCTGGCTCATGAGATAGGCTCACATGCGAGTCTTCCAATAGTTATAGCCATAGGCTTCCAAGGACGGGACCTTGCCAGGAGACGTCATGGTCACTATCGGGGTTTAGAACCGGTTAAGGTATGGAAAAACCCTAACCTCACTCTGATACCACTTGTAGGACCGAAAGTAGCGACCAGAGGGGGGTGAATGGGCGCCTTAAAAATTCTTTCGAATATATGGCCTGTTCCCAACACCCAACGCACCTCAAAAGGCTAAGCAGCAGAAAATGAACAGATAGCCGAAGTCTAAAGGTATCTAACCTAGAAGCAACTGATGTTAACCAGAGAACTACCAAAGCAGTGCAACTAGGCAGATAAACAAAGTATACTAGACATGTCAGGCCAAACTTCTCAATGAAATGATCTAAGTATATGTAAAGTGAGATGAGAAGTTACTGTTCAGATTTGTCTCCTGTTCGGAACTTGGTGAAGCCTGCTTCGCTCGTTGAGGTCTGCTTCGGTGGTCGATGCCTGCTTCACTGGTCGAAGCCTGCTTCGCTGGTCGAAGCCTGCTTCGGAGGTTAGTTGTGAAGCCTGCCGAAGGTGTGTCTAGCCTAGTTCGAAGTGGCAGGGAGCGAAGTATGCTTCGAACACAATGCACAGACAAACAACCTTCGAAAAGAAACGCGAAGGCTGACACGCGACCGAAAAACCAAAACAAAGCCTACACTCTACCTTCGAACAAAACACCCCAAGGACCTTCGAAGAAGACGGAAGCAAACACTGTGCGAAGTCTAACAGAAAGACAAGCTTCGAAGCCAACTTCGAAACCTGTCGAAGTATGGACTTCGAAGAGCTCGAGTCGGAGTACCTTCGCACAGACGTTCGAAGTATGAAACGCTGACAGTTCAAGAAGTACTTCGAAGCTAGCAACTCAGGACACAAAACGAAGTTCGAAGTTCAAACGAAGCCTTCGAGTATATCAGATCGAAGCCTGCCTCACGGAGCTGAGGGGCTTCGAACAGAGAGGGTAGCTTCGCCAGAAAACAGTCGGAAAAGGTACTCAGTCCTGTCAACTTCGATCAAAAAGCTGAGCAGAAAAGCAAGCTAGAGTACTAGCGTACTGTTGCTACAGGAAATAGTACTACTTGCTACAGTGCACAAGAACTAGTACTCCTCGTGAAGAACAAGTAGCAATAGAGGCATAAATGCTGTAGAAATAAACTGCGCCAAACAAATGAATCCGTAAACAACTACAGAATCTCTGCAACTTGAAGTGACAGGAGAATAGAATAGAAGTTCACAGATTCAAGAAGAACATGCAAGAATAAACATGGGGAATGCAATAGCCTGGCGGCGCACAGACAGGAATAAGGAACAAAAGATGACCCAAATGATTGAAAGTGAGTTCTAGAAGGGGTAGTCCAACCCTAGGGATTGGGGCCCTATTTATAGGCTGCCCAATGCTAGGAATATTCCACCAGCACCTTAGGGTTTTTACAGACACAGGAATAAAGGAAAAGACTCTACTGCCCTTAGGTATTTTTACAGACACGACTGACTGACTGTGGGCCTAGAGATACAGATGACTTATTCGGAAGCTAAGTTTTTGTAGCGACTACGGCTTCTCTTCTGGACAGTCCGATACAAGATCAACGGTTGTCAGTTTTGCGCCGAAACTGACAAAGCCTCCACCGGCTTTGCACCAGCTACCCGGATTGGGCCGGCCCGATTTCGCAGCTCTCTCAGCCCGGCAATCACTCACCGCCCGTGTACCTGAGTCAACCCTGGTCAACAGCCTAGTGGGTCTTCTACTGCTTCTGGCCCATGTACCCAGATTGGGCCAGCCCGACTTCGCAGCCTCCTCTGCCCGACAGTCGCTCGCTGCACGTGTACCTGAGTCACACGCGACCCATGAAACAGCAGATCTCCTCTCTTCTTCTATCCTCTTTGACTATCGTTGACAATGACTCATCACTTCTGGAGCCATGAGGCCCACGCTATTCAGCATGGCTCCTCAATGGGTAAGTCCTAACTGAAAGTATGGAACAATCTGACTCGATGCACCATAGTGGAGGGGGCAAGGGGCAACCTGCGGGTGACTTGTACCGACGTGGCTCAAGGGGGGTATGGTGAGGCTCGACGCGTCGGGACACTATACGAAACCCATAAGAGGGTGCTGTCGGGTCGAGGAGGACCATATGGAAGGTTTTGGCACGAGTTCCCGTGGTATGGGTCATATCGTTACACTTTGGTGTAAGTGATGAGTGCGTGCCTTGTGGGTACAGTGGTACATCTCTGATCAGAGTATTTAATCTTTTCGAAAAGCCGAGCCCACGGTCAAGGGCGGGTTGTGTGACTACTCGCAGTTAGTTTACAATTGTTTGAATGGTTGAGTTATCCATGGCATGTAAGGACTGTTGAGCGAGGTGGGGCTGACTGTACCCCTCGAGTTAGAAGATGATGATGCATACACATGTTTACATTTCAGTACTAATAAATTGATCACATTTAATTGCTTTACCAATTACGCTTTTTTGCAAAATTAGCCACTATCTCCCTTGTTATTACTCTGCATTATATTTGCATTCGGTGGCTTGCTGAGTATGTTTGTACTCACCCCCATTGACTTACACCACCAGAGCCCGTCTACTACGAGGAGGATGAAGGTCTGGAGTAGCGACCCAGTCAAGGCGAGACTAGAAGGAGGCGTTCATCTAGGACCCTTTGATTTATTATTTTCTCTTCATCTTTATTCACTTTTGTACTAATACGGTCTACGAACCGTAAATGATTGCTCGTATTGTACGTGGTCGCATGATGAACGTCTTGGTTTATTGATTTTCTATGGGATTTCAATAAAGGTCCTAATTTATTAAATCGGGGCGTGACATATGAGTAAAGGAGCATTACCTGCAAAGTCCCCTTGCTGGCTACCGTGGCTCCATAACACATTTCGTACGACGTTCTTCTCATCTAGGTGGAACTCAAAGAAGAATTGATGATTGTTTTTTTGCATTCCTTGAAAAAAGCTTGGAGCTTCAGAATATCATCTGTTTGCTCCTCACGCACCAGGGCAACTCTTTTGTAAAGCATATACGCAAAAAATGTGTCAATTGTGACAGCACTAGTAAAGCACTACACAACAGTTTATTTGTTCAGTATAAAAAAGCAGTCAACATTTTTTTGGATGTTTGCTTCTGTTTTTTACCGATTTTGGACATCTCGCTGAGTCAAACATAGATTGTCTATTCCTCCAACAGTAGTTTTAAGAATGCTCATCACCGTAGAATGTCTCGCTTTGCTCTTGAGAGCTATGTAAACTATGTGCATCAATCCAAGATCACGTGTTTTATGGGCTTGCATTCTTCTCGTCATACGAGGTGAGCGGGTTAACACATGATTGTGTTCAAGCACAATTTTGCTAAAGAATACATGGCCATCTTCTTTTGTACATCTCGCATGCACCATTGCCTTGCACCCTATTCTGTTGCTTGTTTTTTCCCGCACACGGTCTATGGCATTGATTGCTTTGTGTTTTCCTTCAAATGAGCAAGTATAGTCTTGGCCAAACACTCATTTCTTGTTCTTTCTGACAGAGAATCTAGCAAGGTGAGCGTAGTTAATGTAGAATTGAAATGCGTGTTCCATATCACCAAATTCCAAATCAAATGTCAGGACAAATTTTGGATCCACCGTATCATCCTGTATAAATGTCAGCATTAAAAACGTAATATTTCCATGTAAAACAATTGTTAGTATTTTCATATAGATTCAGATTACACAATCAATGATACTCACATGAGTGATAGACACATCTACTTTCGGTGTTGTTATTTGTTCAGAAGATAGGCTCTGTGGAGGCGGTTTCATAGGTTTATGCCTTTCATTGATATCACACCAAGGTGGACGAATCGAGATGAGTTCGACATCAACAACATCGGGGGGTGTTGCTGAAACATGCACACTCATTATTTCCATCATTGATAGATCCTTTTTCCTATATTTTAGCCATGTAGAACATTCATAACAATTATCGATATATTATGGGTAGTTCATCAGTAGTTGTAGCAGATATAGTACTAAGTAAAAAATAGCATTTGAGTAGACTTTTTTATTAGTAGTAGATTTTTTCATAGCAGAAAAATTGATTCAGTGGATTTTGCAAGAGTTCTTCAGTAGTTTCAGCAGCTATAGTACTCAGTAGAACAATAGCAATTGAGTAATTTTTTCTCAGTACTAGTTTTTTTCTAGCAGAAAAAATGATACTGTGGAATTTGAAAGAGTTCATCAGTAGTTTTAGCAGCGGCAGCACTCAATATAAGAATATCAATTGAGTAATTTTTTTCAGTAGTAGATGTTTTATAGTACAAAGACTGATTCAATGGATTTGCAAGAGTTCATTAGTAGTGTTAGAAGCGGCAGCACTCAGTATAAGAATAGCAATTGAGTACAGTTTTTTTCAATAGAAGAATTGTTTATTAGTAGTAGTTTTTAGCATATACATCACTTTGTCAAGCAATAGCAATGCAGCAACATCTAGTAACTATACAACGATAATATTTTTTTTACCGAACAACTAGTTACCTCGTAGGCGGCAGGAGTTTGCAGTGGCGCTTCGCAGATTGAGGAGGAAGCGGCAGGATTGCAGTGACTCGATGAGAGATTCAGTATTAGGAGGATTCCGGCAATTGGTAGTCGGCGACAATTCCGGAGCATGTTCTCGTGCGGCGATCGGTGGCTCGGAGTCGTTGTAGTGGCGCGCGGCGATCAGGGTGGTCGGCGAGTCGCGGTGGTGGCTTTGCGCGGTGATCGGGGGTGGTGGCGGCGCGCGCCGATCAGGGGGTGGGGGTGGCGGAGGTCACGCATCGATTGGGGGATGGTGGATGCGCGCGAGCATGAAGGATGTCGCGCGGGGATCGGGTGATGGTGGCGGAGTTTCGGTAGAGGTGGTGCGCGGGCGTGGTGGAGGTCACGCGGTGATCGGGGGATGATGGCGGCGCGCACCGATCGTGGGGTGGCGGCACGCGGGCGTGGTGGAGGTCACGCGGGGATCGGGCGATGGGGGTGGATTTTCGGTAGAGGCCGTGCGCTGGTGTGGTGGATGTCGCACGTCGTCTCGGACAGGATCGCGGGATAGCCGGGAGTGGCTGGGGTCGGCGCGTCGGGTTAGAGTCGGTTTGCACACCGGATGGCTCGGTCGGTTTGTAGGGTGTAGAATAGTTATTCTAGACCTAAGGTGTCACCGTATATGTATTTGTGTGTATATATATATATATATATTTGAGTGGAATAATTTCGTGATTACAATGTTCGTTGCTCAGTGCTCATGCACCGATATATATGTAGTGTGCTGATAGAAATTTCTTTTATCCAATCTTCTCCGTGACCTGAAAAATTATTGCATTTGATCCGGACTTCAAGTATTTTATTTGTTTAATTCAAATTTTATTTTAAGTAAATTAATTTGGTGGACATGAAAACCGACATAACCGAAGATGTTTAGAATTTTTATTATAAATATATCGATAATATATTAAATTATAATATAATTTTAATTTTATCTAGCTAACCGTTAATTTGAAATAGTGGTCATAATTTATTTTGGTTAAAACCGAAAAAAAAACCAAATTATTTTCATATTTTTATTTTGTTTTTATTTCATAACCACCAAATTTATTAGAAAACAAAATAACTAAACCAGTATAATCGATTGGCTATAATCATCAGATGAGTTGTTGGTCCATCTCTTCCAAATCACAACCGTAAAATATAGCATATATTTCTCTAGTAAAATAGGTTTATAACTCTATTTCATATTATAAATAGTTTAAACTATTTAATTTTACCTAAGTTTAAATAAAATATATTGTTATTTCTAATATCAAATAAATATACTATTAAAATATGTTTAATAATTAATTTAACAAAACTAATTTGAATTTTTAATTACGCATATATTTTTATAAAATTAGTTAAAATTGAAGATGTTTAACTTTAAAAAAGTAAGATAAAATAGAAACTAATTAAGAGAGGACAAGCATTGGCCGGAAGATCTATGGGCCATTAATTCTTGAAAACATAATTAATTAATGTCGGTAAAACGTGCATTCATATGGACTATTTATATTACGTATTTCATAATTTATAGATTTGGAGTTAATAAATAAAAAACAGTAATTTTGTTTAATAGTTACAGTTTACTTTTTCTAAGATTATTAAATTCCTGATTTCATATATAATTGATAAATATGAAGTTGTAATAATTTTGTGCTCTCAATTATTATTTTTTTGGTTTCATAATTACGAAGTTAGTTTGTAGTTTATAATTATTAAACTGAAAACTATCCATTCATATGGTAAAATATAACTAATTTGAGTTTTTCAAATCAAACTTGTAATATTGGTAAAGTTTATAGAAAAAATATGATAAATATTCTATTAATGTATATTTTATGGTCAATCTAATAAAACTAATTTGATATTGTTGTTATTGATATATATTTCTATAAAATCGATTAAAGCTGTTTTTTAAGTCAAACCTAGTATGGGCGATTGGAAAAAGTAAAATCTAATCATAACTAGACTAAAAAATGACATACATTCGTGTATAGTACTGCAAGTGTGAAAAAGTTATGGGTCAAAATTTTCTACGTCATTACAGTTATCATATTGCGGCCGGTGCCAAATCCTTGAGGGCAAAGGATTAGAAGCGTTCAACGTCGCCATGTATTTGATTTTCATAGAGATCGATCAGCGGGCAAGTCGGCAGCATCAGCAATTCATCAGCAGTAGCTATCACTACTAAATTTATTTCTATAGATGGACAAATTATGTTTTTACATATGGTTTGCTTAGTATTCTATGTGTTTTAGCTTGTAATTGTAATTATTGTAATTATAATTATAGTAATTCAGCTTATAGCCTTGATAAGTTAAACCAGTTTATTGGCTTATTATAATCTATTCCTTAAATTAGAATAATTTAATTTAGTAAGAATTATTATAATCAAATCTTAAACAAATAGTTCTTAAAACATCCATCGCTGTTACCTTCTAATTAGATTCCATTCTCGACCGCATAAAAAATATCTGTAAAAAATCATTTTTATACCGTGCACGAGAAACCGGTGGACGAGCCTGCACGCAGAATGTCGACGAGACTGCCCCGCTGACGTGGCGAGACCTCCTATCTCTCGTTTGAGTTGCAATCAATTACTCTATCCCAAATATAAATATAAATTGTTTTAAAACTTTCATATATTTTATTATTTATTTATATTTTTCACTATTAAGGATCTGCTTGGATTTTATAAATTAACATTATTTGGTAAACTAACTATTAGTTCTTTTGGTGGACTAATGGTTAGTTTATTAGTCCTACTTTGAGTTAATATGGAATCTCAGACTATTTTATCCCTAAACTACTGTAGCATGATTACTGTAGCAGAAATAAAATTGAATTTAGTCGTTTATTAGTCTAAAGTATCCAAACATACATAGATTAATTTGTTACCAACTAACTACTAGCTAATAATTAGCTCAAATTATTAGTCAACGGAAAATTATTTTTTAGTCTATTGAATGGGCCTAAATAAATGGTACATGTATAAAAAATAAAAATCAGTATTTTGTTGACGTCAAGATTTGGTTAAGCCTAGACCCATTAAAAATGTTGCACGGTCAACAAAAGTCAAAAAGGTCCGGTCGAAGAAAGTCAAGTAAGTCCGTCTATGCTGTTACAAGATGATCGGACGCAAAAGGAGCCGATGAAGATAAGGTGCAAGGAAGATAAGATAAAGATTATTTGGAAATCGGTTAAGATAGAATACTTGGACGGCAAGTCTTCGGACTATAAATATGTATCCCTAGCTAGCTTAGAAAAGACACATCTCTGTCAATGAACTATTTGACGCATCACCACCCTTGGTCTCCAAAGTTTATTCCGGCGGGGTTCGGCACTCGGAGCTGGGTTACATCATTTCGATCTCCAGCGAAGAGGTGAGTCCTGCCACCCCCGACGTTCGTACCGATTAGATTAGTATCCTCATGGCTACATCAATTCAGTTTGATCTCTTGAGGTGAACCTTGAAATAGTACGATCGGCGGTTGTTCTCGGTGTATTAAATAGGTCTAAGTCTGCATCAATTTAGTTTGATCTCTTAGATTGTTGTGATCTAGGTGTGATAGTTTGAGACTTCATCGGTTAAGTCCAACATCTCTTGCGATTGTATCTCTTTCATGCTGTATACCGTTCATCTAAATAAAGCATGCCCGATTCTTTGATATATTATTAAAATCATTGTGACTAGCTACCGTTTCGATTAGGTCTGATCTAGTTATTGTGATGATTTTCATGATATAGACTTGTTATCTAGCATGTTTTATTTATTTCCGTCAGAGTACAAGCCGATGGGTTACCTTCGATTCCACGATATATCTTATGAGTTATCAGAAAAGCATCCATCGGTCTGCGCGGTTCACTGTTCATCTTATCGGTCGATGGCACGCTCGCCCAATCGCTTCATCTCAGGTCATCGGCCTTATAGCCGATCGACATGATATTCCTCAAATATCCAATCCTCGTCGTGGCCTATCGTCTAGATAGCCGATAGGCCATGCTACTAATGTCATACATTTTGTTCCCTTATTAGTTGTAGGGTCAAACTGATTGGAACACCTTGAACCCTTTCTTTAAGAACGTAGAACCAACACTGGAGTGAAGCAAATCTCCCAGGCTACGCGTGTGTCAAAGTGTGACAAAAAAACACACCAACACACCTTTTGTCACGCCCGGTGGGACCATCTCCGACAACCCAACCATGGCGAACGAGATCAACGATGAAAACATCATCCCGGTCACCATGGAAGCCCTAACTTATGACCAAAGGCTAGAGGTGCAATGACATGTGGAGAAGCTCTAGAAGTCATGCCTGCAGTCCTACGGCATGAATTAGACGGGGCCTGTGCAAAAGGGTATGTTGCCAAGGCCAGTATTGGCCTTAGAGGGAGGCCAACCAGTGGAGAGCTCTCAGGACAACCTATTGGAAATCGTTGACCAATCAATTCGCCACTCGCTGGCCAATTAGTCTGGGGCATTGGTCACTACTCTATAGGGGCTGATGAAGAAAGTTGTCGAAGGCACCGTGGTCTCCGGACTGCTGCAAGGCCCGCGTACCTCCTAGATAACCCAACAAAACTACTGCATACTTGGCCGGCACTACAGCCACAAGGGACGATGAGGCTAGAACGGCTGGGCACTTCGCCTAGTCACGAGGCCAACAAGACGGCTCATCCGACAGGACCCACACAGGGCCCGCTACAGAGCACATCATACGCCATGGAGAGGAACGCGCTGGCGCCATTCCCCACGTTCGACCCAAGGCTGCCAATACAACGGGTGTCGCTAGTGATATATGGCATTGCCAAGAACACACTATTAGACCTTGTGCCGACAAGGAGGGCACCTAATGGCATCCCTCTCGGGTATCATCGGACAACGTATTATGGCGCATAGCCGTACAACGATGAGGGGCAGTACGAGATCAATGTTGACTGACAGGAGCAATACCAACGGGCTCCAACACTAGGACAATATCCAACATTGGGGCAGCAAGAAGATGAATGGGTGAATCGGATCACAGAGGTCATCAGAGATCAATTTGGTTTGAAACCCAAAGAACAAACGTACATGTATCGGCAACCATATCCAAAATGGTTCAATTGAGTGCCGTTGCTAGGCCGATACAAGGTGCCCAATTTCACCAAATTTTTACGACAGTACTCGATCTCCACGGTTGAGCATATTAGTCGTTTTCCTCGCCCTGTGTGGAGAGGCATCCACTGATGAGGCACTAAGGGTTGGTTCTTCCCACTCTCTCTATCGGGATCGGCCTTTGCGTGGTTCTCTTAACTACCGGTGGAGTCTGAGAAACCAAGGGTTGGTTTCGGTGTTTTGTGATGAGTGATTGACAGGATTTTAACCTCTGCTCGAAGGGGTACCTCCGAAGGGGGTTCGGAGGTTGTACCTCCGAAGTATGTTCGGAGGTGGTTTCACCGAAGGGTGTTCGGTGGTTGGTTGCTGCAGCTGTGCAGCGGAGTGTGCTCGTCGGAGGGGCCCGACAGTACACGATGACTGGGTGTGTACCGAAGGCTTCGGTACTTTGGGCGGTACACCGGAGTGTGTACTGGATGTTGCTAACCCAGAGAGGTCTCCGGAGTACTGGATACACTTGTCTGCGTGTCTGTGGTGCGCAGGGACTTCGGAGGCGATGGACAAGGCTCGCAGCAGGTGAACCTGGGTCAAGCGGGAGGCTTGATGCCAGGGGAGCGGGGAGCTCTGTCACGGTGGCTGCGAAGGTGGTCCGGGTCGGTCCTCGGGTAGAGGTGCGCCAGGTGAAGGCAGAGAGTGCGGAGCGTGGCTCCGGCTAAAGGTACTCCGAGACAAAGTCCTCGGAGGCGAGGCACTTCGAAGGTACTCCGAATGGAGTGACTTCGGAGTTGGTTGGATCAAGTCCTCTGCGGAGGCAAGGAATTCGAAGTGTGCTCCGGAGGGAGACATTCGAAGGTACCCGACGAAGGTCTCAAAAGTCGAGGCGCATCGAAGGCATGGTCCGGGTGAGGCTCGTCGAGGAGTGTGCTCGGGGAGAGGCACTGCGACGAAGGGCTCATGGAATGCTTCATGCGGAGGCCTTGGACGAAGGAGGGACTTCGAAGGGTGGTACTCCGAAGGTGGGGCTTCGGAGGGTGGAAGGCTTTGGAGCAAGGCTAGCTCTGGAGCAAGGTTGACTTGAGGTGCTTCGGCCTGCATGGCTTCGGTACACGTACTGACGGAGTTCGAGCTGGGAGTAGCTGCGAAGCCGTGGTGGTCCACTCCGGAGGTGTTGGTGCGAAGGCCCAAGGGCTTTGACAGCTTCGGCTCAAAACCGTCACTGTATCGAAGGCTATCTTCGGCGAAGCGAAGGCCATCTGGCTTCAGGCTTCTCACCGAAGCTACCGCACCCTCGCGTGCGAAGGGAGGATTCCAGAAGGTCAAAGACTGCAAAGGCTGACACTGTCTGTTCTGTAAAAGGCTGACACTGTCCCCTCTGCAAAGCTGACAGAGAAGCCTCCAGAATAAAGGTGGACTACCTTGTGTACCCCTTAGTTCTGTAGAGTCAAAATCAATGTAAACCCTAGGGGTAGTGTAGTCATTTCCTTTGGGTGTACTGTGGGCTATAAATATGGGGGCTCGGTAGGTAACATTTAACACTTTGAGCATTTACTGTTGAGCTCCTGTAGTCACATACCTTGCTGTATTCATCCAGAGTTCAATTTTTTGTGTTCCCTGTTCAAGTGGCGAAGCCTACTTTTTGTGCTTTTGCTTGAGCTCGCGTTACATACTTCGCTAGTTGTAGTGCACCGAAGCCTGTTGAGGCGAAGGTTGTTTTTGTGCGAAGTGTGTTTTGTCAGTGTGCATTCGCTCTGTGTAACAGGAGGCAAGACCTCGCTGCTCACTAGCGTAGCCCTGTTCGAGGCCCGTTTTGCTTCTTGTGTCGAAGCCTTTAGCGAAGTCCGTGTGTGTGCGTTTAGACCTTCGCATACGAAGCTCAGCACCAGTTGCTGTCGCTAAGTATTTTGGTCAAAGTCCTCAGAGGGTAGTCCACTCTTGCGAAGGGTGAAGTGCGAAGCCTGCTCGAAGCACCTTGTGTGCGGAGCCTGCACTGACTTAGCAGAGTAGATTTTCGAGGGTTGTTAGTGGAGCGAAGTCTTCTTAGCTTCGAACTTTTGCTCCTGCGAAGCCCGTGTTCGAAGCTGTCGAAGCACCTCCGAACCAGACCTTCGAAGGTTGTGTTCGAAGCCTGTTCCGCAGAAGACAGGATTAAAACCGAAGGTTGTTTTTAGCCTGAAATTTTAAAAGCTCCCATTCACCCCCCCCTCTGGTCGCCATTTCCAGTCCAACAATTGGTATCAGAGCGGGTTAAGATCACCAGTTGACCTTAACCGGTTTTGTGATCTGTTGGCGACATGGATAGAGGCAGTAAAATTCCTCTGTTCGATGGGACAGACTTTGCATACTGGAAGGTGCGCATGGAGGCTTACTTGTTAAGCCAAGGAAATGCAATTTGGGAGATTGTGGACTCACAGTACTCCATCCCTGAGACTCGCATCTCTCAGACTAAGAAGGATCAGTATAATGCCAATTCCAAGGCAAGAAATATATTGTTCATCGGTTTGAGTAGAAGTGAGTTCGATAGGGTGCAGCACCTTAGGACTGCTAGGGAAATTTGGACAACGCTCACTGTTTTTCATGAGGGCTCTACTCAGATCAAGGCCAGGCGCCAAAGCACATATAACCAACAGTATCAGCTGTTTGTGCAGGCACCTGGTGAATCTATAGATGCCATGTTTTCTCACTTTGATGCGATAGTGAGTAACTTGCGGTCCAACGGGACGCTTGCTTACAGTGATCATGATAGGGCTATCAAGCTTCTCTATGCTCTTGACCGTAGCATATGGGAAGTAAAGATATCCAGCATTGAGGAGTCCGCAGGATATGACACTTTGACCTGCGATGAACTCTTTAGCAAGCTGAAGTCCACAGAGATTGCCAAGGCATCTCTTGCTGTGCACAGAAGCTCTTTGCCACAGCCATTGGCATTGGTTTCTAGCACTAGCCGTGGCACCACTGCAGAACCAAGCACATCTGGCACTTGTGTTCTTGCAGATGGTTTTGCTTTGTCCTCCCTGGTCTCCATCACAAAGGAGCAGGTGGATACTCTAGATGATGATGAGCTTGCTCTCATTGCCCGGAGGTTCACCTGCTTTCATCATGAGAGACGGGATCAGAGGAGAAGTGGTTTTAGTGGTTGCTATGAATGTGGCGACACTTCTCACATCAAGGCTAATTGCCCTAAGCTCAAGAAGAGAGATGAGAGTGAGCGCCCCAAATACCACAAAAAGGAGAGGAAGCCTTTTGTGAAGGGCAAGCGCGGCAAGATGGCTAAGAAAGTAGCCAAGGCCGCTTCCAGAGCCTTTGTTGCTGCTCTCAGCGACATTGACACGTCCTCAACTGAGGAGTCAAGCTCTGAGGAGGAGGAGTCCCCAAGGAAGGAGGACAAGAAGGACAAGAAGGGACGAGACTTCACCGGCCTTTGCTTCATGGCCGACAGCGATCACAGCGGCGATGAGCTTGACTCATCTGAGGTAAACCTATCATCTGACCAGCTACTAATTAAATTAGATGAGCTGAATGAAGTAGTTCTTGGTCAGGATAGATTACTTGTGCAAGCCGCTAGAGAAAGAAAAGACCTTAGACTTAGGCTAGAAACTATCTCTACTGAATATGCCATGCTTAAGTCTAAATTTGATGATGCTGAATGTCAGTCCTGTTCTGTTGTCATGAGTGAGCTTGCTCAGTTGCGTTCTGTACATGCTCAAACTCTTTCTGAGCTTGAGACTGCGCAGAAGCAGCTTTTGAAGGTGGATTCTAGACCTCATGATGTTATTGATTGCATGAACTGTTCATTATTGCGCGATAGCATTAATTTACGTGATAAGCATGTTCATGATTTAGAGGCTAGATTGGAGAGGGCCGGTAGTTCTAAGGATGTGCAACCTGTTTGTGACACTTGCATTACCCTTAAGGACCAGCTAGGCACTGTTAGAGAGCAAGCTGAGAACCTCATGTCAGAAAATTAATACCTCATTTCCGTGGTTAATAAATGCACTGAGGGAAAGGGTAGGATGGATTTGCTCTTGGCCAAGACCAAGTTGTGTGCTGACAGAGCAGGGGTAGCTCTAGGTTTGGGTTTTGAGAGGATACCTTCAGACAGTAAGTCCAAAACTGTTTTTACCTCTCCCACCACCCTAGAGAAAGAGAGAGCTCTGTTGGACACCCCATCAACCAAAAAGCCTACCCATCCACCAAAGAAAACCACACCTCCTGCCAAGAAAATCCCTCCCAAGAAAACCACACAGAAGAAACCCAAGGAGCCTGTGAGAGTTGCTCCTGTGACCCATGAGAGTGCCCCTAGGAGAGTGTTCCATTGTTCTTATTGTCAGCGGGCGGGTCATTTGGTTGGGTTCTGTTTTCATCGCATCAAGGATGAGCGACGTGCACAGGCGATGAGTTATCAGGACATGCATTACCCATCTTTAGGAATGCATGAGTCTGAGATGTACTATCGTCCTGCTTTTGAGGCTCCTCGTACTTCTCGGAGAGGTTTTGCTCCTCGAGGTCTTCACCATGTTCCATATGGTGGTAGACCTCGGGCTAGCAGGTTTGTACCTCGTCAGAGTAGGAGACCTCCACATGTTGTTCGTTCATAGCATGTAGGTAGACCTCGCACTTTGCATCATTCTGATTATTATGTGCGTAGACCGTCTGCTTTTACTGTGCCTACTACTCGTGTCACTCAATGCTGGATGCCTCGTCATTATTTCACTCACCCCAGCACTGAGCGATCGACACATTCTTATCGTGTGTAGGCGACAGATCGAGGCTTGGAGGGCACGTGGATCATGGACTCCGGTTGTTCACGCCACATGACCGGAGATGCAGCTTGGTTCTCCAGCCTCACCACAACCAAGCAAAGGGAACATATCACCTTCGGAAACAATCGAAGGAGTAGAGTGAAAGGTAAAGGTGTGGTAAGAATTAACTCGAACTTCACTCTCAAAGATGTTGCGTTGGTTGAAAACCTGGGATACAATTTGCTGTCAGTATCTCAGTTGCTTGATGAGGGCTTCGAAGTGCGATTCCATCGCAATACTTCGCAAGTGCTCAATTCTGATGGCGTTGTGGTGTGTAAGATCTTTAGGGTTGGGAGAGTTTTTGGAGCTGATTTTTCAGAGTCGTCTGGTTCTTCTCATTGTCTTGTCGCACATTCGACTTCTGAGCTTTGGAAATGGCATAGGAGACTAGGGCATATGAGCTTTGAGTTGCTCGCTCGTCTGAGCGCCCTAGGCCTGATCCGAGGATTGCCCAAGCTCAAGTTTGAGAAGAATTTAGTTTGCGCTCCTTGTCGACATGGTAAAATGATCGCCGCTTCACATTCGCCAGTCACCACAGTGATGACTGAACAACCCGGAGAACTTCTCCACATGGACACTGTAGGCCCTTCTCGGGTTAGTTCTTTAGGCGGCAAGTGGTATGTATTAGTTATTGTCAATGATTTCTCTCGCTACTCTTGGGTCTTCTTTCTTGCCAGCAAGGATGAAGTGTTTTCACACTTTCGGAGCTTGTCTTTGAGACTTTTCACTGAACTCCCAGGTGCATTGAAATTCATTCGAAGTGATAATGGCACTGAGTTCAAAAATAGTCTCTTTGTTGACTTTTGCATGGAGCATGGCATAGAACATCAATTCTCTGCTCCGCGGGTTCCTCAACAGAACGGTGTTGTTGAGAGGAAGAACCACACTTTGGTTGAGATGGCTAGGACGATGCTTGATGAGCATAGGACTCCTAGAAAATTCTGGGCTGAGGCCATGAACACTGCATGTTACATCTCAAACCGTATCTTCTTGCGCTCAATTTTAAATTTGACATCTTATGAGCTGCGTTTTGGGAGACAGCCCAAGGTTACTCATCTTCGAGTTTTTGGCTGTCGCTGCTTTATCCTAAAACGTGGTAACTTGGATAAATTTGAGTCGCGATCTTCTGACGGGATCTTTTTGGGTTATACTACTCATGGTCATTCTTATCGTGTTTATAACTTGGAAACTAACACTGTCATCGAGTCATGTGATGTGACTTTTGATGAATCAACCCCCTCTGTTAGTTCTGCTTTTGAACAGGCAAATGAACACGACATGGAACAGACCTTATTCGAAGAATAAGATCCTGGAGAATTCGAGGATGAACCCCCACTACCCTCGACATCAACCCCCGAAGCTGACCCCTCTTCGACTACTTCGGCACGAGGTCCCGAAGCGACTACCTCAACATTAGTCATCTTGAACCACTCCAACGCACAAGTTGAGGGGGAGACTGCATCCCGCCGCGAGGCTCCACATCATGTTCAAAGGATGCACCCTCCTGAGCAGATCATTGGTGAGCTTGATCAAAGGGTAACGCGTTCTCATGCCCATTTCACTAATGTTGCTTTTGTTGCGTCTTTCGAGCCCTTAGATGTTAGTCATGCACTTTCTGATTCTAGTTGGATCAATGCCATGCATGAGGAACTTGAAAATTTTGAGAGAAACCAAGTCTGGACTTTAGTTGATCCTCCACCAAATGTTCATTTCATTGGAACAAAATGGATTTTCAAAAACAAACAAGGGGAGGATGGGACTATAGTTAGAAACAAGGCTAGACTTGTAGCTCAGGGTTTTTCTCAACTAGAAGGGATTGATTTTACTGAAAATTTTGCACCTGTTGCTCGCCTTGAGGCCATTAGGATTTTGCTTGCCTTTGCGACATCCCGAGGATTCAAACTCTATCAAATGGATGTCAAAAGTGCTTTTCTTAATGGCTTCATAGGTGAAGATGTTTATGTAAAACAACCCCCTGGTTTTGAAAACCCCAAGTACCCGCATAAAGTCCTTAAACTTCATAAGGCTCTTTATGGACTCAAGCAGGCCCCTCAGGCTTGGTATGATAGACTTAAGTCTTTTCTGCTTGAGCGAGGGTATTTGATGGGCTCTGTTGATAAAACCTTGTTTACTCTCAAGCATGGCAAAGATTTCCTCCTAGTTCAGATTTATGTGGATGATATCATCTTTGGTGGCTCCTCTCATGCTTTAGTTGCCGAGTTTGCAGATACCATGAGCAGGGAATTTGAAATGTCTATGATGGGTGAACTCACCTTTTTCCTTGGTTTGCAAATCAAGCAAAGCAAACAAGGTACTTTCGTCCACCAGACAAAGTACACCAAGGACCTGCTCAAGAAGTTCAACATGTCCGATGCGAAGCCCCTCGCCACTCCAATGGCTACATCTGTAGCATTGGACCCTGACGAAGATGGAGAAGCCGTAGATCAGAAGGAGTTCCGAAGCATGATCGGCTCCCTCCTCTACTTGACTGCCACGAGGCCGGACATACACTTCGCAGTGTGTCTGTGCGCTCGTTTTCAGGCTTCACCACGAGCTTCGCACCACCAAGCGGTAAAGCGCATTCTAAGGTATCTCAAACACACCCTTGAATTTGGCATATGGTATTCAGCATCTTCGTCTTTATGTCTTCGAGGTTATTCCGATGCGGACTTTGCTGGGTGTAGAATTGATAAGAAGAGTACCTCTGGTACTTGTCATTTTCTGGGTACTTCACTGGTTTGCTGGTCTTCCCGCAAATAGTCTAGTGTTGCACAATCGACGGCTGAGGCCGAATATGTTGCTGCAGCTAGCTGTTGCTCTCAGATTTTGTGGATGGTTTCCACTTTGCGGGATTTCGGGTTAGATTATAAGAGTGTTCCACTTTTTTGTGATAACACTAGTGCTATTTGTATTGCAAACAACCCAGTTCAGCACTCCAGAACCAAACACATTGATGTACGGTATCACTTTCTCAGAGATCACAATGAGAAGGGTGATATTGAACTTCATTATGTTGATACCCAACACCAGCTTGCCGACATTTTTACAAAACCCCTCGATGCTTCTCGTTTTGCTTACTTGCGTGGGGAACTTGGCATTTGTCACCCTTACGGCATTTTGTGAGGGGGAGCTGTTTTAGATGGATGTGCCTTTGTCTAATTGTGTTGAAATTGCATTTACATATTTTGCACTTATATGCCTGCTTATAATTCATGAAATCATGTCAGCTCAGCTCTTGTTAATTCATCTGGAACATTCATGTGCATGGTGTTTTATTTTCAAAATCAAATCGTGCTCACTGCTTAGTCTTGAATCTAGCATGTTTAGGCAGGACTGCTTTAGCTATTTTTATCTGCTTGATAGCAAGACACATTTCTTTGGATGCTAAAAATTGCAACTTGAAAAATTGTTCTCAATTTTCATCGATATTCATAAAGTACCAAACAATTGGTTCACTTGGTTAAAATCAAAATTCCATGATTTGCATGCTTTAAGTTAAAAGATCCAGGTGGGTTTGTTTGTCGCACTACCCTATTCTAGACTGCTTACCATTGCACATTGGTCTGAACTGGAATAGCGTAGTGTATGCCAAAATCTATGCCTTAAGCTTCTTATGGCTTTCATGCCTAGGCTTGGCCGGATTGGAAAGTATAAGGTGGACAAACCAATAACCCCTGGCACTAAGAAAAGAAGAACAAAATTCATTGATTATCACGTTTGCTTTTCAAGCTCCATTTGAACTGGACTTGTCTGTCTAGAGTAGAAATTGACTAGCTTTGCGCAGTCCTTGCTCTTACTTGTCTAGTTTCCTTGACTAAGTGGTGATGCGTTTATTTCAAAAATGATCATATCACATGCTTCATCATGCTTTTAGAAAATATTAATTTGAGCTGAGCCCATGTTCATTGGTGTTACTGTTGGCATATTTTGCTTCATATGTCTTTGTCATTCTGCTCAATTCGAAGCTTTGCATATTTTACATGCTCCTTGATGCTTGCATTGCCAAAGGGGGAGAAATTCCTCGTTCTCTGCCGCAAGGGGTATAATTTCCAAAGGGGGAGAAAATTTGACATAAAGGGGGAAAAGATTCTTTGTTGCCAAAGGGAAAGCTTAATTCAGGGGGAGTTTTTATTGCCGAAGGGGTTTTTTACTCTTGTGAGAAAGGGGGAGGAAAATTCTTCTGTCAAGTGACATGATTTGGCTCTTTTTCTAAGTTTTTATGGTCACTTGTGTGCTGAAATTTTTTACATTTTCTTGAACTTGGATTTGGTTGTCAATGCACTCATCAAGGGGGAGATTGAGAAACCAAGGGTTGGTTTCGGTGTTTTGTGATGAGTGATTGACAGGATTTTAACCTCTGCTCGAAGGGGTACCTCCGAAGGGGGTTCGGAGGTTGTACCTCCGAAGTATGTTCGGAGGTGGTTTCACCGAAGGGTGTTCGGTGGTTGGTTGCTGCAGCTGTGCAGCGGAGTGTGCTCGTCGGAGGGGCCCGACAGTACACGATGACTGGGTGTGTACCGAAGGCTTCGGTACTTTGGGCGGTACACCGGAGTGTGTACTGGATGTTGCTAACCCAGAGAGGTCTCCGGAGTACTGGATACACTTGTCTGCGTGTCTGTGGTGCGCAGGGACTTCGGAGGCGACGGACAAGGCTCGCAGCAGGTGAACCTGGGTCAAGCGGGAGGCTTGATGCCAGGGGAGCGGGGAGCTCTGTCACGGTGGCTGCGAAGGTGGTCCGGGTCGGTCCTCGGGTAGAGGTGCGCCAGGTGAAGGCAGAGAGTGCGGAGCGTGGCTCCGGCTAAAGGTACTCCGAGACAAAGTCCTCGGAGGCGAGGCACTTCGAAGGTACTCCGAATGGAGTGACTTCGGAGTTGGTTGGATCAAGTCCTCTGCGGAGGCAAGGAATTCGAAGTGTGCTCCGGAGGGAGACATTCGAAGGTACCCGACGAAGGTCTCAAAAGTCGAGGCGCATCGAAGGCATGGTCCGGGTGAGGCTCGTCGAGGAGTGTGCTCGGGGAGAGGCACTGCGACGAAGGGCTCATGGAATGCTTCATGCGGAGGCCTTGGACGAAGGAGGGACTTCGAAGGGTGGTACTCCGAAGGTGGGGCTTCGGAGGGTGGAAGGCTTCGGAGCAAGGCTAGCTCCGGAGCAAGGTTGACTTGAGGTGCTTCGGCCTGCATGGCTTCGGTACACGGACTGACGGAGTTCGAGCTGGGAGTAGCTGCGAAGCCGTGGTGGTCCACTCCGGAGGTGTTGGTGCGAAGGCCCAAGGGCTTTGACAGCTTCGGCTCAAAACCGTCACTGTATCGAAGGCTATCTTCGGCGAAGCGAAGGCCATCTGGCTTCAGGCTTCTCACCGAAGCTACCGCACCCTCGCGTGCGAAGGGAGGATTCCAGAAGGTCAAAGACTGCAAAGGCTGACACTGTCTGTTCTGTAAAAGGCTGACACTGTCCCCTCTGCAAAGCTGACAGAGAAGCCTCCAGAATAAAGGTGGACTACCTTGTGTACCCCTTAGTTCTGTAGAGTCAAAATCAATGTAAACCCTAGGGGTAGTGTAGTCATTTCCTTTGGGTGTACTGTGGGCTATAAATATGGGGGCTCGGTAGGTAACATTTAACACTTTGAGCATTTACTGTTGAGCTTCTGTAGTCACATACATCGCTGTATTCATCCAGAGTTCAATTTTTTGTGTTCCCTGTTCAAGTGGCGAAGCCTACTTTTTGTGCTTTTGCTTGAGCTCGCGTTACATACTTCGCTAGTTGTAGTGCACCGAAGCCTGTTGAGGCGAAGGTTGTTTTTGTGCGAAGTGTGTTTTGTCAGTGTGCATTCGCTCTGTGTAACAGGAGGCAAGACCTCGCTGCTCACTAGCGTAGCCCTGTTCGAGGCCCGTTTTGCTTCTTGTGTCGAAGCCTTTAGCGAAGTCCGTGTGTGTGCGTTTAGACCTTCGCATACGAAGCTCAGCACCAGTTGCTGTCGCTAAGTATTTTGGTCAAAGTCCTCAGAGGGTAGTCCACTCTTGCGAAGGGTGAAGTGCAAAGCCTGCTCGAAGCACCCTGTGTGCGGAGCCTGCACTGACTTAGCAGAGTAGATTTTCGAGGGTTGTTAGTGGAGCGAAGTCTTCTTAGCTTCGAACTTTTGCTCCTGCGAAGCCCGTGTTCGAAGCTGTCGAAGCACCTCCGAACCAGACCTTCGAAGGTTGTGTTTGAAGCCTGTTCCGCAGAAGACAGGATTAAAACCGAAGGCTGTTTTTAGCCTGAAATTTTAAAAGCTCCCATTCACCCCCCCTCTGGTCGCCATTTCCGGTCCAACAATTGGTATCAGAGCGGGTTAAGATCACCAGTTGACCTTAACCGGTTTTGTGATCTGTTGGCGACATGGATAGAGGCAGTAAAATTCCTCTGTTCGATGGGACAGACTTTGCATACTGGAAGGTGCGCATGGAGGCTTACTTGTTAAGCCAAGGAAATGCAATTTGGGAGATTGTGGACTCACAGTACTCCATCCCTGAGACTCGCATCTCTCATACTGAGAAGGATCAGTATAATGCCAATTCCAAGGCAAGAAATATATTGTTCATCGGTTTTGAGTAGAAGTGAGTTCGATGGGTGCAGCAC
>JAAALK010000289.1:82227482-82398701 GCA_019279435.1 Zizania palustris | reverse complement strand
CTTCGACCCCACTGAGAAAATTATTCAATGCTACCCACTGCGAACTTCAGATTTCCCTTTGCTAACGGAAAGGGACCAATTAGATCCATACCCCATCTGGCCATAGGCCATACCGGGGCAATGACTTGAAGAGCTGTTGGTGGGCGATGACTCCGTCGACCCATCCACTGGCATCCTTGACAAGTGCGGACCAAGCTCTCCGCGTCAGCTGTTATTGTGGGCCAATAAAGCCCCTGGCGAAGTGTTTTTCCTGCCAGAGCTCTAGGGGCTAAATGACTTCCACAAAGGCCTTCGTGAATTTCTCGGAGAATTTCTTGGCCTTCGGCTTGAGATATACATCGGAGTAGAGGGGAACATACTCCGGCCTTGTATAATATACCGTTGATTAACTGATAGTTTCTTGCTCTGAGCTTTAACCTTGACAATTGGGGCTCTTCGGGCAAATTCGTTCCTCCTTGCAAGAGTTCTATGATTGAATCTTTCCAATCTGCACTAGGAATGCAGAGAATCTCTGCAGAAGCAACTTGTGGCACCGAAGGTATATTGAGCTCCTCATAGAAAGCTTCGTCAGGCACATCCACAGCTCCGGCAGCAGCCTTCGCTAAAATGTCCGCTTGCACGTTTTCAGCTCTTGGTATACTCCGAATGGAAATACCCTTGAAATGTGCTTCGATCTTGCGAATTTCTTCCAAGTACTTTGCAAGCTGTGGATGTCTGACTTGAAAACTCTTATCTACGTGCCCTGCTACTATCTGAGAATCTGTTTTTATAATTATCCTTGTAGCCCCTAGAGCACGTGCTTTCCGGAGTCCCAATAATATTCCTTCGTACTCCGCTATATTATTGGTAGACTTAAAGTTGAGTCTTGCGAAGTGCATTGCTCTTTGACCTGACGGAGAAATTAATACTGCCCCAATACCTGCTCCGGATGCTTGGAAAGCCCCATCGGAGTAAATAGTCCATACTCCGTCATCTGATTTCTCCGGAGTCAACTTCGCAGGTGGAGTCCACTCTGCTACGAAGTCTGCTAGGACTTGGGATTTGATAGCTGTCCTTGCCAGGAAAGATATGCCGAAGGGTGCTAGTTCTACTGCCCACTTTCCAATTCTTCCAGTGGAATCTTTGCTTCGGAGCATATCTCCTAAAGGATACGAAGTTGGTACAATTACATTATGAGCCAAAAATAATGTCTTAGCTTCCTCGAAGCCATTATCAGAGCATAAACGAACTTCTCAAGTTCGGAGTATCTTGTCTTCGCTCCTGACAATGCTTCGGATACAAAATAGACAGGATTTTGGACCAACTTCCCATTGATATCAGCTTCTCTGACAAGGACTGCGCTGACTGCTGAACCTGTGGCTGCAAGATACAGAAGTAGGGTTTCGTCCGCAATAGGCACCGTAAGTGTAGCAAGATTGCTGAGATAATCTTTAATATCTTCGAAGCTTTTCTGACACTCCGGTGTCCATGCAAAATCTTCGGACCCTTTCAAAGCTTTAAAGATTGGCAAGCTCCTCTCCGCAGACCTTGATAAAAACCTGCTAAGTGCGGCTAGACGTCCGGTCAGCTTTTGCACTTGCTTTACATTCTCGGGAGGAGCCATCTTCTGCAGCGCAGTTATTTGAGTAGGGCTAGCTTCAATTCCCCTACTTGAAACTAAGTACCCTAACAACTTTCCAGCCTTAGCTCCGAATATACATTTTTCGGGGTTAAGGCGGATCCCACATGCCCGAAGGCTATTGAATGTTTCTGCTAAGTCTAGGCTATGGTGGTGCTTTAAAGCACTCTTTATTACAATATCATCCATATAGGCCTCCACATTGCGACCTAGTTGATGACCTAGAGCCTTAGCAACTAATCTTGAAAAAGTAGCCCCGGCATTTCTTAGGCCGAAAGGCATTCTTACATAGCAGAAGACTCCCGAAGGAGTTACAAAGCTCGTCTTGATTTCATCTTCGCGCTTCAACCATATTTGATGATAGCCGGAATACGCGTCGAGGAAGCTTAGTAACTCCGAACCTGCAGTGGAGTCAACTAGTTGATCAATTCGGGGCATGGGGTAGGGGTCACGTGGGCACGCTTTATTCAATGATGGGAAATCAATGCACATGCGCCACTTTCCGGAGGATTTCTTCCTGACGAAGACTGGGTTGGCTAACCACTCTGTATGGGCCACTTCTCTGATAATCCCAGCCTTCAACAGTTTCTCAACTTCGTCCTTAGCTAGAGCAGCTCTCTCTGCGGACATCTTCCGGAGCCCTTGTCGAACAGGCCGGGCCTTCGGGTTTACAAGCAAGCTGTGCTCAATAATATCCCGATCGACTCCGGTGATATCTTCGTCAGACCAAGCGAAGACATCCAAATTTTCTTCTACGACCTTTTCCAAGGAAGTTGCAACTTCGGGAGGTAAATCTTTACCAAATTGAAAAGTGTATTCTTTACCATCTTTGACAATGACCTTCGTTGCAATCTCTCCTTCGGGACTTGGTCTTGGAAATGACTTCTTCGAAGCTTCGGAGGAGGCTGAAAAAATTTCTCCATTATCTTGGACATTGTTTACCTGCCTCGGATCAAGAGGAGGACCGTGACCATATTCTGCCCTCCGAGCCATGGCTTGATCTCCGAAGATTGTTAGAACTCCTAACTGTGTGGGCATCTTCATGCACAAGTAATTGTGATGCGCCACAGCTCCGAACTGATTCAACATGCCTCGCCCAAAGATAACATTATAAGCGTACGGGGCATCTACTACATCAAAGATAACTTCCTCAGTTCGGGCTAGTAAACCTTCTCCGAAGGTTACTTCCAGGCCTATCTGGCCAAGTGCATCTAGCGGAGGTCCTGCGAAGCCTTGCAGAGGACGAGCCGCTGGGAGGAGATGCTTTCGGGAAATGCATAACTGATCGAAGGCTTGCACAAATATGATATCTGCCGAGCTACCTCCGTCAATTAGCACCCTTCGGACTTCAGTCCCTGCAATATCAGCAGTGATAACCAATGGATCTGCATGCGGGAACTTGATACCAGCTGCATCCTCCGCAGAGAAAGATATTGGAACATGAGACCACTCCGGCATTGCAGCTGCAGATGACGAAGTCCCAATGTGGCCTACTTCTCGAACGTACTCTCTTCGCTGCCTCTTGGACATGCTTCCGAGGGTACCTCCTCCGGAGATAGGGAGAACTACTCTCTTCCCTCTATCTTGCCCTTCTTCTTGCTTCGGAGGTGGCATAACATTGGCCACCGGAGGATGCCTTGCAGCATCAAAATTTTCTATTCGCGCTACAGCCTGGACCGGCTCCGAGCGCACTGCTGCTGCTGGACTTCGGTCGGTACTACCTCGACCCGAAGTTCTCTCCAAGTATTCTCCCCGAAGGGTAAGAATAGCCTTGCAGGTGTCAGTTGCATGGCTTCGGTTCTCTCCATGAATACAGCAAAAAAGGGTCTGGCCCTTGCCAGCCGTTTTTCCTGGCGGCCTCCAGCCACTGGACTTGTTCCCCGCAGACTGTGGAGCTCTTGGTGTAAACTTCTGCGGGGGTGCAATGTTTAAGACCTCAGAACGAGGGTGCTTTTGCCCTCTTCTTCTATCATGTTGCACTTCGGGGACTGATTCTTGCGGCTGAACCGGAGTCTTCACCTCTGCTTTAACTTCTGTCAACATTGTCGAAGTAGCAGTAGTCCTCCGAAGCCAACCTTCTTCCGACTTCGAATACTCCTCGAAGTACGACATCAACTGTGATACTGTGGTGATGCTCTTCCGATGCAATTTATCCAGAAGGCCTTTATGACTGACGCCTTCCCGAGCCGCATCAACCACCGAGGATGTGGACAGCCCCCGAATTTGCGACTTCGTGTGAGCGAAGCGCTTGAAGTATTGCCTCAATGTTTCTCCGGGGAGCTGTTTCACTTGGAAAAGGCTTCCTGTCGACATGGGGGGCACGAAGGTGCCCTGAAAGTTACTTATGAACTTCTTCTTCAACTGTAGCCATGTCGTGATTGATCCTGGTTTTAAAGACCAGAACCATCTCAACGCCACTCCTTGAAGGGCTAACGGGAAACACTTCGCCATAGTTTCTCTGTCTCCGCCACTAGCCTCGATTGCTAGGGCATAAGAACGTGCAAACTCACTGGGATCTTCGTCTCCGGCATACTTGCAAAGCTTCGAAGTTTTGAACCTCGGATCGAAGCGAACCTTCTGAAGCTCAGGATGCAACGGAGATTCATTGTCGTAAGAAGCGTTCTCCGGGGCTTCGGGATAATCAAGATCGTCGTCTTCGTGCACCTCGGGGATAGCTGGGGTGGCTTGAGGGCGAAGCCTGTTCGCAGCCTCCTGTCGCCACCTCGCTACCTCGGCTTGAAGATTGGCCATTTGAGTGGCCATGTCTCCAAGGCTATCTTCATCTCCTCCGGAAGGACCTTCCGGGTCTTGAGAACTGGTATGATCAGTTCGAATCGGAATGGAGGGTGGCAGAGTGGCTCCGGGCGGTCGGAGTGTAGAAGGGGTTGGTGGAGAGGTTTCGTATCCTCGAGGGATAGAAGCCCCTTGCGGAGTTAGAGGTGGAGGGATAGTCGAAGACCCTCCGACTTCGACTGTGTCGAAGGGTATCTCTCCGGAGATCCGAGAGGACCTCCGAGTGGGATTGCGAGGTGCGCTCCGCTTAGGAGGCATGATGCAAGAGGTTGGTAGAGAACGAAGTTTTTTGGACTAAGTTCCCCACGGACGGCGCCAACTGTTGGCGTAAAAGATTACGCTAACAGGTTTCTGTAGAAAAGAAACTAACAAACGAAGTGTTTGCGAAGCAAACTGTTCTAAGTCTCCGAAAGGATAATAACTTAGAATAGTTCGAAAGTGTGTATTGATTCACTTGTAATCGGTCCCCATTACAGGGTGAAATGGGGGGTATTTATAGGCCTAAACATTAAGGAAAAGACCTATTTACCCCTCTATTACAACCGACATTAAGGAAACTATTCGGTTTCCTTAATAGGGCTAAAATGGTAAAAGACTAATCTAATAGGATAGAAGATAAGTCTTCCATCTTAGCTGGCAGAAAAGATCCTGAAGGGCTTTGGTTCGAAGACATACTTCGAACCAGTGTCTGTCTTCGGGCTTCGAACCAGGTTCCGAGCATCTTCGAAGAAGGTCTTCGAACAATCTTCGAAGTAGTTGGCTGTCTTCATGCTGCTTTAGCAATAACCCCGAAGATGAGATATTTTCCCCCAACAGAGTACCTCTGGTACTTGTAATTTTCTGGGTACTTCACTGGTTTGCTGGTCTTCCCGCAAACAGTCTAGTGTTGCACAATCGACGGCTGAGGCCGAATATGTTGCTGCAGCTAGCTGTTGCTCTCAGATTTTGTGGATGGTTTCCACTTTGCGGGATTTCGGGTTAGATTATAAGAGTGTTCCACTTTTTTGTGATAACACTAGTGCTATTTGTATTGCAAACAACCCAGTTCAGCACTCCAGAACCAAACACATTGATGTACGGTATCACTTTCTCAGAGATCACAATGAGAAGGGTGATATTGAACTTCATTATGTTGATACCCAACACCAGCTTGCCGACATTTTTACAAAACCCCTCGATGCTTCTCGTTTTGCTTACTTGCGTGGGGAACTTGGCATTTGTCACCCTTACGGCATTTTGTGAGGGGAGCTGTTTTAGATGGATGTGCCTTTGTCTAATTGTGTTGAAATTGCATTTACATATTTTGCACTTATATGCCTGCTTATAATTCATGAAATCATGTCAGCTCAACTCTTGTTAATTCATCTGGAACATTCATGTGCATGGTGTTTTATTTTCAAAATCAAATCGTGCTCACTGCTTAGTCTTGAATCTAGCATGTTTAGGCAGGACTGCTTTAGCTATTTTTTATCTGCTTGATAGCAAGACACATTTCTTTGGATGCTAAAAATTGCAACTTGAAAAATTGTTCTCAATTTCATGGATATTCATAAAGTACCAAACAATTGGTTCACTTGGTTAAAATCAAAAATTCCATGATTTGCATGCTTTAAGTTAAAAGATCCAGGTGGGTTTGTTTATCGCACTACCCTATTCTAGACTGCTTACCATTGCACATTGGTCTGAACTGGAATAGCGTAGTGTATGCCAAAATCTATGCCTTAAGCTTCTTATGGCTTTCATGCCTAGGCTTGGCCGGATTGGAAAGTATAAGGTGGACAAACCAATAACCCCTGGCACTAAGAAAAGAACAACAAAATTCATTGATTATCACGTTTGCTTTTCAAGCTCCATTTGAACTGGACTTGTCTGTCTAGAGTAGAAATTGACTAGCTTTGCACAGTCCTTGCTCTTACTTGTCTAGTTTCCTTGACTAAGTGGTGATGCGTTTATTTCAAAATGATCATATCACATGCTTCATCATGCTTTTAGAGAATATTAATTTGAGCTGAGCCCATGTTCATTGGTGTTACTGTTGGCATATTTTTGCTTCATATGTCTTTGTCATTCTGCTCAATTCGAAGCTTTGCATATTTTACATGCTCCTTGATGCTTGCATTGCCAAAGGGGGAGAAATTCCTCGTTCTCTGCCGCAAGGGGTATAATTTCCAAAGGGGGAGAAAATTTGACATAAAGGGGGAAAAGATTCTTTGTTGCCAAAGGGAAAGCTTAATTCAGGGGGAGTTTTTATTGCCGAAGGGGTTTTTTACTCTTGTGAGAAAGGGGGAGGAAAATTCTTCTGTCAAGTGACATGATTTGGCTCTTTTTCTAAGTTTTTATGGTCACTTGTGTGCTGAAATTTTTTACATTTTCTTGAACTTGGATTTGGTTGTCAATGCACTCATCAAGGGGGAGATTGAGAAACCAAGGGTTGGTTTCGGTGTTTTGTGATGAGTGATTGACAGGATTTTAACATCTGCTCGAAGGGGTACCTCCGAAGGGGGTTCGGAGGTTGTACCTCCGAAGTATGTTCGGAGGTGGTTTCACCGAAGGGTGTTCGGTGGTTGGTTGCTGCAGCTGTGCAGCGGAGTGTGCTCGTCGGAGGGGCCCGACAGTACACGATGACTGGGTGTGTACTGAAGGCTTCGGTACTTTGGGCGGTACACCGGAGTGTGTACTGGATGTTGCTAACCCGGAGAGGTCTCCGGAGTACTGGATACACTTGTCTGCGTGTCTGTGGTGCCCAGGGACTTCGGAGGCGACGGACAAGGCTCGCAGCAGGTAAACCTGGGTCAAGCGGGAGGCTTGATGCCAGGGGAGCGGGGAGCTCTGTCACAGTGGCTGCGAAGGTGGTCCGGGTCGGTCCTCGGGTAGAGGTGCGCCAGGTGAAGGCAGAGAGTGCGGAGCGTGGCTCCAGCTAAAGGTACTCCGAGACAAAGTCCTCGGAGGCGAGGCACTTCGAAGGTACTCCGAATGGAGTGACTTCGGAGTTGGTTGGATCAAGTCCTCTGCGGAGGCAAGGAATTCGAAGTGTGCTCCGGAGGGAGACATTCGAAGGTACCCGACGAAGGTCTCAGAAGTCGAGGCGCATCGAAGGCATGGTCCGGGTGAGGCTCATCGAGGAGTGTGCTCGGGGAGAGGCACTGCGACGAAGGGCTCATGGAATGCTTCATGCGGAGGCCTTGGACGAAGGAGGGACTTCGAAGGGTGGTACTCCGAAGGTGGGGCTTCGGAGGGTGGAAGGCTTCGGAGCAAGGCTAGCTCCGGAGCAAGGTTGACTTGAGGTGCTTCGGCCTGCATGGCTTCAGTACACGGACTGACGGAGTTCGAGCTGGGAGTAGCTGCGAAGCCGTGGTGGTCCACTCCGGAGGTGTTGGTGCGAAGGCCGAATGGCTTTGACGGCTTCGGCTCAAAACCGTCACTGTATCGAAGGCTATCTTCGGCGAAGCGAAGGCCATCTGGCTTCAGGCTTCTCACCGAAGCTACCGCACCCTCGCGTGCGAAGGGAGGATTCCAGAAGGTCAAAGACTGCAAAGGCTGACACTGTCTGTTCTGTAAAAGGCTGACACTGTCCCCTCTGCAAAGCTGACAGAGAAGCCTCCAGAATAAAGGTGGACTACCTTGTGTACCCCTTAGTTCTGTAGAGTCAAAATCAATGTAAACCCTAGGGGTAGTGTAGTCATTTCCTTTGGGTGAACTGTGGGCTATAAATATGGGGGCTCGGTAGGTAACATTTAACACTTTGAGCATTTACTGTTGAGCTCCTGTAGTCACATACCTCACTGTATTCATCCAGAGTTCAATTTTTTGTGTTCCCTGTTCAAGTGGCGAAGCTTACTTTTTGTGCTTTTGCTTGAGCTCGCGTTACATACTTCGCTAGTTGTAGTGCACCGAAGCCTGTTGAGGCGAAGGTTGTTTTTGTGCGAAGTGTGTTTTGTCAGTGTGCATTCGCTCTGTGTAACAGGAGGCAAGACCTCGCTGCTCACTAGCGTAGCCCTAGTCGAGGCCCGTTTTGCTTCTTGTGTCGAAGCCTTTAGCGAAGTCCGTGTGTGTGCATTTAGACCTTCGCATACGAAGCTCAGCACCAGTTGCTGTCGCTAAGTATTTTGGTCAAAGTCCTCAGAGGGTAGTCCACTCTTGCGAAGGGTGAAGTGCGAAGCCTGCTCGAAGCACCCTGTGTGCGGAGCCTGCACTGACTTAGCAGAGTAGATTTTTGAGGGTTGTTAGTGGAGCGAAGTCTTCTTAGCTTCGAACTTTTGCTCCTGCGAAGCCTGTGTTCGGAGCTGTCGAAGCACCTCCGAACCAGACCTTCAAAGGTTGTGTTCGAAGCCTGTTCCGCAGAAGACAGGATTAAAACCGAAGGCTGTTTTTAGCCAGAAATTTTAAAAGCTCCCATTCACCCCCCCTCTGGTCGCCATTTCCGGTCCAACAGAGTCCATCCAAGGACGGGCTAACCCGGAGAAGAAATTTCATAAGTACTTCTTCGTAGGCATCCAAGAAATGAAGCTCACCTACTTGACGTTCGTTAAGCAAAGGATGGATAAGTCGGTACAAGATTATGTCCAGAGGTTCTAGGATGTGCGGATCAGATGCTACAGCTTGAGCCTCAGTGACGGTCAATTGGCGGAATTGGATTTTCAACGACTCCTGAATCCAATTAAGGAGAGGTTTTTATCACACGAGTTCGAGAGCCTTTCGCAAGTGCTACAAACGGTATCGGCACATGAGAGCTGATTCCAAGAAGCCAAGAGGGACGAGTACCAGAAGAAGGTGGCGTATGCCCAAATATACCACTCAGACTCTAATGAGAGCAGCGACTCGGATGCAGAGGTCGGCATGGCCAAGTGGTCTAAGAATAAGAAGTAGGTTACTTGTCATGGGTGAAGTCAGCCAAAAAAAAGAGAAATACGACTTCGATGTCAACAAGGCCGGCAAAATATTTGACCTTCTTATTAAGGAAAAACAAACCCACCTATCACATGGCCACGTAATACCGACTCTCGAAGAGCTAAAGAAGAGGAAATACTGCAAGTGGCACAACTCCCCATCACACCATACCAACAAGTGCAAAGTGTTCAAGCAACAGATCCAATCGACCATGGAGCAAGGCCGAATCAAGTACGACGACAGGAAGAAGCCTATGAACATCGATGGTCACTCGTTCTCGGTCAACATGGTGCACACGTAATATGGTGGCAACCGGCGTAAAAGGGGAGGAAGGCGATTCGGCAACAACGTCTCCTCACCGGGCCTCATTAGGGAATACCAAAGGAGGTCAAAAGAGAGGGAGAACAATGAAGACAACCGGGGACACTCGTGTTTCAATCCCCATTGGAACTGTGAGTTCTTCAGGCTTTGCTGGAATGAGGGGCTATGCCTACAATCCATAGACAACTGCCCGGAATGCAGTCATCGGCTGCGCAACATCAAGCTCGGACCGCACGATCAAGGGATAGCACACCAAAGGTTATTGTCTCCACGGGTATCGGTGTTATAAAGGCTCGGTCCCCTTAACCCCAAAGAAATCGGCTATATGGCCAATGACAATGAAAGAATACCAGAGAAGTCATGGTGGTGTCCTCCCAAGATTTTCACAAGGAGTCAAAAAAGAAGGATCCAGTGCCTGCGGCATAAGGAAGCAAGAACTCATCACAATGAGGCAATCGATCGGTCACATAGGATCAAGAGCGAATAGATGCCAAAGGAAAAGGCCGATCATGAAGAGAAGGACATGTCGGACAACGACATCAGCCAGATTGACGAAGAACCATCCCAACCCACGCTATGAAGATGACGCCAGAAAACGAAGGGGAAGCTTGGCCAAGCCTTGCCGTGAGTCGATGGACCACAACAATACGGACATCAGATCAGTAGGACAAGCCAACCTTCGCAAGCAACCAGACCCTCAAGAGAGATAGGAGCAATCTAAAGGTTACTACACCAGAGGGTCCAGAGAAGGTCGAACGATTACCTAAATATACATCCTTTCGATCATTCGGATGAAGCATAAACAACCGATGCAGGTGGAATCACCTTGAGTTAGCCGATGCAAAGGCATCACCCATAGATCAAAATACAACGCATGAACTCAGTATGCAAGTCAGAGGGAGTAAAGGCGAAATATTACAAAGGAGAATTGTTCATCACAACAATGCTGGTGTTATATGGAACTCAAAGCACTTGGCGGATAGCCTCGATCGCCTGCAAGCGCATAACATCTATATTGCGAATAAGAGCCTAGTCTTTGGCGTCCGAGCCAGGAACATCTTGGAGGGTGCAGTGGCATCGTTCTGCTTGGCGGACGACATCGACAAATTGGCGCTGGTGGGTTTTGACTCGGGTCGGCAAAGAAGCCGCGATGTCCTCTTGTTCGGCGATCTGTGCCCGGGTCCTCTCCAGCTTCATGACCAGGTTGGCTTCCTTCACTCGCAGCCGATCAAGCTCTCGCGAAATGGCCAGAGACTCAGCCTCGACACGCTCCAAGATAGCCTTCTCATCCATGACTACTTTTTTAAGAGCCTCTGCTGCCTCTAAGAGCGACGCCCGACTGACCCAGTCGATTATTCTCCTGGCTACCCATTGCATGGAAGGGTGATAATGCTCCAGATACGCAACCGGTGTGAGGGCTTCAAGACGTCATTTAGGCAGCGCAATAGATCTGACAACACCTCTTTCACATCCGAAGGCAGCTGAGTCGAGGACGATGAAGGAACACCGATAGCTCCCTCCATAAAGGGTCGGACATCAAAGGAGAACTGCTGGGCAAAATAGTGGAAGGAGAAAACAATCAGAAAAAGCTCAGCATAAATGATGGGCGTGAAGGTACTTACATCGGCAGAATTAGCAGGAGCGGTCGATGATGAGGTATCATCTATAGAAGGGATAGTCGGCCTAGGGACATCCATAGTCTGCCATCGTGGAGGCCAGTGTCAGCTACGCAAAAGGCCAACATGAGAAGAAAATAAGTTGAGTACCTCATGAAGCAAAGTAGGAGGAACCCCAACACCAGGCAACATGCCCCCCGACATATTAATGTCTGCAATGGCCGCTATATTGGCTGCGTTGACCAACATATCGGGGCCCATCAAGGTAGATGTAGGCATATCAGCTAGAGGAACGGATGACCTCAGTTGGCAAGAAAGGGAACATATTACGAAAAGAAAGGCGTCACCAAGCCTGGAGTGAAAAGGCACTTGGCCCGGTCAAGGACGGGTGGATCGGTGAACCCTCCGGAGTTTTGACTCGCTCACCGGAGAGCAAATCCTTTGGAGTGGGGGATCCACTGCCCAAAACGTTGACAACTGATCATGGCTGATATTCAATCGGCCGGCCAATTCGGCTGACTTGTAGGATATCAGTGTCACTTCCCTACACGACACGAAGGTTAGAAAAGGAGAAAGATAATCAGGTAGAAGAGTTCAGGGAGTCAAAATATACCATTGGGGAATCATCGGTGTAATCTAGACACAAGCGCTCACAGTATGATCCCAAAGGTCGGCTAAAGAGATGTAGAGCCCATTCACCCCACCACGTGTCAAAGTAGATGGATCTGATGGGACAAGCCGACCAGGGGGAGAGCTCGCCGTAGGGCACTCCATCGGCTATTCGAGATAATTTATCATACTCCTGGGTGTCCCAAATTCTCCGCGGATGTGGATTCGGCCAATGAAGAAGAGTTGAGGAGGAAGTTGGCTGAATCCTAGCTGTCGCGAGAAAATGGTCGGGTGATAAAACTCATAAGAGGCCCAACAAGTAGTGAAGTTGATAGGAAGTGATGCGCACGGGTGCCCGATCTTCTGTTAGGGGAGGGGGGGGGGGGGTAAACTCGTTTGGTGGAGGACTCGATGTTGACGATCCGGCTTCCGATCACCATAGATCCGAACCCCGCAATCGCTACACCATGGCTCCGTTGGTTATCAACCATGCACGAGCGTGATTGATCTCGCCAAGAAGGCTTATACCTGCCTGCGAATCGAGAACACAGGCAAGAACCCGGAAACACGATCTCGCAAACAGAAGAGAGATCGATTTCTCAAGTGGGCTTCCATAATCTGACGAAGTCAGAGTTCAATCTACAAGAGATTCAAAACTAAGCAAAACCCCACTTGAGAAATTAATCTCTCTTCTGTTTGCAAGATTGTGTTTCTGTGTTCTTGCCTGTGTTCTCGATTCGTAGGCAGGAATAAGACTTCTTGGCGAGGTTAATCACGTTCATGCGTGGTTGATAACCAATGGAGCCGTGGTGTAGTGATTGCGGGGTTTGGATCTGTGGTGATCGGAAGCCAGATCGTCAATGTCGAGTCCTCCATCAATCGAGTTTACCCCCCTGACGGAAGATCGGGCACCCGTGCGCATCAAGTGGTATCAGAGCCCAAGTTTACCGTTAGGTTCATAGGTTCGTCTTCCCTTGTTTGAGTCAATTTCGCATTCATCCTAAAGTCCATAGAAAAGCTGAACAAAAAAAATTCCTTGTCTGAGACATTGTTAGCCTTTTGCATAATTCTCTTTTAGAGTCCGTAGTGTTGAATTCATGTCCAAGTTTGTGTCTCGTTGCTGGTTAATTCGTATTTTAGATTGGTTCATGTCTCCGCCACAATTCCCCTACTCCGCTGCATAATTTTTCCACCCCCACCGATCCCCATCCGCTTCTGTTTCCACCACAACCAGCAGATCCGATTTAGGGGGAACGGATCCGATTTCGGAGGGTTCTCCTTGAAACGGCCATAACTTTTCGCTCGTAACTCCAATTGAGCTGAAATTGTTACCACAGGTAGATCTCTAAAAGTCGGCTTGGGCGATACTCATTTCATCAGTATCGATGTTGTCAAAAAAATTAAAAAAAATTAGAAAGGCCTTCATTTTGGGCTCCAAAGTTTCAACACTGGTTATTTAGGGTTTCCTGTACCGATATCATCTTCCATCGGTTTGAGCTGAAACGTGGTGCTGTTCTTAATCTTGGGGCATATTGTTGCTACTTAGAACTTGGTAATTGGTTGCAAAAAAGAGAGAAAAAAAGAAGAGAAAAAAAGGAGAAAAAAGAGAGGCAATACCGAAGGCCCTGCACTATTTGTTTCATAGTGTTGCTGGTGCCGTGTTGACACTGTCCTTGCAATTCATCTTGTTCATCCTTGATCCCTTCTTGTGTCACTACTTTTTTTAGAACACAAGTAGACCAGCAATTAGGACTAATAGTTTGAACATTTATTCAGCATTACTATCTGTTATTAAATTGTGTTCCACTCAAATATTTGGCCTTCCTATAGCTCCACATACTTACCTTCTGAACAGTACAGTTTCCTGCCGGCAACCGCTATACTCACGACTTCAACGGTATCATCCCCAAGCTAACCAGTTGTGCCACCTGCTACGATTGGTAAGAACTTGGCAAGAACTTGGTGAAACGCTTGAGTGTGAGTGACTCCATATCCTAGTAGTTCATAGGAAACTAACACATTTGTGAGCTTCTTTGTGTTTGTGTTTCCACTAACCATGACAGAACCACAACACCAAAGTGAAGGAGATGAATGTGTGTCCAAGATGGAGCTTCGACTGTTGCTGCAAGAACTTAATACAAACATCATTAAGAGCAACCAGGACAATGAGCACAGATTAGAGAGAATAGAGAGGAACATTGCCACCCTCGTCACCAGGATGGAGAACATAGAGAGACAACCACCGCCACCGAACAATAGGACTAAATATCTTGAGGCAAACAACATAAATCAGGATCATATGCAACCTCTTCCTCAAGAACCTCTCCGTCAACAAAATCCACATCGTCAAGGTATGGGAGGTAATAATGGAAACAACCCTCGTGCTGATAATTCGTTTGCTAAGGTTAAATTCAGCATATCCTCTTTTTCTGGCTCCTATGATGCTGAAACATATCTGAATTGGGAGATGACAGTACAACAAAAATTTAACTCTCACCATGTTCCAGAAATACATAGAGTTAGACAAGCCACTAGTGAGTTTACCGATTTTGCTATTATTTGGTGGAATGAGATCTCAAGTGTAGGCTTAGCACCTAACACATGGGATGGGCTAAAGAGAGCTATGTGTGGTAGATTTGTCCGTACTACTTATAAACGTGATTTTCTTCAAAAATTCCAGCGTTTAAACCAGGGAAATAAATCTGTAGAGGTGTACTACCAGGAACTGCAAATAGGAATGTTGCGTTGTGATGTAGTTGAGGATGAGGAGAGTAAAATGGCTAGATTTTTTGGTGGGTTAAAAAGAGAAATACAGGACATAGTAGATTATAAGGAATATAATACACTCAATAGATTGGTTCACCTTTCTATGAAAGCAGAAAGAGAATTGCAGGGACAACAGCCGAAGTTGAAGGGTAACTTCACCGACACAAGACCGGCGTCTGCAACGGGAAAATCAACACTACCTTCTCCTGCACGGTCTGCTACCCCCTTTATATACAGGGCGCGTTCAGCAGCACCTTCGTCTTCACTACCACTAGAGGAGAAGAGCAAGACAAACCTACAAGCTACTAGTTCCTCATCGGTTGCTTCTATAGGCCGAACCAGTGGAGTCATTTTCCACAATTGCAAAGGGAAGGGCCATTTCATGAGAGATTGCCCAAGCCAGAGACGGACATTCATTGCTACTGAGGATGGAAGGTATGTTAGTACTAGTGATATTTAAGATGGTGGTACTGACGATGCAGGTGATGATGAAGAGCCTGAAAGTGATGGCGAGAAGGTTTTAGGTACTGCCGCCACAAAGAAGTATCAGGCATTGATTGTACAACATGTTTTAAACACTCAAGTGGAGCAAATGGACACACTACAACGATATAACTTATTTCAAATGTTCCTCATTGTCAATGATCGTAGTGTTCATATCATAATTGATGGAGGAAGCAGCAATAACTTGGTGATCATAGAGCTGGTTAATAAGCTTGGATTGACCACACGCCCACACCCTCATCCCTACTATATTCAGTGGTTCAACAATAGTGATAAGGTCAAGGTAACACACTCTATGAGAGTTCACTTTTTCATTGGTACATACCATGACTATGATGATTTTGATGTTGTACCCATGCAAGCATGTTCACTTTTATTGGGTCAGCCATGGGAATTTGATACAGATGCCACACATCACGGTAGGAGTAACAAATATACACTTATGCACAAGGGAAAGAAAATTACTTTGCTTCCTATGACTTCCACTGAAATTATGCAATGTGAGAAAGAGAGTTTTGAGAAGAGCAAGAAGGAGACTACACCACAATCTGAAAATCAACAAGTGGCTAACACTATCTTCTCACCTAAGAAAGATAAGAAAGACAATAGCTCTAAGTTGGACGGAATTAAATTGAAAGGGGGTGTTATGCTTGCTACTAAATCTGATTTGGTTGATGTTAATGAGTTTGATTCTCCTTGTTATGCATTGATATGCAAAGAAGTCTTGTTTTCATTTGAAGATTCTTCCACTTCTTTGCCTCCTACTGCCACTAACCTTTTGCAGGAGTATAAGGATGTGTTTCCAGTGGAGATGCCTCCAGGGCTGCCACATATTCGAGGTATTGAACATCAAATTGACATGATCCTAGGAGCGACATTTCCAAACCGTGCTGCATATAGAACAAATCCGGAGGAGACTAAAGAAATTCAGAGACAAGTCCAAGAACTGCTGGGCCGTGTGTACGTATGCGAGAGCCTTAGTCCATGTGTTGTGCCTGTTCTTTTAGTCCCTAAGAAAGATGGTAGTTGGCATATATGTGTTGATTGTAGAGCCATCAATAATATTACAATAAGGTATCGTCATCCTATTCCTAGGTTAGATGATATGCTTGATGAGTTGAGTGGGTCTATCATTTTCTCTAAGATTGACTTGCGTAGTGGATACCACTAAATTCGAATGAAATTAGGAGATGAATGGAAAACAACTTTCAAAACGAATTTCGGGTTATATGAGTGGCTAGTCATGCCTTTTGGGTTAACTAATGCACCTAGCACTTTCATGCATTTAATGGATGAAGTATTGAGAGTTTTATTGGAAAATTTGTGGTGGTTTACTTTGATGATATCTTGATATATAGCAGGTCTATTGATGAACATTTGAATCATTTGTGTGCTGTTTTTAATGCTTTGAGAGATGCACGCTTGTTCGGTAACCTTGAAAAGTGTACTTTTTGCACGGATCGAGTATCTTTTCTTGGCTATGTTGTTACTCCACAGGGTATTGAGGTAGATGAAGAGAAAATTGAAGCCATCAAGAGCTGGCCAACACCACAAACCGTTATGCAAGTGAGATGTTTTCATGGACTTGCTAGTTTTTATCGATGGTTTGTGAAGAATTTCAGCACTATTGCTGCACCACTCAATGAGTCGACAAAGAAGGGAGCTTCACTCATATAGGGTCCAGCACAAGAACAAGCTTTTAACATGCTTAAGGACAAACTTACACATGCCCCTCTACTCCAACTTCCTAACTTTGGTAAGACGTTTGAGCTTGAATGTGATGCTAGTGGGATTGGGATAGGAGGAGTCCTCATACAAGAAGGTAAACCTGTTGCTTACTTTAGTGAAAAATTGCATGGACCTAATCTGAATTATTCTACTTATGATAAGGAGTTGTCTGCTCTAGTTATGGTGTTAGAGACTTGGCAACATTACCTTTGGCATAAGGAGTTTGTCATTCATTCTGATAATGAATCCTTGAAACATATTAGAAGTCAGGCAAAACTCAATAAGCAACATGCAAAATGGGTTGAGTTCATAGAGTCTTTTCCATACATCATTAAACATAAACATGGTAAAGACAATATCATTGCAGATGCTTTATCTAGGCGTTTTACTATGTTATCTCAGCTTGATCATGATATATTTGGTGTAGAAATAATAAATGAGTTATATGCTACTGATCTAGACTTCAAGGATGCTTTTGAAAATTATAGAGAGTGCCGAACTTGGAATAAATATGTGCTGAATGATGGCTTATTATATCGTGCTAACAAGTTATGCGTCCCATCAAGCTCCATTCGCCTTTTATTTTTACAGGAAGCCCACAAGGGAGGATTGATGGGACATTTTGGAGCGAAGAAAACTGAGGACGTGCTGTCAACACACTTCTTTTGGCCAAGGATGCGGCGGGATGTCGTGCGCTATGTCTCACGCTGCACTACATGTAACAAAGCTAAGTCACGTTTAAATCCCTTTGGACTTTATATGCCCCTTCCTGTTCCTAGCGTCCCTTGGGAGCATATATCAATGGATTTTGTATTAGGGTTACCTAGAACAAAGAGGGGGAGGGATAGTATACTTGTGGTGGTCGATCGATTCTCAAAAATGGCGCATTTTATACCTTGTCATAAGAGCGATGATGCTACAAACATTGCTGATTTGTTTTTCGGGGACATCATTCGTCTACATGGAGTACCCACCACCATTGTCTCTGATCGTGATGCGAAGTTCTTGAGCCACTTTTGGAGAAGTTTGTGGTGTATGTTGGGTACCAAGATGATGTTCTCCACCACGTGCCACCCTCAAACTGATGGGAAAACCGAGGTAGTTAATTGTACATGGAGTACCCACCACCATTGTCTCTGATCGTGATGTGGGAAGAATGTTTACCTCATGTGGAGTTTGCATATAATCGAGCAGTACATTCTATCACCAAGGTGGGTCCTTTCCAAGTTGTGTATGGTTTTAATCCCCGTGCCCCTATTGATCTTCTGCCATTGCCTACTTCTGAACATGTGCATTTAGATGCTAAGACACGTGCTGATTTTATTCTGAAATTACATGCCACAACTAAAGAACACATTGAGAAGATGACCGAAAGGTATAAAATTGCTGGTAGTAAGGGTAGAAGACATATAACTTTTTGAAATAGGTGATCTTGTTTGGCTACATTTGCGTAAAGATAGATTTCCAGAATTGAGAAAGTCTAAATTGATGCCTCGAGCTGATGGAACTTTCAAGATAGTTAAGAAAATTAATGACAATGCATACCAGCTTGAGTTGCCTGCAGATTGTGGAGTTAGTCCCACATTTAACATTTCAGATTTGAAGTCATATTTGGGAGAAGAAGATGAGTTCGAGTTGACGACGACTCCAATTCAAGAAGGGGAGGATGATTAGGACATCGATAACAATGATAAAGACATCCAACACTCTATCATTCTTGGACCAATCACTCGCTCCCATGCACGGAAGCTTAATTATGAGGTGCGTTCGTTTCTTACTTTACATAATGATATGGATACGGATGGGATGCTACTTATGGATGATATTTTGACTCTAAGGAACATGGGAAAAGCACTTCTGGATCAAACACAAGGGGGAGAGGCGGCACAACAATCCAACTCGAATTCCACTTCAAACTCTGATTTCGGTTCGGATTTAGCGAAGCATCCTTCAGTAATATGGGCATAACTTTCTCGTACGGAGGCAGATTTAGGCGTTGTTTAAGGCGTTGGAAAGATAACGAAAATATATTTCCAATGGGTCTGGTGCCAAGTCCTTGTTCGTTACAAAACGTTCTGTGTCATCCGAACAAGTCATCTGGTGCTGCGTCACCATTTTGGCCCACGTCGGGCCTTGTATCTGTTTGGGACCTTAAGCCCAACATTAGTCTCGACTTTTCCATAAACCATAGGTATTAATACTATGCAGCCACCAGGGATTAAGGTTGGGTTTTTCTTAGTTTCGAATCTCTTGTATATTGAACTCTGACTTCGTCAGATTGCGGAACCCCACTTGAGAAATCGATCTCTTCTGTTTGTGAGATTGTGTTTCCGTGTTTTTTCCTGTGTTCTCAATTCGCAGGCAGGGATAAGCCTTCTTGGCGAGGTCAATCGTGTTCGTGCGTGGTTGATAACCAATGGAGCCATGGTGTAGCGATTGCGGGGTTCGTATCTATGGTGATCAGAAGCCGGATCGTCAACGTCGAGTCCTCCACCAATCGAGTTTACCCCCCTAACGGAAGATCGGGCACCCGTGCTTATTAGGAAGAATACAAGGAGTGATCAAGGTTTTAAAAATCCTGATGAACCCCTTATTTCGGCACATGTCAGTCAGGATGAATTCATGAGGATACTCATATTGAGATAAATATTCATATGCAAACCAGATGACCTTCTCTAATCCGGAGCCACTGTAATAAGTTATGAACCAAAAGCTCAGGGATTCAGGTGATAATCGAGAAGGAGACTAGCAGGAGGAAGCCTCACCCAAAGAGGAACACTGGCGATACACGGGAGTAGCCGATTCGGGGTAGTTCCCAGGGAATTCCATCAAGGAAAAGTGGAGCTCATCGGTTACCTCGGTAAGGTGAACATTGAGCCAAAGCTGAATAAACCATAAAGGTCCGGCAAAATGGCCAATGGGCTCACCAGCCGACAATATAGCTATCACGCCTCGATTTAATAAATCAGGACTTTTATTGAAATTCCATAGAAAATCAATAAACCAAGACATTCATCATGCGACCACGTACAAATACGAGCAATCATTCATGGTTCGTAGACCGCATTAATACAAAAGTGAATAAAGGTGAAGAGAAACTAATAAAATAAAGGGGTCCTAGATGAACGCCTCATTCTAGTCTTGCCTTGACTGGGTCGCTACTCCAGACCTTCGTCCTCCTCGTAGTAGACGGGCTCTGATGGTGTAAGTCAACGGGGTGAGTACATATGTACTTAGCAAGCCACCAAATGCAAATATAATGCAAGATAATAACAAGGGAGATAGTTGCTAATTTTGTGGAAGAGTGTAATTTGTAAAGCAATTAAATGTGAACAATTTATTAGTACTGAAACGTAAACATGTGTATGCATCATCATCTTCTAACTCGAGGGGTACAGTCAGCCCCACCTCGCTCAACAGTCCTTACATGCCATGAATAACTCAACCATACACACAATAGTAAACTAACTGCGAGTAGTCACACAACCCGCCCTTGACCGTGGGCTCGGCTTTTCGAAAAGATTAAATACTCTGATCAGAGATGTACCACTATATCCACAAGGCACGCACTCATCACATACACCAAAGTGTAACGAGATGACCGATACCACGGGAACTCGTGCCAAAACCTTCCATATGGTCCTCCCCGACTCAACAACACCCTCTTATAGGTTTCATATGGTGTCCCGACGCGTCGGAGCCCCACCATACCCCCCCTTGAGCCTCATCGGTACAAGTCACCCGCAGGTTACCCCTTGCCCCCTCCACTATGGTGCATCGAGTCGGATTGTTCCATACTTCCAGTTAGGACTTACCCATTAGACTTGTGGTTGGTACGGAAGTGCTTTGCAACAGATCCCACAGACCGGTCCTTATAGTGCCCCGGGTGCGACCAACCAATGCCCTAGCTTGCACCCGGAACCCACCATACTTATAACATAGCCAACTCCAACAGAGTCCAGAGACGAGAATAATGGGGAAATTCATATAACAGAATCCAGCTATCTACGACTCATTCTTTTTATCCTATAGCAGTTGTGCCAGTACATTGGGCACTATATAATAATTTTATAGTAGAGTGACAAGGAGTTAAGGCTCAATAAGCATGGCTTGGGTTTTCACACAAGGACGGGGATCTAATAAATATAAGTGTAGGGCTTGCTATTTGACTAATACAATATTATTCTATGAGTTATAGCGATAATTTATTAAAACATGGGCTCAATGATGATCAACTATTTCCACAGGAGTGGTCGATGACTTGCCTTGTTCAGCAAAGGGTGAAGGTGGAACCTCGGAATAGAACTCCGGCTCCTCGACGAACTCGTAGTCTTCTCGATACGGAAAAATAAACAATACATTCAATAAACAGATAAAAATCCACCAAATAATAAACATACATGTTTATGGGTTTTATTATGTGAAATAAAGTTTTAATATTCTGGAGTTTTAGTGAAAAACAGTAACACTGATGTTTTAAGGTTTTTCCTAATTTATTTTCTGAATTTACTATTTTATCCCTAAGGGGTTTTTATTCATTTAATTAATAAGATTATTTTGGGAATAAGTAACATACTGTTTTTATGGCATAAATGTGTAGAGAATAAAATGCTGAATTTAATAAAATTTGAATGGTTAAATTTGGAGTTAAAATGAGCAAGTTATGAATTTTCAAAGTTTAAACATTTTTCTGGAATTTTATTTAAACAGAAAACAGTCTCTGGTCCACGGTGAACCAGGTTCACCGTGAACCGTTGACCGGTCGCGTGAGCCGGACGCGTGGCAGCGGTCGGATCCAGATCCAATGGACTGTGTGCACGCGGGATCTTTTAAGTGAAAATCAACGGTTCACAATGCTTCGTACCGTTTCAGCCTGAAACAAGGGCTCAGATTAATTCCCCTCGGGATTTAATCTGCGCCGTTCGCTCGGGATCATGCGGCTCGGATGGGATCCGGCATGGCACGCGCTAAGGGGGTATTTACCCCCTTCGTTCCTGACTCCGGCGACGCTACACGACGAATTCCGGCGATAGCGAGGGTTAATCGGCCAGGCTAAGGACTAAAACGGGACCAGTGGCGTTAGGGGAACTCAGGCGTACCAGCGGTGGCGGTGGCGGCGAACCAACGGCGACCGGCGTCGACGAGAGGTGATGAAGCCGTTCGGGTTCGTCAGCGGCGAGGCGATCCGGTGGTCCTCTCGACCGTCGGAGGTGAGGATGAGGACGGGCGGGTCCTGGTGGTCACGAAGGTGGCGACGGCGGGAACGGCGGGGACTTGGATCGCCGGCGAGCGGTGGCTGGAGACGGAACAGAGCTAATGGCCGAAAACTTTGCGGCGGGGCTCTGGAACGCGATGGCTTGCTCTAAGGAGGTGTTGGCAGTGAGCGGTGGCCGGAGGGGTATATATAGGGGGTCGCCGGTGTCGTTATGGCAAGGGGATCGGAGGAAACCCGAAGGATTCCTTCCATTCTCCGGCGAGGTTTCCAAATGCATCGGATAGCTTCCTTAAGCATGAAAACGCGTCGGCTATTGATGGAAAGGGGGCGGTGGCGCTCGGGGAAGGTGATCCGGGGGAAATCCGAGCGAACGCGGGTGGCCGGCGGCGAGAAATCGGAAAGGGGGTCGCCGGAAGGAAAGGGGAGAGATCCCCTTCCATCGGGGATGAAGGTCCTGACAGGTGGCCCTCACCTGTCAGCGGGCAAAACAGAAAAGGAAGGGGCCGACAGGCGGGCCACGACTGTCAGAGGGAGAAAGGAGGCGCGGCGGAGGCTGACGGGTGGGGTCATGAGGGACGCGGGCGGGAGAGAGAAGCGTGGGAGTGCGCCGACAGGCGGGTCCCACACGTTAGTGGCTGGTGTTCGGACTGGGCCGGGCTCGGAGCACTTTGGAGGTTGGCGGCCGTTTAGAATTTAAATTGTTTTCTGATTTAAAATAATTACAGTAATTCATATATTTGTTTAAGGATTGAAGCACTGTTGATAAAAATTTGTAAAAATTCCTAAAATTATATTTTGGCCTCTAGTTTATCCCATAAAATTTTCAAGTCCAAATTTTGAATATTTATCTCTGTTTGGCTTTAATAGGGCTCTTTTAGGAATTTTCTTTAATATATAATTCCAAAAATTCCTTTATTAATATATTTCCTTTTATTTTATTTCTTTTTAAATCTTGGGGTGTTACAATAGCCGATACCTGGTGAAGAAGATGGTAAGCGGCGCCAAGGAGGAATCGACCAAGAGGGATTTTCTTTCCGGCAACAAGTTGTTCAGCGAGATACTAGAGATGAGCGGTTGGACCTAGAGTGGATCCACATAACACGAACCGCTCTAACCAGAGATTGAGGAATGTGACGTGTTCCTCAATGTCAACGGGGCCAGTCCTGTTTGTTATGTGTTGGGGGAAAATATCTCATCTTCGAGGTTATTGCCAAAGCAGCATGAAAACAGCCAACCAGTTCGAAGATTGTCCGAAGGCCATCTTCGAAGGTGCATGGAACCTGGTTCGAAGCCCGAAGGCAGGCATTGGTTCGAAGTATGTCTTTGAACCAAAGTCCTTCAGGATCTTTTCTGCCAGCTAAGATGGAAGGCTTATCTTCTATCCTATTAGATTAGTCTTTTACCATTTTAGCCCTATTAAGGAAACCGCATAGTTTCCTTAATGTCGGTTGTAATAGAGGGGTAAATAGGTCTTTTCCTTAATGTTTAGGCCTATAAATACCCCCCATTTTACCCTGTAATGAGGACCGATTACAAGTGAATCAATACACACTTTCGAACTATTCTAAGCTATTATCCTTTCGGAGGCTTAGAACAGTTTGCTTCGCAAACACTTCGTTTGTTAGTTTCTTTTCTACAGAAACCTGTTAGCGTAATCTTTTACACCAACAGTTGGCGCCGTCCGTGGGGAACTTAATCCGAAAAACTTCGTTCTCTACTAACCTTTTGCATCATGCCTCCTAAGCGGAGCGCACCTCGCAATCCCACTCGGAGGTCCTCTCGGATCTCCGGAGAGATACCCTTCGACACAGTCGAAGTCGGAGGGTCTTCGACTATCCCTCCACCTCTAACTCCGCAAGGGGCTTCTATCCCTCGAGGATACGAAACCTCTCCACCAACCCCTTCTACACTCCGACCGCCCGGAGCCACTCTGCCACCCTCCATTCCGATTGGAACTGATCATACCAGTTCTCAAGACCCGGAAGGTCCTTCCGGAGGAGATGAAGATATCCTTCGAGATATGGCCACTCAAATGGCCAATCTTCAAGCCGAGGTAGCGAGGTGGCGACAGGAGGCTGCGAACAGGCTTCGCCCTCAAGCCACCCCAGCTATCCCCGAAGTGCACGAAGACGACGATCTTGACTATCCCGAAGCCCCGGAGAACGCCTCTTACGACAATTAATCTCCGTTGCATCCCGAGCTTCAGAAGGTTCGCTTCGATCCGAGGTTCAAAGCTTCGAAGCTTAGCAAGTATGCCGGAGACGAAGATCCCAGTGAGTTTGCGCGTTCTTATGCCCTAGCAATTGAAGCTAGTGGCGGAGACAGAGAAACTATGGCGAAGTGCTTCCCGTTAGCCCTTCAAGGAGTGGCGTTGAGATGGTTCTGGTCTTTAAAACCAGGATCAATCACTTCATGGTCACAGTTGAAGAAGAAGTTCATAAGTAACTTTCAGGGCACCTTCGTGCCCCCCATGTCGACAGGAAGCCTTTTCCAAGTGAAACAGCTCCCCGGAGAAACATTGAGGCAGTACTTCAAGCGCTTCGCTCACACGAAGTCGCAAATTCGGGGGCTGTCCATATCTTCGGTGGTTGATGCAGCTCGGGAAGGCGTCAGTCATAAAGGCCTTCTAGATAAATTGCATCGGAAGAGCATCACCACAGTATCACAGTTGATGTCGTACTTCGAGGAGTACTCGAAGTCGGAAGAAGGTTGGCTTCGGAGGACTACTGCTACTTCGACAGTGTTGACAGAAGTTAAAGCAGAGGTGAAGACTTCGGCTCAGCCGCAAGAACCAGTCTTCGAAGTGCAACATGATAGAAGAAGAGGGCAAAAGCACCCTCGTTCTGAGGTCTTAAACATTGCACCCCCGCAGAAGTTTGCACCAAGAGCTTCACAGTCTGCAGGGAACAAGTCGGGCGGCTGGAAGCCGCCAGGGAAAACGGCTGGCAAGGGCCAGACCCTTTTTTGCTGTATTCATGGAGAGAACCGAAGCCATGCAACTGACACCTGCAAGGCTATTCTTACCCTTCGGGGAGAATACTTGGAGAGAACTTCGGGTCGAGGTAGTACCGACCGAAGTCCAGCAGCAGCAGTGCGCTCGGAGCCGGTCCAGGCTGTGGCGCGGATAGAAAATATTGATGCTGCAAGGCATCCTCCGGTGGCCAATGTTATGCCACCTCCGAAGCAAGAAGAAGGGCAAGATAGAGGGAAGAGAGTAGTTCTCCCTATCTCCGGAGGAGGTACCCTCGGAAGCATGTCCAAGAGACAGCGAAGAGAGTACGTTCGAGAAGTAGGCCACATTGGAACTTCGTCATCTGCAGCTGCAATGCCGGAGTGGTCTCATGTTCCAATATCTTTCTCTGCGGAGGATGCAGCTGGTATCAAGTTCCCGCATGCAGATCCATTGGTTATTACTGCTGATATTGCGGGGACAGAAGTTCGAAGGGTGCTAATTGACGGAGGTAGCTCGGCAGATATCATATTTGTACAAGCCTTCGATCAGTTATGCATTTCCCGGAAGCATCTCCTTCCAGCGGCTCGTCCTCTGCAAGGCTTCGCAGGACCCCCGCTAGATGCACTTGGCCAGATAGGCCTGGAAGTAACCTTCGGAGAAGGTTTACTAGCCCGAACTGAAGAAGTTATCTTTGATGTGGTGGATGCCCCGTATGCTTATAATGTTATCTTTGGCCGAGGCATGTTGAATCAGTTCGGAGCTGTGGCGCATCACAATTACTTGTGCATGAAGATGCCCACACAATCAGGAGTTCTGACAGTCTTCGGAGATCAAGCCATAGCTCGAAGAGCAGAATATGGTCATGGTCCTCCTCTTGATCCGAGGCAAGTAAACAGTGTCCAAGATAATGGAGGAATTTTTTCAGCCTCCTCCGAAGCTTCGAAGAAGTCGTTTCCAAGACCAAGTCCCGAAGGAGAGATTGCAACGAAGATCATTGTCAAAGATGGTAAAGAATACACTTTTCAGTTTGGTAAAGATTTACCTCCCGAAGTTGCAACTTCCTTGGAAAAGGTTGTAGGAGAAAATTTGGATGTCTTCGCCTGGTCTGACGAAGATATCACCGGAGTCGATCGGGATATTATTGAGCACAGCTTGCTTGTAAACCCGAAGGCCCGGCCTGTTCGACAAGGGCTCCGGAAGATGTCCGCAGAGAGAGCTGCTCTAGCTAAAGACGAAGTTGAAAAACTGCTGAAGGCTGGGATTATCAGAGAAGTGGCACATACAGAATGGCTAGCCAACCCAGTCTTCGTCAGGAAGAAGTCTTCCGGAAAGTGGCGCATGTGCATTGATTTCACATCTTTGAATAAAGCGTGCCCACGTGACCCCTACCCCATGCCCCGAATTGATCAACTAGTTGACTCCACTGCAGGTTCGGAGTTACTAAGCTTCCTCGACGCGTATTCCGGATATCATCAAATATGGTTGAAGCGCGAAGATGAAATCAAGACGAGCTTTGTAACTCCTTCGGGAGTCTTCTGCTATGTAAGAATGCCCTTCGGCCTAAGAAATGCCGGGGCTACTTTTTCAAGATTAGTTGCTAAGGCTCTAGGTCATCAATTAGGTCGCAATGTGGAGGCCTATATGGATGATATTGTAATAAAGAGTGCTTTAAAGCACCAACATAGCCTAGACTTAGCAGAAACATTCGATAGCCTTCGGGCATGTGGGATCCGCCTTAACCCCGAAAAATGTATATTCGGAGCTAAGGCTGGAAAGTTGTTAGGGTACTTAGTTTCAAGCAGGGGAATTGAAGCTAGCCCTACTCAAATAACTGCGCTGTAGAAGATGGCTCCTCCCGAGAATTTAAAGCAAGTGCAAAAGCTGACTGGACGTCTAGCCGCACTTAGCAGGTTTTTATCAAGGTCTGCGGAGAGGAGTTTGCCAATCTTTAAAGCTTTGAAAGGGTCCGAAGATTTTGCATGGACACCGGAGTGTCAGAGAAGCTTCGAAGACATTAAAAATTATCTCAGCAATCTTGCTACACTTACGGTGCCTATTGCGGACGAAACCCTACTTCTGTATCTTGCAGCTACAGGCTCAGCTGTCAGCGCAGTCCTTGTCAGAGAAGCTGATATCAATGGGAAGTTGGTCCAAAATCCTGTCTATTTTGTATCCGAAGCATTGTCAGGAGCAAAGACAAGATACTCCAAACTTGAAAAGTTCGTTTATGCTCTGATAATGGCTTCGAGGAAGCTAAGGCATTATTTTTTGGCTCATAATGTAATTGTACCAACTTCATATCCTTTAGGAGATATGCTCCGAAGCAAAGATTCCACCGGAAGGATTGGAAAGTGGGCAGTAGAGCTAGCACCCTTCGGTATATCTTTCCTGGCAAGGACAGCTATCAAATCTCAAGTTCTAGCAGACTTCGTAGCAGAGTGGACTCCACCTACGAAGTTGACTCCGGAGAAATCAGATGACGGAGTTTGGACTATTTACTCCGATGGGGCTTTTCAAGCATCCGGAGCAGGCATTGGGGCAGTATTAATTTCACCGTCAGGGCAAAGAGCAATGTACTCCGCAAGACTCAACTTTAAGTCTACCAATAATATAGCGGAGTACGAAGGAATATTATTGGGACTCCGGAAAGCACGTGCTCTAGGGGCTACAAGAATAATTATAAAAACAGATTCTCAGATAGTAGCAGGGCACGTAGACAAAAGTTTTCAAGTCCGACATCCACAGCTTGCAAAGTACTTGGAAGAAATTCGCAAGATCGAAGCACATTTCAAGGGTATTTCCATTCGGAGTATACCAAGAGCTGAAAACGTGCAAGCGGACATTTTAGCGAAGGCTGCTGCCGGAGCTGTGGATGTACCTGACGAAGCTTTCTATGAGGAGCTCAATATACCTTCGGTGCCACAAGTTGCTTCTGCAGAGATTCTCTGCATTCCTAGTGCAGAATGGAAAGATTCAATCGTAGAACTCTTGCAAGGAGGAACGAATTTGCCCGAAGAGCCCCAATTGTCAAGATTAAAGCTCAGAGCAAGAAACTATCAGTTAATCAACGGTATATTATACAAGGCCGGAGTATGTTCCCCTCTACTCCGATGTATATCTCAAGCCGAAGGCCAAGAAATTCTTCGAGAAATTCACGAAGGCCTTTGTGGAAGTCATTTAGCCCCTAGAGCTCTGGCAGGAAAAACACTTCGCCAGGGGCTTTATTGGCCCACAATAACAGCTGATGCGGAGAGCTTGGTCCGCACTTGTCAAGGATGCCAGTGGATGGGTCGACGGAGTCATCGCCCACCAACAGCTCTTCAAGTCATTGCTCCGGTATGGCCTATGGCCAGATGGGGTATGGATCTAATTGGTCCCTTTCCGTTAGCAAAGGGAAATTTAAAGTTCGCAGTGGTAGCTATCGAATATTTTTCTAAGTGGGTCGAAGCAGAGCCCTTAACAGCTATCACTTCGAATAATGTACAGAAATTCTTCTGGAAAAACATTATTTGCCGGTTCGGAGTGCCTAGATATCTCACAGTTGACAATGGAACACAGTTCGATGCAGAACCCTTCAGGAAGTTTTGCGAAGACCTAGGCATTCAACTATGTTTTGCTGCAGTGAGACATCCTCAGTCAAATGGAGCAGTTGAGCGAGCCAATGGAAATATCTTATCAGGGCTAAATCGAAGAATAGTAGGATTATCAAAGGGACTGTGGACCGAAGAACTTCCGAAGATTCTGTGGTCCATTCGGACTACGCAAACAAGGTCCACAGGTTTTACTCCGTTCAGACTACTATTCGGAGATGAAGCTATGACTCCAACGGAGCTCAAAGGAGGATCACTTCGCAGCACCGAACCAGACATCGAAGAAGAAAGACAAGCTTCGTTAGATTTGTCAGAAGAAACAAGGCTTCGAGCTGTAGCCAATTTATCAAAGTATCATCAGCAGACGAAGACTTGGTATGACCCGAAGGTTAAGCTCAGCGAGTTAAGACCGGGTCATCTTGTTCTACGAAGCATTATAGCACCAGGGAAGTTAGGCAATAAATGGGAAGGTCCATATCTAATCGTCCGCTCGGGGCGCCCTGGTTCATTTAAATTAGCTAATTTAGAAGGTGAAGAGTTAGCACATACTTGGCATGCGGAGCACCTAAAGCGATACTTCGCATAAGGGCTCCTTGTAATTCGCTTGTAATCACCTCTAAATTAATAAAGCATACACCCTGTAGCTTGCCTTCCCCTTGACGCTCCTAGTCTCCCGAGCGGACGCGCTGGGACGGAAGTCGTTCGAGAGGGAAGTGTATTAAGCAGGGCTGTATTTCCGGACTTCGAACCCTTAAAGTCGAAGCCTCCGGTGTGGTGGCTGAAATCCATCCGGAGCCCAAGCTGATACCTTGTAGGCATCCGTAAAAGAGCCAATACCACATTCTACGGAGTCCAAGCTTCGGCTGGTAGACTTCCGTAAAAAGAGCCGAAGGTGGCCAAAATCTGCGGAGTCCAAGCTGCAGCTTGTCAGACTTCCGTAAAAAGAGCCGAAGGTGGCCAAATTCTGCGAAGTCCAAGCTCCGGCTGGTAGACTTCTGCAAAAAAGAGCCCAAGTGGCCAAATTCTGCGAAGTCCAAGCTCCGGCTGGTAGACTTCTGCAAAAAAGAGCCCAAGTGGCCAAATTCTGCGAAGTCCAAGCTCCGGCTGGTAGACTTCTGCAAAAATAGCCGAAGGTGGCTACAATTTCTGCGAAATCCAAGCTCCGGCTGGTAGATTTCTGCAAATAACAGCCGAAGGTGGCTAAAGCAAAACAGCATTTAAGCCATGAGCTTCGAATGTCTGTTCATATGCATCCAAAGTGGCAAATTTCTTAAGACACTAAAGTGTCCTCGAAGTTATCTTAATTGATTTCTTTCGTAAAGCAAACAAGGGTACCAAGTTACCATTCTTTTGACTACAAATAGTCGAAGATATTTCATAAGGTTTCAAAAGATCTTTAAAAATGACAGAGGGGCTCCGAACCCCCAAAAAATTGTACTCCGAAGTTTTTTCTTTGCACATAACCATCTTCGAATATAGTTCGAAGTTGCTTATACCCAAAGAGGGGCTAGTAAATATGGAGACAATTTTAAATCGGCATTCATTATTGAAACATATGTGTTTACAGATTACATTATGAAAAATTGGTATCTATACCAAGAAGGAATCGGAGACCTCTTCGGTCCCGAGAGCTAGGGGTGGAACGACTAGTTCCAACATCAGAAGTTCTAAGAACTTTACGTTTAACTCTCTTCCTCCCCTTCGAAGCTCTAAAATCCTTCTGTTCTTGCTGAAGTTCGGCCCAAGTTCGAAGCCGCTCGGGGCTTCTCTCCCAGCTTCTAAGATCTTCAGATCTTTTATTTTGGGCTTCACCTTCGTCTTCGGACCAATTAGTGTCTTTAGAAGACGAGGTGTTTGCGTCGCTCTCTTTATCTTCCTCTTTAATATAAGACAATATGTCTTTGATTACTTCGGGCGCAATAACGCCGGAGTCATCTCGAGGGATAAGGAATCGAGGACGTTTATAACTCTTTAGAAGTTCGAAGGTGTTCCACAGTGAGCGAAGTTCGCTGTTAAGCTCTAACACTTCGATATCTTCCATAAGAGGCAAAGCCTAAAAATATGACAAACAAGATTTTCATTGATAAATATTTACAAGCATCAGCTTTACATAATCAAAAAATCCTAAATAATCCTAAACCTGCGGGTTCGGAGGAGGCTGACTGCTCGAAGCTTGGCTCCGAACTTGCTTTTGGCGTTGGCCTTCATCAATCCAAGCTTTGATCGCAGATCGACCTTCGGCTCTCCATGAAGTTTGGAAGGCTCGCCAAGCAGCAGCTACACCTTCGGAAGGTTTTAGAAGTCGGTCGTCGTCGAAGATGATAGAACCCTCTGCGCTCGGAGTGATTGTTCGGCCCAAATCCTTGTAGTAGCGAAGTAGTCTAAGGGCAGACACTTGTCCGGAGAGTTCTCCATAACGTATGCCTGCCGTCTTCATTTGCTTCGCTGCTCCTTGGATCCTCTTTAGCCGGCGCAGCAGAGTTACATTGTCATCTGAAGGTAGTGATCCAGTAGTACCGAAGTACTCCAAGACACCTAACATTTGTTCGATGACCTCCGAAGCCACCTTCTCGGACTTAACCTTTTCTTCAATAAGCATATCCTTGGCCGAAGTTGTTTCAGCTAAAACTCCGGAGATTCTAGCGTTCTCCGTAGTCAAAGCATTCTTTTGAGTTCGGAGTTGGCCAGCCTCTTCTTGTAGCCTTACAAGTGCGGAGTCCTTCGCAGCATCCTCCGTCCGCAATCTTTCAATCTCCGCTCGAAGCACAATTCTTTCTGCTTCGAGCTCTTTCTTTGCAGCCTCCAAGCTTTGCCTAGCCCTTCGCTCTGCTAAAATTACATTGTCCATCTGAGCTACTCGACCTTCGGAGAAGTTAAAATTTCTTTGAAGAGTCTCGTTCTCTTCCCGAAGTTGAGCAATTTCGTTTTCGTTCGACAAAGCTGCAGCGCGGGCTAAGACTGCTTGCTAAGAAAAAGAAAAACTCGAATAAGAAATTATTCATATATAATTCATTATTTGGTTCGAAGATGCTTTATACCTGATAAGCTGCTCTTTCCACAGCAAGGTTAAGCTCCGAACCCTTCGCTCTGCTTAAAAGGGCTACTAGCTCTGTTTCCCCGACTTTGCGACTGGCTTCACCCAAAGGTTTAACCAATGTCCCAAGTCCGGCTTTCTCCTCCAAAAATGGAGTTATGAGAGGAAGCAGAGCTAAAGCCTTCCGATCAGCTCTGCTCAGCGAGGATCCGGAGGGCTCTTCCGAGGCCCTTGGAACTTCAGAAGATGGCCCCCCCTCAGTCGATTCACTTTCGTCCGTTGACTCAGATGAAGTCGATCCTTGAGCAGGGAGAGGCTCGATGTGTCTTTTTCCTCTTCCAGGCCCCGGTAGAGCAACTCCCGGTTGCGGCCCTGAAGTTGTCGAAGGTCTTTGAGTTGTATCTTCGAGGGATACTTCGACAACAGGAGGCTCTGAAAAAACAAAAATATTACACATTGTATAATTTTGCAAAAATTGATAAGAATTAAGCAAAATTTACCTTCGACATTCTCTGGAATATCGAGCACCGGGCTGATCGGAGGATCAAAAGTGTAGTCCTCATCCGAATCGGCCGTTAAATCTTGGACTGCAGGAGCATCGTCCTGGGGAGTCCTCGTTACTTCTTCGGGAATCGAAGCCATAGTGACTTCGACCCCACCTTCGTCCATAGAAACTCCAGCTTGAGTTGTATCTTCTTGAACTACCGAAGTCATTGGTTGATCAGCATTATCTCCAGACTCCGGTACGTTCACAGGCACTTCAGCTTCATCTACACCCATAGGGGCTTCGATTTGTTCTTCTTGGGTATCCGGAGCTCTTACTTCTTCGATGTTGGCTTGAGGCTCCGGAATACCTACAGTGTCTTCAATGTGAATATTTCGTTGAACTGCATCTTCATCAATTAATCTTACTAATAAAATACCTTCGTCTTCTTTGGAGCTAGAACCCGAAGCTCTTGAGCTCGAAGGTGCGAGGTTCTTCGGCTTCCGAGCCACTTTCTTCGTCGGAGTCTTTGCGGAGCTGGAGGCTCCAGCTTCGGCTACTCTCTTCTTGGGTCCTTTCTCTTGAGGCACCCAGTCCATCAGAGGGGGCGGAGTTAACTCCAACATTCCCCATACTCTGTTAAAACGCTCCCAACTTCCGACTAATTTGATTCGCCATTCCTTTTCTGACGGAGTTGGAGCACCCAGAATCTTCTCCGAAGTCCTTACAATTTGCTCTGAAGTAATAGGGACTGAAGAAGCTAAAAAATAATTTAAGTTAATCTTTCTTCGAAGTAAATATGTACTATGCATGTTGGTTTCGAAGTTACCTGCAGGGCTCGAAGTATAGTTTATCTTGCGAAGACCGCCTTCCGAGTCATCTTCGAAGGCGATAGGCCAGTTGGCCATCAACGGAGGAATTTGAAGTCCGATGAACTCTTCGGCTAAGTCCCGCATGCTCAACCTTTTGCTGATTTTCTGAAGCAAGTTGAGGCGAGCTTCGAGTTGGCCTTCGTCGGGTTGCACTAAGGCTTCCTTCCGGAACTGAATTTCCTTGAGGGGACCGGCCAGAGGATTACCCACTCCAACTTCGGCATAAAACCACCTTAGAACCCAATCGGTGTACCATCTAGCATTGATGGCTTTAGCGGGGAATTGCAGGGCATATTCATCACGAAGCCTAAAATTGATGCTTCCGAAGGAAACTACCACCTTCTCACCTCCGGAGCCTACGAAGGTCTTTGGCTGACAAGTCGCTCTATGCAGCGCAGCGAAGATTTCAGCCCTCCCCTCACAACCTTCGGCCCTCAGTGCCCACTCGAAGATAGCTAGTCTAGCTACAGCATTCGGAGACAGCTGGGGGAGGGTTACGTGAAACAAGTCAAGTACTTCGGCTAAAAAATCCACAGCCGGGAGGCCCAAGCCCGCTTCGAAAAAAGCTTCGAACACTACAACTTCTCCGGGTCTCGGTGATGGAATTGATTCTTTGCCCGGCTTCCGAATCATAACTCCATTACTAATATTTCCCCCCGCTGTGATTGCCAAAGATTCTTTCTTGCAGGTAGACCGCCCCAACTCAAAAGATTGATCCAAGTACTTGGTTGAGGGTGGGCACAGACCTTGGACATCGGGGATTTGAGGATTTTTTCCCTTTGCCGCCATGGAAGTTGTCGCCTGCATCGAAGACGTCGCCGCCATCGCTGCCGCTGCCGCAGCCGCTTGCTGACGAGCCAAGGTCGAAGGAGGTGCAGAGCCTTTGGTCTTCGCCATCGCAATCGCTGGATCGATCTGAGAGAGTGGGGACTAGGACTCAAGAACTCGAAAGCTAGGGCTCAAGAACTCAAGAACTCAAAAGGCTTTTGACTAGGAGCAAGCAGTGAAAAGGTAATCGAGTAAGTTCTAGAGTTCTTTATTTATAGCCTAAACTTTCCGTTTGTTACCGTTTGGGCTCTGCCCTTTCGCATTCCTGCCTGTTATTTTCCTCCGAAAATAACGCCTCGTATAACTCCGTTAGAAACAGAAACTAACGGTTATATTTTCTAAGTCTAAAAAGACTTTCGAACTTCCTGAGTCAGTTCTAAGATAGTTCGAAAATTAATTATCTTATGACTGATTCGAAGTTCATATCTTCATGTATTTCGGAGATAAAACAAAAATCAATAACCCCTATGATTGGTTATCTTTTCTTTCCGTATACTGCTCTCCTAACGTTACAGGTCGAACGGAGAAGCGTATTCGAGGGGCTACTGTTGGGGGAAAATATCTCATCTTCGAGGTTATTGCCAAAGCAGCATGAAAACAGCCAACCAGTTCGAAGATTGTCCGAAGGCCATCTTCGAAGGTGCATGGAACCTGGTTCGAAGCCCGAAGGCAGGCATTGGTTCGAAGTATGTCTTTGAACCAAAGTCCTTCAGGATCTTTTCTGCCAGCTAAGATGGAAGGCTTATCTTCTATCCTATTAGATTAGTCTTTTACCATTTTAGCCCTATTAAGGAAACCGCATAGTTTCCTTAATGTCGGTTGTAATAGAGGGGTAAATAGGTCTTTTCCTTAATGTTTAGGCCTATAAATACCCCCCATTTTACCCTGTAATGAGGACCGATTACAAGTGAATCAATACACACTTTCGAACTATTCTAAGCTATTATCCTTTCGGAGGCTTAGAACAGTTTGCTTCGCAAACACTTCGTTTGTTAGTTTCTTTTCTACAGAAACCTGTTAGCGTAATCTTTTACGCCAACACTCATTGTGAGTCATGTTCTTGAGAGGTACGGCCTCGGTCCACTTAGTGAAGTAATCCGTCGCCATCAACACAAACTGATGCCCTTTTGAGGAAGGATGGTGAATCTGGCCGATGAAGTCTAAACCCCAACCTCAAAATGGCCATGGCTTGACAATAGGATTGAGCAATGAGGCAGGAGCTAACTGAATATTGCCAAACTTTTGATCGACCGTCGGAGGTGAGGATGAGGACGGGCGGGTCCTGGTGGTCACGAAGGTGGCGACGGCGGGAACGGCGGGGACTTGGATCGCCGGCGAGCGGTGGCTGGAGACGGAACAGAGCTAATGGCCGAAAACTTTGCGGCGGGGCTCTGGAACGCGATGGCTTGCTCTAAGGAGGTGTTGGCAGTGAGCGGTGGCCGGAGGGGTATATATAGGGGGTCGCCGGTGTCGTTATGGCAAGGGGATCGGAGGAAACCCGAAGGATTCCTTCCATTCTCCGGCGAGGTTTCCAAATGCATCGGATAGCTTCCTTAAGCATGAAAACGCGTCGGCTATTGATGGAAAGGGGGCGGTGGCGCTCGGGGAAGGTGATCCGGGGGAAATCCGAGCGAACGCGGGTGGCCGGCGGCGAGAAATCGGAAAGGGGGTCGCCGGAAGGAAAGGGGAGAGATCCCCTTCCATCGGGGATGAAGGTCCTGACAGGTGGCCCTCACCTGTCAGCGGGCAAAACAGAAAAGGAAGGGGCCGACAGGCGGGCCACGACTGTCAGAGGGAGAAAGGAGGCGCGGCGGAGGCTGACGGGTGGGGTCATGAGGGACGCGGGCGGGAGAGAGAAGCGTGGGAGTGCGCCGACAGGCGGGTCCCACACGTTAGTGGCTGGTGTTCGGACTGGGCCGGGCTCGGAGCACTTTGGAGGTTGGCGGCCGTTTAGAATTTAAATTGTTTTCTGATTTAAAATAATTACAGTAATTCATATATTTGTTTAAGGATTGAAGCACTGTTGATAAAAATTTGTAAAAATTCCTAAAATTATATTTTGGCCTCTAGTTTATCCCATAAAATTTTCAAGTCCAAATTTTGAATATTTATCTCTGTTTGGCTTTAATAGGGCTCTTTTAGGAATTTTCTTTAATATATAATTCCAAAAATTCCTTTATTAATATATTTCCTTTTATTTTATTTCTTTTTAAATCTTGGGGTGTTACAATAGCCGATACCTGGTGAAGAAGATGGTAAGCGGCGCCAAGGAGGAATCGACCAAGAGGGATTTTCTTTCCGGCAACAAGTTGTTCAGCGAGATACTAGAGATGAGCGGTTGGACCTAGAGTGGATCCACATAACACGAACCGCTCTAACCAGAGATTGAGGAATGTGACGTGTTCCTCAATGTCAACGGGGCCAGTCCTGTTTGTTATGCTTCATTATATACTTGCCCCAGCCACCGATGGTTTTAACACCAAGCCGATGGATTGCCTTGGAACAGATAGAAAGAGGATTGGAAGGGGAGGTGATGTCAAGGGAAGTCAAGGCAAGCACGTCAAGCAGAGAAGGGGTCATCGGGCCAGTGTGGAAAGTGAAGGCGTTGAGAGTATCGGACCAAAAGTAACAAGCAGCAGCAAGAAGCGATTCATTCTTATAAGAGTCAGCAAGGGAAATACCAATGCAATGGTGATACCAACTTCCTCCCAAGATGGGAAGCGAAGAAGGGAAAGCCCTAAAACTAAGATGCCAATCAGAAAAAAGCATGGCGGAATGCCTGAAGGGCATTTGGTTGGTTTCGGTGTTAACAAGATCAACCCTATCAGGGTTACCCATTGGACCTAGGAATCAATGAGATGGGTGATCGATGAGAGGGATCAAAATCTGGTTCCGCAAATTCTGTAGAGGAATCACAAAGAAAAACAATGAGAAGGGCAGAAAAAATGGGAAAACCAAAAAGATCCAGAGAGAAAAAGAAAAGAAAAGAGGCATTGAAAGATTACCTCCGGAACCGCATGGACGGTGGCCATCGTCGATGATCCTAAAAAAGTGGGGCCGCCAAGGGGAACGAGCACGACGAATAATGGCGATTGTAGAAGAAAAATGGCGGCGAAGCTCGGGGGGCAAAATAAAGAACACTCAGCGGAAAGCGCGAAGAAGAAGAGCAGGATGACCAGGCTACTTATGGGGTTGAGGAAGATTCCTCGATAGCCAATTCAAGCCGATGTGGTGGGACATAAACAACGTTCGGCAAAAAGATATTCATAAGTACAATTTTTGAAAATGCCAAGATACCTGTAGACCCAAGATTATAGGAACTAGATCTTTGGCTTGGAAAAGGCACCAGTACTAAACTATGTGGGATGAAGCCTGGTCCGACGTCGCCATGAATAGACGTAGATACATCGGACCAGGCAACAACCAACGCAGTTGTGAATGGCCAAATATGACAAGAAGAGAAGAAGGGAGGAAATCATGAAGACGAAATGCCAAACCAAAGTTATAAGGAAGATGAAGATGTTTTGGCTTACAATTAAAGTGAAAAGGTCGTGCTTATAGACATTTGAGAAGACGTGGCGGTAGGGATAATGACTATTGTTAATTTCGAAGCATCAGCAGCCACTTAATGCTCCAAAACTACGGGGCACGTGTTGACGCCAAGATTTGGTTAAGCCCAAATCCACTAAGAATGTCGCAAGGTCAATAGAAGTCAAAAAGGTCCTGTCGAAGAAAATCAAGGAAAGATGTCTATGATGTTTCAAGATGATCGAACACAAAAAGAGCCGATGAAGATAAGGTGCAAGAAAAAGAAGATAAATATTATCTAGAAATCGGTTAAGATAGAATACTTGGATGACAAGTTTCCGCACTATAAATATGTATCCCCAGCTATATTAGAAAATACATATCTATGTCAATAAACTACTCGGCGCATTGACACCCTTGGTCTCCAAGGTTTATTCTAGCGAGGTTTGGCACTCGAAGCTGGACTGCATCATTTCGATCTGTGGCGAAGAGGTGAGTCCCTCCACCCCCGATGTCCGTAACGATTAGATTAGTATCCTCACGGCTACATCAATTCAGTTTGATCTCTTGAGGTGAACCTTGAAACAGTACTGTTGGGGGAAAATATTCCATCTTCAAGGTTATTGCAGTGACGAGATAAAGACTGGTGATTAAGACGAAGACTTCCAACATATAACTTCAGAGATGCATTAAGTCAAGTTCGAAGTATGATGACGGGCTCTAGTTCGGAGTATATCTTCGAACTTGGACTCTTCCGGGAGCTTCTTTGTCAGCTAATATGGAAGACTTATCTTCTTTCTCATTAGATTAGTCTTTTACCATTTTAGACCTATTAAGGGTACCGAATAGTTTCCACTATGTCGGTTGTAATAGAGGGGTAAAAGGTATTTTCCTTAATGTTTGGGCCTATAAATACCCCCCGTTTTACCCTGTAATAGGGACGAAATACAAGTTATTCAATACACACTTTCGAACTATTCTAAGTTATTATCCTTTTGGAGGTTTGGAATACTTTCCCTCGCAAACACTTCCTTTGTTAGTTTCTAATCTTCAGAAACCTGTTAGCGTAATCTTTTACGCCAACAGTTGGCGCCGTCCGTGGGGAACCTAGTCCAAGAAACTTTGTTCTCTACCAACTTCTCACACCATGCCTCCTAAGCGGAGTGCAGCTGGTAATCCTGTTCGGACGTCCCCCCGAACCTCCGGAGTAAGATCTTCAGATACAGTTGAGGTCGGAGGACCTTCAACGTTTCCTCCACCCCAAACCCCGGAAGGGATTCCCCTTCCTCGAGCATACGGAGTTCCTCCGCCAACTCCATCCATACTTCGGCCACCCGGAGTCCCTCTTCCACCTCAGGTTCCACTTCGAACTGATCCATACAGTTCTCAAGACCTGGAAGATCCTTCCGGAGGAGATGAAGACAATCTTGGTGATATGGCCGCTCAAATGGCTAGTCTCCAAGCCGAAGTTGCAAGGTGGCGGCAAGAAGCCACGAATAGGCTTCGCTCTCAACCCACCCCAGCCATTCCCGAAGTGCCTGAAGACGACGAGGTTATTTATCCTGAAGCCCCAGAGAATGCCTCCTTCGATACCGAGTCTCCGCTGCATCCTGAGTAGTAGAAAGTACGCTTCGACCCCAAGTTCAAAACTTCGAAGCTTTGCAAGTATGCTGGATATGAAGATACTGGAGAATTTGTTCATTCTTATGCTTTAGCAATTGAAGCCAGTGGGGGAGTGCGGGACACCATGGCAAAATTCTTTCCCCTAGCTCTTCAAGGAGTGGCATTGCGGTGGTTCTGGTCTTTGAAGCCAGGATCAATTAATTCATGGGGGCAGCTGAAGAAGAAGTTCGTAAGCAATTTCCAAGGCACCTTCGTGCCCCCAATGTCAACGGGAAGTCTTTTCCAGGTGAAGCAGCTCCCTGGAGAGACATTGAGACAATACTTCAAGCGCTTCGCTCATACGAAGTCGCAAATTCGAGGGTTAACTATGTCTTTAGTAGTTGACGCAGCTCGAGAAGGAGTCATTCATCCAGGCCTCCTTGATAAACTTCACCGGAAAAGCATATCTTCTGTGTCTCAGTTAATGTCATATTTAGAAGAGTATGCAAGGTCAGACGAAGGATGGCTTCGAAGAACCGCTGCAACCCCGTCAATATTACAAGAAGTGAAATTGGAAGTGAAAACTTCAGCATGACTGCAAGAGCCTAGCTTCAAGGTTCAACATGATAGGCGTAGGGGGCAAAAGCATCCTCATTCGGAAGTTCTAAACATTGCACCCCCGCAGAAGTTTGCCCAAAGAGCTCCGCAGCCATCAGGAAACAAGACAAGCGGCTCGAGGCCGCCAGGGAAACCGACTGGCAAAGGCCAGACCTTTTTCTGCTGTATTCATGGTGAAAACCGAAGTCACGCAACTGATGCGTGCAAAGCTATACTTGCCCTGAGAGGAGAATATCTGGAAAGAACTTCGGGTCGAGGCACTACTGACTAAGTTCCAGCCGAAGTGCGTCCGGAGCCTGTCCAGGCTGTGGCGTGGATAGAAAACTTCGATTCGGCAAGATGCCCTCCGGTGGTCAATATTATGCCACCTCTGAAGCAAGAAGAGGGGAAAAACCGAGGGAAAAGAGTAGTCCTCGCCATCTCCGGAGGAGGTACTCTAGGAAGTATGTCAAAGAGGCAGAGAAGAGAGTATGTCAGAGAGGTGGGCCATATTGGAACCTCTTCATCTGCAGCTGCTATGCCCAAATGGTCTCATGTGCCAATATCTTTCTCCGCAGATGATGCAGTTGGTGTTAAATTCCCACATGCATACCCACTTGTCATCACTGCTGACATAGCAGGAACTGAGGTTCAGAGAGTGCTAGTTGACGGAGGGAGTTCGGCGGATATTATTTTTGTCCAAGCTTTTGACCAACTCTGTATCTCCAGAAAGCATCTTTTCCCAGCAGCCCGTCCTTTGCAAGGGTTTGCAGGACCCCCTCTTGATGCCCTCGGCCAAATTGGCCTGGAAGTTACTTTCGGAGAGGGGCTAATGGCCAGGACAGAGGAAGTGATCTTTGATGTTGTAGATGCTCCATATGCATATAATGTCATCTTCGGAAGAGGCATGTTAAATCAATTCGGAGCTGTGGTGCATCATAATTACTTGTGTATGAAGATGCCAACACAAGCAGGAGTACTCACTGTCTTCGGAGATTAGTTCATCGCAAGAAGGGCAGAGTACGGTCATGGCCCTCCTCTTGACCCAAGGCAGGTGAACAGTGTTCAAGATGATCCGGAGAATTTTTCTGCTCCTAGCGAATCCTCGAAAAGATCATTCCCAAGACCAAGTCCTGAAGGAGAGATTGCAACGAAGGTTATTGTCAAAGATGACAAGGAATATTCATTTCAATTTGGTATAGACTTGCCTCCAGAAGTTGCTGCCTCCTTAGAAAAAGTAGTTGAGGAAAATTTGGATGTCTTTTCTTGGTCTGATGAAGACATCACCGAAGTCAGTCGGGACATTATTGAACACAGTTTACATGTAAACCCAAAGGCTCGACCTATTAGGCAAGGACTCCGGAAGATGTCTACGGAGAGAGTTGTCCTTGCTAAAGACGAAGTTGAAAAGTTACTGAAGGCTGGGATTATCAGAGAAGTGGCTCATACGGAGTGGTTAGCCAACCCAGTCTTCGTTAAGAAGAAATCTTCAGGGAAGTGGCGCATGTGTATTGATTTTACATCTCTGAATAAAGCATGCCCCCGCGACCCCTACCCCATGCCCCGAATTGATCAGTTGGTCGACTCCACTGCTGGTTCGGAGTTATTAAGCTTCCTTGACGCGTATTCCGGCTACCATCAAATTTGGTTGAAGCGCGAAGATGAAATCAAGACAAGCTTCGTAACTCCTTTAGGAGTCTTTTGTTATGTAAGAATACCCTTTGGCTTAAGAAATGTCGGGGCTACATTTTCGAGGTTAATTGCTAAGGCTCTAGGTCATCAGCTAGGTCGTAATGTAGAGGCCTACATGGATGATATTGTAATCAAGAGTGCTTTTAAGCACCAACATAGCCTAGACTTAGCAGAAACATTTAATAGCCTTCGGGCATGTGGGATCCGTCTCAACCCCGAAAAATGTATCTTCGGGGCGCAGGCTGGAAAATTGTTAGGGTACCTAGTTTCAAGCAGAGGGATCAAAGCTAGCCCCACTCAAATAACTGTGTTATAGAAGATGGTTCCCCTAGAGAATTTGAAGCAAGTGCAAAAACTGACCGGTCGCCTAGCAGCACTTAGCAGATTTCTGGCAAGGTATGCGGAGAGAAGTTTGCCTATTTTCAAAGCATTGAAAGGGTCCGAAGATTTTGCATGGACACCGGAGTGTCAAAAGAGCTTCGAAGATATTAAAAATTATCTCAGTAATCTTGCTACACTCACGGTGCCTGTTGCGGACGAAACCCTACTCCTCTACCTTGCAGCTACTGGCTCTGCTGTCAGTGCAGTTCTTGTCAGAGAGATTGATTTCAACGGGAAGTTGGTACAAAATCCAGTTTACTTTGTGTCCGAAGCATTGTCCGGAGCAAAACAAGATATTCCGAGCTTGAGAAATTCATTTATGCTCTGATAATGGCTTCGAGGAAGCTAAGGCATTATTTTTTGGCACATAATGTTGTGGTACCAACTTCGTATCCTCTGGGAGATATGCTCCGAAGTAAGGATTCCACTGGAAGAATTGGAAAGTGGGCTGTTGAATTAGCACCCTTCGACATATCTTTCCTAGCAAGAACAACAATTAAGTCGCAAGTATTGGCTGACTTCGTAGCAGAGTGGACTCCCCCTGCAACATGGGCTCCAGAGAAGCCAAGCGAAGAAATTTGGACTATTTACTCCGATGGAGCTTTTCAAGCATCTGGAGCAGGTGTCGGAGCTGTGATAATTTCGCCTTCAGGGCAAAAGGCTTTGTACTCCGCAAGACTCAACTTTAAGTCTACCAATAATACAGCGGAGTATGAAGGAATTCTATTGGGACTTCGCAAGGCACGTGCTCTAGGGGCTACAAGAGTTGTTATTAAAACAGATTCTCAGATTGTAGCAGGGCACGTGGACAAGAGTTTCCAAGTCCGACATCCGCAGCTTGCAAAGTACTTAGAAGAAATCCGAAAAATCGAAGCAGCATTTAAAGGGATTTCCATTCGAAGTATACCTAGAGCAGAAAATATGCAAGCGGATATCTTAGCGAAAGCTGCAGCCGGAGCTATGGACATACTCGAAGAAGCTTTTTATGAAGAACTTAATACACCTTCGGTACTACAAATTCCCGCTGCAGAAGTCCTTTGCATTCCAAGTACAGATTGGCGAAGTTCAATCATGGAAGTGTTGCGAGGAGAGGCAAATATGTCCGAAGGGCCACAACTTTCAAGTTTAAAGCTTAGAACTCGGAATTATCAAATAATCAACGGTATTTTATACAAGGCCGGAGTATGTTCCCCTCTACTTCGATGTATATCTCAAGCCGAAGGTCAAGAAATTCTTCGAGAAATCCATGAAGGACTTTGCGGTAGCCATCTGGCCCCTCGAGCTTTGGCGGGAAAAACACTTCGCCAGGGGCTTTATTGGCCTACAATAGTAGCTGATGCGGAGAGCTTGGTCCGCACTTGTCAAGGATGTCAGTGGATGGGACGAAGGAGTCATCGCCCACCAACATCCCTTCAAGTTATAGCTCCGGTATGGCCCATGGCCAGATGGGGTATGGATCTTATTGGTCCCTTCCCAACAGCAAAAGGAAATTTGAAGTTCGCAGTGGTAGCAATTGAATATTTTTCAAAGTGGGTCGAAGTAGAACCCCTACAGCTATTACTTCAAACAATGTACACAAATTTTTCTGGAAGAATATCATTTGCCGATTCGGAGTGCCTAGACAACTCACAGTTGACAATGGAACACAATTCGACGCAGAACCTTTCAAGAAATTTTGCGAAGATCTAGGCATTCAATTATGTTTTGCTGCAGTGAGACATCCTGAGTCTAACGGAGCTGTAGAAAGAGCCAACGGTAATATTTTGTCAGGGCTAAATCGAAGGATAGTAGGATTGGCAAAAGGACTCTGGACCGAAGAACTTCCGAAGATTTTGTGGTCCATTCGGACCACTCAAACAAGGTCCACGGGTTTCACTCCATTCAAACTATTGTTCGGAGATGAAGCTATGACACCAACAGAGCTCAAAGGAGGATAATTTCGCAGCACCGAACCGGAAATAGAAGGAGAAAGACAAGCTTTGCTGGATTTAACAGAGGAGACAAGACTTCGAGCTGTGGCCAATTTGTCAAAGTATCAGCAACAGACGAAGACTTGGTTCGACCCGAAGGTCAAGGTTAATGAACTTAGGCCGGGTCATCTTGTTTTGCGAAGTATCATAGCACCAGGAAAATTAGGAAATAAATGGGAAGGTCCATACTTAATTGTTCGCTCAGGGCGACCTGGTTCCTTTAAATTAGCTAATTTGGAAGGTGAAAAGTTAGCGCATACATGGCATGCGGAGCACCTAAAGCGATACTTCGCATAAGGGCTCCTTGTAATCATTTGTAAGCACTTTCCGAATTAATAAAGCATATGGTTCAGATAATGCTTACCCCTCATAAACTTCCCACTTCCGAGTGGACGCACTGGAATAGCGGAGTTGACCGAGAGGGAAGTGTCATTAATTTGAATCATATTTTCCGAGGTGGTGGGCTGACATAATCCGGAGTCCAAGCCACCAGCTTGAAGACATCCGTAAAAGAGCCCAAAAACCACAGAATGCGGAGTCCAAGCCACCGGCTGGAAGACATCCGTAAAAAGAGTCCAAAGAGACCAAATAATGCGGAGCCCAAGCCACCAGCTTGTAGGTATCCGTAAAAAGAGTCCAAAGAGACCACTGCGAACTCCAAACCACTGGTTTGACAGAATTCGCAAAAAAGAGCCGAAGGAGGCCAAAACAAAACAGAGTTTGAGCCATGAGCTTCGAATGTCTGTTAAGAAAGTCCAAAGTGACAAATTATCTAAGACACTAAAGTGTCCGAAAAGTGATCTCAAGTGATTTCTTTCAAAAACATAAGGTACTAAGTTTCCAATCTTCAGACTACAAATAGTCGAAGACATTTTATAAGATTTTAGTCGATCTTTAAATTACTGAGGGGCTCCGAACCCCCAAAATTGTACTCCTAAGTTTTTTTTGCGCCTAACCATCTTTGAATACAGTTCGAAGTTTCTTACGCCCAAAGAGGGGCTAATAAATAGGGAGACAATTTTAAATCGATATTTATTATTTGAGCAAATATGATTACATCATGAAAAATTGGTATCTATACCAAGAAGGAATCGAAGACCTCTTCGATCTCTAGAGCTAGGGTTGGAATGACTAGTTCCAGTGCCGGGAGTTCTAACAACTTTGCGTTTAACTCTTCTGCCTCCCTTTGAAGCTCTAAAGTCTTTTTGTTCTTGTTGAAGCTCGGCCCAAGTTCGAAGCCGTTCGGGGCTCCTTTCCCAGCTTCCAAGTTCTTCAGGCTTTTTACCTTGAGCTTCATCTTCGTCTTCGGACCATATAATGTCTTCAGAAGATGAAGTTTCCAAGTTAACTTCTTTTTCTTCCTTTTTAATACAAGATAATATATCTTTGCTTATTTCGGACGTAATCGCTCCGGAACTATCTCGAGGAACTAGAAATCGAGGGCGCTTGTGAAGTTTTAAGATATCGAAGGTAGCCCATAATAAGCGAAGTTCATCATTAACATCTAACACTTCGACATCTTCCACATGAGGCAAAGCCTAAAAACATGATAAACAAATCTTCATTCATAAATGTACAAAGCATAGTGCTTTACATAGTTAAAGATCCTAAGGTAATTCTAAACCTACGGGTTTGAAGGAGGCTGACTGCTCGAAGCTTGAGACCGAGCCTGCTTCTGGCGTTGTCCTTCGTCAATCCAGGCCTTGATCGCAGAGCGACCTTCGGCTCTCCATGAAGTTTGAAAGGCTTGCCAAGCAGCGGCCACACCTTCGGAGGGAGTAAGAAGCTGGTCATCATCGAAGGTAATGGGACCCTCTCCTGCGCTCGGAGTTATTGATCAGCCCAAATCTTCGTAGTAATGAAGTATGCCGACAGCAGCCACTTGTCCGGAGATTTCTCCGTACCGAATGCATGCTGTCTTCATTTGCTTCGCTGCTCCTTGGATCCTCTTCAACCGGCGCAGCAGAGAGATGTTGTCATCCGAAGGAAGCATCCCAGTAGTACCGAAGTACTCCAGAACGCCTAGCAATTGGTCGATGACCTCCACATCTACCTTCTCTGACTTCAGCTTATCTTCAATTAATGCATCCTTCATCGAAGTTAGCTCTCCTACTACTCCAGAGAGCCTAGCTGCCTCCGTAGCTAAAGAATTATTTTGATTCAGTAGCTGGCTAGCTTCTTCTCGGAGTCTAACAAGCTCAGCCCCCGCAGTAGCATGCTCTGCCCGCATCTTTTCAATTTCTGCTCGAAGCACAATTTTTTCTACTTCGAGCTCTTTGTTCACAGCCTCCAAGCTTTGTCTGGCCCTGCACTCCGTTGAAACCATGTTGTCCATGTGGGCCACTCGACCTTCGGAGATAGTAAGATTTCGTTGAAGAGTTGCATTTTCCTCTCGAAGGCGAACGCTTCCACGTTCATTTGAGATGTTCGCAGCTCGGGCCAAGACTATTTGCTGCGAAAAGAAAAAATCAAGGTGAGAAATTATTTGTATATATATTTGATGTTGTTTTGCAGATACTTCGTACCTAGTATGCTGCGCGTTCCATGGAAGCGTTAAGCTCCGAACTCTCCGCCTCGCTCAAGATAGCCACCAAGTCCGTCTCCCCGACTTCGCGACTAGCTCGATCCAAAGGCTCGAGCAAAGTCCGAAGCCCAGTTCTTCGCTCCAAGAAAGGAGCTAGAAGGGGGAGCATGCTCAAGGCTTGCAGCTGTGGTTTTTGGAGCCCCAGTAGACTGGCCCCCTCAGTAGATTGGCTCTCGTCTGTTGACCCAGACGGAGTTGATCCTAAGCTTGGAGCAGGGAGGGGTCCATCTTCCCTTTGCCTTTTCCAGGCCCCATTTGCGTGGCTCCTGGAATTAGCTCCGAAGTTGTCGAAGGTCCAGGAATTGTATCTTCGGGACGGACCTCTTCCATGAAAGTGGATCCTGTAAAAACAAAGGTATTATACATTGTATAATTTCGCAGGAAAAAAGAACAAAAGAATTATGCGAAGTTTACCTTCGACATTTTGGCGACGGGTGAGCATTGGGCTGCTTGGCGGGTTGAAGGCAAGGTCTTCGTCAGAGTCAACAGTCAAATCTTCGACTGTCGGAGCATCCTCTTGAACAATCGTTGTTACTTCACCCGGAATCAAAGCTGCAGTAACTTCGACTCCGCTTTCATCCACAGGGGCTCCGTCTCGAACGACTCCCTCTTGAGGTAAATCTTCTTGAGCAGCCGGAGTCCTCACTTGTTTGAGGTTGACTTGAGACTCCGGCATGCTCGCAACATCTTCAATATGCGTATCTTTTTGAGCTGCATCTTCGTCAATCAGCCTCACGAGCAACCTGCCTTCATCTTCCAAAGAATCAAAGACTGAGGCTCTTGGGCTCGAAGGTGCAGGAATCTTTGGCTTTCGAGCCACCTTCTTGACCGGAGTCTTGGCAGAGCTCGAAGTTCCAACTTCGGCTTTTCTCTTCTTAGACCCTTTCTCCGAAGGCACCCAATCCATCAGGGCAGGCGGAACAACTTCGAGTAGCCCCCATACTCGGTTGGATCTCTCCCAAGTACCAACCAATTTGATTCTCCATTCTTTCTCGGTCGGAGTTGGGACGACCAAAATCTTCTCCGAAGCTCGTACGATTTGCTCCAGAGTTATAGGGGCTGAAGAAGCTGAAAAATGAGTTAAGTTCGTTAACTCTTCGAATAAATATACATAGAGTATGTTGTTTTCGAAGTTACCTGCAGGACTCGAAGTTGAAGAAATTTTCCAAAGACCGCCTTCTGAATCTTCCTCGAAAGTGATTGGCCAGTTGGCCATCAGGGGAGGGATTTGAAGTCCGAGGAATTCTTCGGCTAAGTCTCGCATGCTCAACCGATGACTGATTTTTTGAAGCAAGCTGAGGCGAGCTTCGAGTTGACCCGGATCTGGATGCACAAGGGCTTCCTTTCGGAAGTTGATGTCTTGCAAAGGTCCGGCTAGATGGCTGCTCGCCCCAACTTCGGCGTAAAACCACTTCAAGATCCAATCGGTGTACCATCTGGCATTGATGTCCTTAGCAGGAAATCAGAGAGCATACTCGTCCCGGAGTCTGAAATTGATGCTTCCGAAGGCCACTACCATCTTTTCACCTCCAGGGCCTACGAAGGTCTTCGGTTGGCATGAAGCTCTATGCAGTGCTGCGAAGATCTCTGCCCTTCCTTCACAACCTTCGGCTCGCAACGCCCATTCGAAGATGGCAAGATGCGCTACCGCATTCGGAGAGAGTTGGGGGAAGGTGACGTGGAACAAGTCTAATACTTCCCCAAGAAGTCTACCGCCGGAAGCCCCAAACCAACTTCGAAGAAGGCTTCGAAGACGACCACTTCTCCGGGTCTCAGTGACGGAATGATTTCCTTCCTAGGTTTACGAATCATAACCCCCGAACTAATCTTGCCTTCTACTGCAGCCGCAAGTGATTCTCTTCTGCAGGTTGACGGCCCCAATTGATAATATTGGTCCGTATACTTCGTTGACGCCGGAAAGAGGTCTTGGGGGCCGACATTTTGGGGATTTCCTCCACCTGGCACCATTACCGCCACTAAAGGATTTGGAGTTGTTGTCGCCGATGATGCTGCCGCTGTCGCTGTAGCCGCTTGCTGCCGAGCCAGGGCTGAAGTCGCTCCAGGACCATTGAAACTAGTTTTCGCCATTGGATCTTGTGGATTGTTTCAGAGGAAAAACGGGGGCTAGGGTTCGGGTGATGGCTTGTTTGCACGAAAGCAGTGAGAAGGTACTCAATAGCCCAGACCCTGATTTTTTACCGTTTGCCTATGACGTTTCGCATTCCCAACCGTTACTTTGCTCCGAAATTAAAGCATTCTGTAACTTCCGTTAGAAGAAAGAAGCTAACGGCTATTTCTTCTAAGTCTAAAAAGGCTTTCAGACTTTTCGAGTTAGTTCTAAGTTACTTTGAAAGTAATTTTATTAGAAACTGATTCAAAGTTTACATCTCCACGTAGTTCGGAGATGGTTTAAATCTGCTAACCCCTATGCATGATTATTTTTCTTGCGTATACTGCTCTCCTAACATTACAGATTTAGTGGAGAAGCGTATTCGAGGGGCTACTGTTGGGGGAAAATATTCAATCTTTAGGGTTATTGCAGTAACGAGATAAAGACTGGTGATTAAGACGAAGACTTCCAACATATAACTTGAGAGATGCATTAAGTCAAGTTCGAAGTATGATGACAGGCTCTAGTTCGGAGTATATCTTCGAACTTGGACTCTTCCGAGAGCTTCTTTGCCAGCTAAGATGGAAGACTTATCTTCTTTCTCATTAGATTAGTCTTTTACCATTTTAGCCCTATTAAGGGTACCGAATAGTTTCCACTATGTCGGTTGTAACAGAGGGGTAAAAGGGTCTTTTCCCTAATGTTTGGGCCTATAAATACCACCCGTTTTACCCTGTAATAGGGATCGGATACCAAGTCATTCAATACACATCTTCGAACTGTTTAGAGTTATTATCCTTTCGGAGGCTCGAATCAGTTTACTTCGCAAACACTTCGTTTGTTAGTTTCAAACTTCTAGAAACCTGTTAGCGTAATCTTTTACGCTAACAATTGGCGCCGTCCGTGGGGAACTTAGTCCAAAAAACTTCGTTCTCTACCAAGTTTGCAAACCATGCCTCCCAAGCGGAGTTCAGGTGGTAGTCCTATTCGGAGGTCTCCTCGGACCTCCGGAGCAAGATCTTTAGATACAGTTGAGGCTGGAGTACCTTCAACTTTTCCTCCACCTCAGACTCCGGAAGGAACTCATCTTCCTCGAGCATACGAAGTTCCTTCTCCGAATCCATCCATACTTCGGCCGCCCGGAGTTCCTCTTCCACCTCAAGTTCCACTTCGAACTGATGCATATAGTTCTCAAGACCCGGATGGTCCTTCCGGAGGAGATGAAGGTGGTCTTGGTGATATGGCTGCTCAAATGGCCAGTCTCCAAGCCGACGTAGCAAGGTGGCGGCAAGAAGATGCAGATAGGCTTCGCTCTCAAGCCACCCCAGTCATTCCTGAAGTGCCCGAAGACGACGAAGTTCATTATCCCGAAGCCCCGAAGAACGCATCCTTCGACACTGAATCTCCACTGCATTCAGAGCTGCAGAAAGTATGCCCGATTCTTTGATATATTATTAAGATCATTCTGACTTGCTACTGTCTCGGTTAGGTCCGATCTAGTTATTGTGATGATTTTAATGACATAGACTTGTTATCTGACACGTTTTATTTATTTCCGTCAGAGTACAAGCCGATGGGTTAGCTTATATTCCACAATATATCTTATGAGTTTACATAAAAGCATCCATCGGTCCGTGCGGTTCACTATTCATCTTATCGGTCGATGGCACGCTCACATGATCGCTTCATCTCAGGTCATCGGCCTCGACATGATATTCCACGAATATCCAATCCTCGTCGCGGTAATCGGCTCGATAGCCGATAGGCCATGCTACTAATGTTATACCTTTTGTTCCCTTATCAGTTGTAGGGTCAAACTGATTATTACGTGTTGAACTCTTTCTCTAAGAACATAGAACCTGCATTAAAGTGAAACATATCTTCCAAACCACGCATGTATCAAAGTGTGACAAAACACACCAACACCTTTTAAAAATAGAATAAATGTTGTTGACATGACGTGTCCTGCCGACTGAGCGCGCAGTGAGCTGATGGCTAACTAACATTAGTTTCCAGATGGTCCGTGACCATGCGAGGTCGTGCCAAATAACGTATGCATTTTTAAAGGAAAATGTTTGTTCTTAAAATAATCCTGAGCTTTCTTTAAAGTACAAAACGTGACCCCCAAACATCCAATTGGATATACTGGCTATCTATATCAATTGCATTCTGTCTGAATGTGTGAGAATCGTTTATTTTTCAATGTTGGCCTAAGTCTAAAATAGTTTTGGTTGTCACGGCGCTGACGTTGTAACTTGTTGGCGTAAAAGATTACGCTAACAGGTTTATGAAACTAAGTGTGCAGCAAATAAAGTGTTTGTTTAAGTAAACTATTCCAAGCCTCCGAGATAGATAATAGTCTGAGATAATTCAAAGTGTGTATTGAATATCTGAATATTTGATGCCTCTTACAGGACGAGAAGGGAGGTATTTATAGGTAAAACTCTCTAGAAAAAATACCTTTTCACCCCTCAATTACAACCGACATAGTGGATACTATTTCGGTATCCCTTATAGGGTTAATATGGTAAAACATATTCGAAGGATGCTGATGAGGTAGACATCCCATCCTTCTAGTTGTTTTCCACTTCGGAGAGGAAGCCTTTCGAAGGGTCTCTTCGGACCGGAGTGTGGACGGACCCTTCGGCTTCGAACCCTTTAATCCCGAGGCAAGTCTTGAACTTTGAGATCAGACTTGCATTTATCTTGATCGCATGACTCATTTGCTTGGAACCTTGGAGGATCGTGACGATGAAGTATTTTCCCTCAACATAACTTATCTTGAAGACGAAAAAAATTCAAGTTGTCGAATGATTATTTTAAAATATTTTTGAAAAAATACTCGTCCATTACGACACATTTATAATCTATATAAATTTGGTTTGCATAACACAAAGCATTATAGTTAGCCCACAAAATAGTGGTTAAAGCTAAATCACTATCTACAATAGGTAATAAAATTTTTTATTCCAAGGTAGATTTAAAGTAGACTAGAATTAAAACATAAATGTGACATTACTGAAGGATCAACTATATAAATATCTTCTCTTCGTACATATTTATTCAAATATTTTGAATTTTCGGCACCCCTCCGACCGCTACGGAAGTGGGACGTATCATACGTGAAACCTCTTTTAGCACCTTTAGATTTGGATCAAATGATACAGAGGAGACGACGACATCAGAGGATTTCAAATCAAGCGTAACTATAGATAACAGAACACATGCACACATATAGCAATATTCATGTCACATGTGCAAACACACTATTCCTTTCTAATATTTTTTACTTTTAATATAAATTTGATAAAATAGTGGTGAGTATAAGATAAAAAAATGTTCATCATTAATAAAACATAATATTGTAAATTAATAGATAAGGACATTGAAGTAATAAAAACTTATTGATTTACGAATCAGAAATAGGTAACGAGTTATAATTAAAGTTTTTCTAAGACAGAGTAACATACCTCGGGAACAATTGTCAGTTTTAACTTCAAATATCTAATATTCCACTAACATTTTTTATAATGGTATAAAAATTTTATAATTAGATTTATAATCAAAAGTATTATATTAATACACAGTGACTGTTATTTGATTTAATTTTTGTTTTTAAGTACAGAGGTGGAGTCATATTATTAGAGGTGTCTCGCCAACAACTCGCAAAACAAATGCGGGGTCATATTATACGTGCATTCTCTAAATTTAACATTTATATCTTTTATTCAAAAATCAGTTTATAAAACATTAGTAGGGATGAAAACGGACGGAAATGAGCCCTAGCATATTCATTTTTGTATTTTTTTCACGGCAACGAAACAAATAAGAATATATAAAAATGGATATGAAAGTGGATAGCACCAAAAATAAATATGGACCGAATAAGAAACAAATACAAATACAGAACCAAATATCTATCGAAATTAAAAAACCCATCAATATATGAAAAAGTATAATAAACCGATAAATAGATTCAATTTACACACAATAAATACATATAATAAAGTAAAAATAAGTTTTGTTTCAGTTTTATTGAATATATATTATTTATTTTTAACAAATAATTATCTCTAATTTAAATTAATTTGTTTAATATTTTATAAACAGAATATAGTTTAAAGTTTTATATAATGTTAAAAAGTAAAAGCTAATATTTCGTGCAGTAAAAATAATAAAAACGAAAACTTTTCATTTATGTTACTTATAATATTCTGTTTCCGTATCTGTTTTTGTCGGAAATCGCTATCCTGTTTCCGTTTCCGATTATGCTAGGGATATTCCGTATCCGCTTCCGTATAACCCTTTCGGTTTCCGTTTTTTTTCGGAATGAACGAGCGCTCCATTTTGATCACTAAACACAACCAGTTACTTAATTTTTTGCTAGGATTGCCCCTGATTGAGATTAATAGGAATAGAAGTGTTGTTACTCCGTATTATCTTTGTGGCTTTACCGAGTTTTCATTAGTGGCATTCAGAAAACCAATTTTTTCCTGCTCCATTATAACGCTGACAAAAATGCTAGGGTATCTTGTTTTTTAAAAATATTTGCTGAGTATTTTTGACTTAGTACTTGACAAACATTGAATTTCGCCGAATGTAACAAATTTACCGAGTGTATTTGAGAAACACAGGGTTGGTTCCGGAGTTTGTGATGAGTGATTGACAGATTTTACCCTCTGATTCGAAGGGGTCCCTCCGAAGGGTTCAGAGGTTGTTTCACCGAAGGGTTCGGTGGGCTCTGTTTGCTGCAGCTGTTGCAGAGGAGTGTGTCTGTCAGAGGAGTCCGATAGTACACGATGACTTGGTTGTACCAAAGGGTTCGGTACTTTGGGCGGTACACCGGAATGTGTACCAAAGGTTGTTACCCGGAGAGGTCTCCGGGATACTGGATACACTTGTCTGCTTTTTTGTGGTGCGCAGGTGACTCGGAGGCGACGGACGGTTCGCAGCAAGTGAACCTGGGTCAAGCGGAAGGCTTGATGCCAGGCGAGCGGGGAGCTCGGTCACGAAGGTTACGAAGGGGTCGAGGTCGGACCTCGGGTCGAGGTGCGCCATGAGAAGGCAGTAAGTGCGGAGTGTGGCTCCGGGTGAAGGTACTCCGAGATGAAGTCCTCGGAGGCGAGGCACTTCGAAGGGTACTCCGAATGGAGTGACTTCGGAGTATGGTGGACCAAGTTCTCAGCAATGAGGCAGGGCTTTTGAAGTGTGCTCCGGAGGGAGGCACTCGAAGGTATACCCGACGAAGGTCTTAGAAGTCGAGGTGCATTGAAGGCATGGTCCGGGTGAGGATCGTCGAGGAGTGTGCTCGGGGAGAGACATTGCGACGAAATGCTCATGGAATGCTTCATGCAGAGGCCTTGGACGAAGGAGAGACTTCGAAGGGTGGTACTCCGAAGATGGGGCTTCGGAGTGAGGCTGGCTTCGAAGTGAGGCTGACTTGAGGTACTTCGGCCATGCATGGCTTCGTTACACAGACTGACGTAGTTCGAGTTGGGAGAATCTGCGAAGCCGTGAAGGCTAGACCTCTCTGATTACTAACGAAGCACTGTTCTTGGCTTAGATCGAAGCCCGTTTTCTTCCCGTGTCGAAGTCCTCGGCGAAGTCTGGTCAGTGTGTGTTTAGACCTTCGAAGTATGAAGCCTAGCACCAGTTGTTGTCGCTGAGTATTTGGTCGAAGTCCGCAGAGGGAAGTCTGATCTTGCCAAGGGTGAAGTGCGAAGCCTGCTCGAAGGCACCCAGTGTGCGGAGCCTGCACTAACTTAGCAGAGCTGAATCTTCGGGGTTGTGGGTGGAGCGAAGTTTTCTTGGCTTTGAACTTTTGCTCCTTGCGAAGCCTGATTTCGGAGCTGTAAAATAGCTCCGAACCAGAACTTCGAAGGGTGTGTTCGAAGCCTGTTCCGCATAAGACAGAACTAAAACAGAGACTGTTTCTTAGCCTAAAATTTTATAAGCTCTCATTCACCCCCCCTCTGGTCGCCGTTTCCGGTCCAACAGTATTTTAGGGTACACTCGGCAAAGAGTGGTTTGCCGAGTGCCCGATAAAATATACTCGGTAAACCATCGGACACTCAGCAAACACGTTGTTTTCGGTGGTAGTCCGTATTATGAATGGACCGCCAGATTTGCCGCTCCCAAATCCTTCAATCCAAAGGGTTGGAATTGTTCAACATCGCTAGGTACAGAATATCATGCCATGTCGGCAGCCGCACGCGGTTACGGCGACACAAACCATCGGCACCGATGAGCCTGCGCGCAGAACAGGTCGTCTTCGTCATCTCGTCGGCGGCGGTATAGGTAGCGGCGTACGTCATGCATTGACAGTCTGACGTGGCAGTAAAAGGATATACATAAGAGTCTGATAGATATGGTTGTGAGCTATCTGTGCCAGGCGACTATGTTGATGACGTGCCAGACCTTTGGGTGGTGCTCAGTGCTCTTGCTCGGTTTGGATGAGCGGCATCTGAGCTGTAACGTCTTTGTTTGAGGTGCTGGAGTTGACTAGGGAAGGTGCATCTTGCCTTGACATGCTGTGCTGCCGACTGAGCTGATTGGATGCACTAACTATATCAATCCGATCTTCTGTGTACCCCTTCAGTCTTTAGAGGATTTGCTGCGTTTGATCTAAGAGACTGACACGTCGGCCAACATGTCAGTGAGATTTTTTATTATCTAAAAATCCTTCAGATGTCATAAATACTTTTTAGATATAAATAAAGCTTTTAATTGTGCAATAAATCTATTTAGGTTTTATAAATAGTGTTTAATTGGATTTCATTTAAAAAAATCAAAGATAATTCACCGTAACTTCCGATTTAACTAGTTTAAGTCACAAAATTTCTTAAAATATGTAAATATGTACTTTTATTTTTATTGTTGTTTTATTGTACGTTTAGATTTTGATAGATCGGCACCCATAAATCTGCAAGGAGTCGTAACTCTATTCAAAAGACCAAGACAAGTCACGCACAGTTCATGTAAAACCCGTGTTGTAAGATCTATTTTATTTGCAACTCTATTGCATGATTTGAAAAGTTCTATTACACTACCGCTTTATTATTTATCCCTACCACATTATTGCTACGACCCTTTTGCTTTGTTACCCGTGTAAATTGTAACCTTAGTGGTATAACATGACTGATGAGTACTCCAATGATGAATAGTTGGTTAATTTATGATTATGATTAGTCATGCTTATATTAAACTGAAACTTTGATTGATGGAAACATTCAACAGGGTATTTTGAAAGCAATTAGATACTTATTTGGTTAAATAAAATATATTTTAGGTACTCATGTTTTTAAGTAGTTAATGGGTTAATGTTACAGTACCTATAATTAGTCGCACATAAATCTAGTGGATAGTGGATAAAACCTACCCTAGAGTATGTTTTATTATAGCATAATGCACTATGGTTGGTCCATTGAGGATTTTTTTTAAATAATAATAATATATATTTTTTTAAAAAATCAAATATGTATGGTGTTTGAAAAATTTGCAAAAGTAACATGCGGTCGGCTGACCAAGTGTCGACTCATGGGCGAGTTGGCTCTTGGTCCGCCGACTGCTGCCACGTCAGCAGGAGTCGGCCGACCCTGCCACGCAAGCACAACGGCTGGTTTCCTGGCCGACTGTTGCCATGTGGCGCCAGTCGGCCGTTGGACCGCCAACTGGTTGCAGCACTCGGCGGACCAATAGCCGACTGTAACCCTATATAAAGGGGACCGAACGCCCCCTTCTCCCACCCCAACCTTGGCTGCCCATTTTCCTTTGAGAGGTATGTATTTTTTTCTCTAGTTTTAATATTTGTAGTTTAGTTTAGTAGTATTTTAGTAGTATTTTAGAAATAGTTTAGGAGTAATTTAGGAGTAGTTTACGAGTAATTTAGGAGTAGTTTAGGAATAATTTAGGAGTAGTTTAGGATTAATTTAGTAGTAGTTTAGGAGTAATTAAGTATTAGTTTAGGAGTAATATAAGAGTAATTTATCGGTAGTATAATAATATGTAGTAGTAATGTAGTTTAGTAGTAATTTAGGAATTATTTAGCTGTATTTTAATAGTCAATGCGCAGTAATTAAATTGTAAGTAATAGTACTTTAGTAGTAATTTGATAGTACTTTATGATTAATTTATCGGTAGTTTAATAATACTTAGTAGCAATTTAAATTACTGAATTTATGTCGATACATTGCAATATGGTGAAAAAGATATAACTACTTATGGTCCCGATGCTCATCACCGTCCGCCACAAGGTGTCGAACCCCCATGTATTTTTGTGGAGACACATGTAAATTTTGGAGAAGCCAGGATGACCTCACCTACGAGATGAGGTACTGAAAGTGTGCGAACTACTATTGGACTCCGGAGAAGCCAAAGCCAAGGCCGAAGCATGGACCACGTGCAAACAAACTAGTATTAATAATTTTTTTTGTTCTTTTTCATATTTGTCTCGAATCAATCACTTACAATATGTCTATTAATATTTATGCTTGTAGGTAACTCCTCCACCGTCGCCACCTCCGCTATGTGACTTTGTCGAATTGATCGACAAAGGGGTGGATCCGGAGGACTGGGCCTCACTTATGAGGCACCATGCGTTCAGTAGGGAGCTCTTTGAGATGAGATGCAAGCGGGAGGAGGAGCACGAGGAAGAATTTAGGAGGAGGGAGGAGGCGGAGCGCAAGGCAAAAGAGAACCGTGAGGCTAATAGAGAGAGGAAGCGTGAGAGGGCTCTTCATGTGTATGCAGCAAAACCAGAGGGCATAAGGAAGGGAAAGTACCCTCGGTGCACTCAGTAGGCACGTAGTGTAGTTTGTATTTTAAATTTGTGTTGTACCGTGTTATGTTGTGTACTGTTTTATGTGTTGTTTGTGTTGTACTATGTTATGTTGTGTACTGCTTTATGTTATGTTTGTGCTTGACTTGAACTATTACTACCATACGAGTTTGATCATAAAATTGGTAGTACTTGTTTTTCCTCAAATGTTTGAAGAAAACAATGTAGGTCCATACAAGTAGTTAAACACAGTTGGATAGTATAACTGTCGTCCTACTGATTTCTCCGTTCTCTCTCGCCTAGCACATCTTCATTGCCCTTTGTACCTAAGTTATTTTTCCCTGATGTATTCCCTCTGTTGTCTATCCTCTTCACTCCATCCCGCACGCCTCACTTGATCATCAGCTTCAATCCTTTTTTGTTTCGTACTCGGAGTGACTTTCTGCCTCTGTGATGGAATCATCCTCGTATGTAGGTTGTGTGATATCTATCCACCGTCGGAATGAGCATCTCCTAACATTTTGCTACCAAGGTAACTAGTTAGGTCTCTGTTGCGTTAGAAATTCAACATGTTCGATTGTTGTCATCACTTGACACGACATGGTCATGTAGGTTGTTTCTCCCAGACGGGAATTCCTAGAGGATTTGTCATCCAGTGTGAACTAGCATGCTCAACCTTGAGTAGATGCTCTTCTTTCCTTCTGGTGTACTCCTCAATAGTCTTGGCTTATCTTACATTCCCACTAGCGGATCCTTGGCTTGAATTATCGATCCATTGGGTAAAAGGACATTTCCATGGATTATATTGCAATAGAAAATCTTGTTAAGTTAATTTATGTATGTGTGAACTAAAATTATTGTTTATGTTCTTACCATGAAGTCATAATCAATGCCGGGACATATGAAGAATCTTCTACCAACATGTTGTCATGACGTCGCGGTCATTACCTGACAGCGTTCTCTACAATGACACTTTGGATGTTGAAGCAATGGTGATACTCCGATCGGATGATCGGCCCCCCTAAAATTAGTTGACATAGCGGAGAAAGGCGTCTAGTTGCACAGAGTAACAAATAATCACAATTTTATGTTGGGGAATAGGGGAGCTACTATAGCCGACAAATTCAAAGTTTCAGCCCTAAAGCCCAAGACCCGTGCGCATGTGAGATTATAGATTGGTACCGTCTAGCACTTAACGCGCTAGGTGCAACAGAAGAAGAGGTTGAAGAAACGTGCCAAGCCTATCCTCGCTTTGTCTTGGCTGTTCCTCGCCGATCCAACCAATGAAGAAATCACCTTCAACGTGGTGATGGCCATGAGCGTCGCTTATGGAGCAATGCCTCCACGGAGTCCACACATACAGGGATAGAGTTCCTCCCATGGCAGCATGCTAGCACCGCACGTGAGAAACGGGGAGTCCTCGATCTCAATGTTTGAGATTAAGAAAGGAGGAGAGGACTCTCTTGTGTCTAGGTCTAATCTAGGCTTATTCCTAGTTCCAACACGTCCTCCTCTTCTTTTATAGGGCTGAGGGCCCCTGGTCGTGCTCATCTCGGAATCCTCAAAACCGTAACAGATACAATTTGTTTGCCCACGTCAGAACTTCCGATCCTAGATCTGAATTTACGATAGGGTATTTTAGGTCTCGTGATACAATATGATACGCAATAGATCCAATATGTTATCGCACACATCGAAACTTTAGATACCATATCAGAACTTTCCATCAGTACAAAATTCACCGATTCTAAATCGGAACTTCTGGCTCGTAGGAACTTCTGATACCATATATGAACTTCCGAAGCAACATTTGCTCTCTGTATCGAGACCGGCAAATAACCGGAACTTATGATACTTCCTATCGGAACTTCCGATCCACAGAATTTTCTTGGGCACATCCTTCAATCTCCCACTTGCACAAGAACCAGTTCTTTGCATGTTTTTAATCCATCCCCTTAAGTGTGTGACCCGATAGGTTCATACACTAATGAATGTTAACCGGAAAACTGTTTCCGTCTCACTGATCAATAGCAGTACCTAGCAGCACATATTGACCCCCGAAAGCGTACAAAATCAAATTTTCATGAACCTTGATATACACAAGCACTAGTCCCTTTACCACATGCCGTTAGTCAATCTCAAGGCGAGATATGTGCCACCCTTGTTGGTTAACTTGACATTTTCATTCAATCAAGTATCAGATTCAAATCATGACTAACTCCTTAGTCATAGTGGCATGGCCATGCACTTTTCCAATCCAATACCTTGAGGGGCCCAGAGACGACTCTCCCATTATTAGGAGGGGTAAATTCCTTCTTGACCGCTCATATCCCAAGACATGTTTCACAACATACTAGAAAACAACCCTTATTACTACCCTGTTACGGAATAGCGTTAGGAAGCATGTAAGTGTGTCACTACGTATTCTGGAATCAAATAATGATCTCAGGTCTAAGGACTCTGAAGGTACACCATTTGAGATGACAATTGTTGGCACATTAGAATAACAATCCCAGCAGTATCTCAAATGGGTCTATCCAACACCATGTTCACCAACATGTGTCCACATCACTGATTTAACATCCTCATGTCTATGCTCTGTGAAACACAATCATCAATCAATCGGATGTACTAATCCATGTATCATCACTGTCCCACATGATGACAAGATTAGGGCCCTTTTTGAACAACATCGTCATAAAGCAAATAGTTTCACATAACAAGTTGTACTCATTAATTAAATGCAAACTATATTTATTCAAGGAACAAGACAACAATTATCCTCATACATTAGCATAAACTCTACTAGCATCTTCCATAAACACATGACTCACTCACGCAAGTACCTAATACCCATGGAGCTCATATGCGCCTCATGCTTGGGCTATAGAAGATGCTTTGTCAACGGATCCACCATGTTCAAATCCGTGTGCACCTTACAAATCTTCACATCACCTCTCTCAATGATCTCGCGAATCAGGTGATATCACTGAAATATATGTTTGGATTTCTAGTACGATCTAGGCTCCTTGGCTTGCGCAATGGCACCACTATTATCACAATAGAGGTCCACTGGACTAGATGTCATAGGAACAACACCTAGCTCAGAAACAAACTTCCTGCTCCAAACGGCCTCCTTCGCCGCTTCTAAAGCAGTGATATACTCAACTTCTGTTGTAGAATCGGCCACCGTCTCTTGCTTTTAACTTTTCCAACTCACTGCGCCTCCATTAAGGTAGAACACAAAACCATATTGCGATCGAGAATCATCTTTATCAGTCTGAAAGCTAGCATCCCTATAACCACATACAATGAGCTCCTGTTCACCGCCACATACCAAGAACTTTTCCTCAGTTGTTGGGGGAATATATTTCCCTTAAACAGGGGCCAAATGACGTCAGCCTCCGACAGCCTTTGGCCCAGAGCCAGGTACTGTCGGAGCCTGTTTTCTCTAGGTGTTGTTTCCAGGTCCCAAGGTGCCCTTCGGGGCCCGTAGCTTCGGAGCCCCTAGACCAGGAGGTCCGGCCCGGAGCCCCCAATTCAGGCCCGGGCGCAGGCCACCGGAGGCCACCCTCCGGGCGCAGGAGGCCGGAGGCCGCCCTCCGGAGTCCAGTTCGGAGGCCGCTCTCCGGGAGCCCAGCCCGGAGGTCGCCCCCCGGAGCCCAGCCCTGAGGCCGCCCTCCGAAGTCCAGTTCGAGGCCGCCCTCCGGAGTCCAGTTCGGAAGCTGCCCTCCGGAGTCTAGTCCGGAGGCCGTCCTCCGAGAGCCAAGTCCGGAGGCCGCCCTCCGAGAGCCAAGCCCGGAGGCCGCCCTCTGGAGAGCCAAGCCCGGAGGCCACCCTCCGGAGCCCAGCCCTGAGGCCGCCCTCCGGAGTCCAGTTCGGAGGCTGCCCTCCGGAGCATGCGTCAAAGCTCCCCTCTGGGGTGCACTCCGAAGCCTTCCCCCCAGCCTCTGCCTTCGGTATACCTTTTAGCTGGTCTAAGCCTGGCGCAGCCTGACATGTCAGTAAAGCTGTAACGTTGCCTGGCACCTTTTGTACCGTAGCTAGCTCCTTTTTCCCTCTCTGCCCCTATGAGCCAAGGGCTCATAGGGGGGCATCTCAGTCTTTTCCTCTGGCCTGCGTGCCTATAAAAGCAGGGCCAAGCCCTTGTAGCGGGACACAGGCTCCAGGGGGCCATGAGACCCTGGAGTTATCCTCTTCACATCAAGGCACACCATGCCAAATCCACTACAAACTGGACGTAGGGTTATTATCCCCTAGGGGAGGCCCGAACCAGTATAAACCCTATCTCTCCCTGTGAGAACCCATCGAGGTTCACTCTCCACATCATACCCCACCACAGAAAAACCTGCTGGAACTAACGCAATTGTTCCAACAGTTGGCGCCGTCCGTGGGGACCTTAGTCCTAGAAGCTAAGTTCTCTACCACTGCCTGCAACCCGAAGTGCGCCTGAGGGGGGAACATCGAGGCTTTCTCGCTTCGCGCACCCTCTGCCAGGGGCTTCGGGTGTAGATCGAAGGCCACCTTCGCCTTCCTCCATCCTTCGCATACCGGAGCCCACTCTCCGGCAAGGGGCTCCGCTCCACGTTTCAAAGGTCATCGAAGCCCCGAGGGCTACAAGGTAAGTACCGCCCGAAGCCTTACTCCGATGCACCAATCTGCAGTTACATTAACAAAAGCTCGAAGTCTTGCTTCGCCTTAAAGCCGGAGCCCTGCTTCGCCCTTGAATACAACTTTTTTCGCTCTATCTTACTTAAGAATCGAAGCCATGCTTCGCCTTATTTAAACCCGAAGCCATGCTTCGCCTTATTGAAAACCGAAGCCCTGCTTCGCTTTTTAAAAATCCGGAGTACCCCTCCGAAGGCTACACAGTGCCCCCGGGCCCGTAGCTGTGGGCTAAAAGGACTCCGGGCCACTGGCCCGATGCGTCCAGGGATTCCGGGCTCCGCGCCCGAAGCATCCCAGGGATTCCGGGTTCCGCACCCGAAGCATCCCAGGGTCGAAGGTGACCCAGAGTCGAAGGTGGCTCAGAGTCGAAGGTGGCTCACACTATCACAGGTTCGGTGAATCCACACCAAATATCCTTTTCACTACAGAACCAAGCTCCAGAAGCCTTGCTTCGCTATCTAAACACGCACCGGAGCCCCGCTTCGTGTGACGTAATCTAAGCTGAAAAACTAAGCTTATCGAAGCCAGACTTCGCTAAAAAATCTAAGTGCGTTCAGGGCCTCGCCCACGCACAGCATCCAAATCCCGGCATGCCGAAGCATGCTTCGCCCAAATTGGTTATGCAGAAGCCTTGCTTCACACCAAATTGGTGCGTTCGGAGCCCAAAAAAGGCCTTCGCTTAAGTAAAATTCGTGCGTCGAAGCCGCCGAAAGGCGCACCCCTTCGCATGTTTATTTTTTGCCCGCACCAGCGACGGTTAAGTCCCTAACTGCCACGAGCAAAAGGGGGGAAGAATGTATGCGAGGTGTGCGAATATAATGCGCAGTACGAGCGTGACAAGCTAAGCGTTCGAAGCCAAACAATGCGAAACATACAAACAAAGTATGCAAATATAATAAACTCCGTTCATTAAGAGACAATTGAGAAGTATGTTACAAACATGATTCGAAAACAAAACTACGAGTAATCTGTGTCTAAGCCTAAAAAGAACCGAGTGCGAGGCCCCAACCCTCGCTTGCCTCTCCTTCGGCGGGGGCCCCCTCAGCTGGATGTTGCCTCGTCGGAGCCCGCTCTCCCTCGACCGGCCCGTCCAGGCTCCGAAGCCCACAGGCTTCGGCTTCCGCTTTGCAGGTTGCTCCAGGTTCGCGAAGCAGGCGGAGCCGTGTCGAAGGCAGAAAAGTCTAGGGCTTCGTCGCTCGCTAAGGCCGCTCGCGAAGGCAAAGGTAAAGGGCTCTGAAGGGGCTCCGCCTTCACAGCGGCTAGCAAATCCTGAGCTATTTCGGAGATGGCTTCGCCCCTAGGCCCCCTCGGAAGCTTAAACCGAGGGGGACCTTCGGACCTAGCTACTTCAAGAATCGCCCACAGTTGTCGAAGCTCTTCAGAGTCCTCGAGGACTTCGAGGTCTATGCTCGAAGGCGGAGCCTGGGCAGGTATAAAAAACCCCCGCATTCATATTAATAAACTGATAAGTTTTTACAAAGCCTACAGCTAGGTATTACAAGGAAGCCTAAGGAGATCTACACCTTCGGAGGCGGAGTCGTCGAGGTCGAAGGCTTGTCCGAGTCGACGGGCCCCTTGAACCGGCGTTGTCGAAGGGCCTTCATGAGGTCAAGGACTGCCTCGCAGCCTTGCTCCTTCCAAGGCTCCTGCAGCCGCCGCCAGGCCCCGCGGACTTCGCCCGGAGGCGTCACCAAGTGCGGGCCCCCGAAGGCCACGGGGGCCACGGAGGTTGCCGCCCGAAGGTGGTCGCACCCGGCGGCATGAAGCATATGCAGCACCCCTTGACCGGCGACGCGACCGGCCATAAGAGCGAAGCCCGTCAGCGCTTCGTCCGCTACCGAGGCTGCAGTCTTCAAGAAGTCGGCGCGGTCCCCAATCGGGTCTTGATCGCCAAAATCCGGAGTCCGGCACTCGGTCCCTATTTTCTCAAGGACCTCGGTCATACTCTGAGTCGCCTCGCCGAGATTAGCCACGACGAAGCTTTCAAGATCCCGAGCCCGCTGGCGGAGCTCCTCGTTCTCCTTCGCCTGACGGGCCTCGGCGTCCTTCGAAGCTTGGAGCTCCGCGCGGAGCCGAGCCGTCTCCGAGGCCAAGGCTTCCTTCGCCTCAGCGGCCGAAGCCTCGGCCCGCCTCCGCTTCTCGGCTTCTTCCAGGACCTCGCGGCGAAGGGCCTCCTTCTCTTCTGCGAGGCGCTCCATCCGCCGGTCAGCAGCAGTCGAAGCTGCCGCGTTCAGTGCGAAGGCCTGCAGGAATTCAAGAAACCTTAAGTATTAACCAAGGGACAAGTATAGTTTGAAGCTGCAAGGGGCTCCGCTCACCCGCATGAGGACTTCGTTCGAGCTAACGAAGAGCTCTGTGGGATCTCGGTGGCTAAGCTGGGCCACCAAGTCCCCCTCCTCCGCAGAAGCGCAGGCCTCGCGGAAGCCGAGGATCGCCGCCGCCGTCACGCCCCCCCTCGGCTTGAAGGGGTGAATCACCGCCACGGTGGTCTCCGCGGGCTCCGGCGAGGCAGGGCTCAGGCCCACCACGTCCACCTCTTCTTCGCCTCGAGGGACTTCGCGGTCGCTGCTGCCTTCATCGTCGGATGAAGTACTCTCGGACTCCGAGTCGCTGCCGCTGCCGCTGCTGCCGCCACTGCTACTCGAAGCTTCCGTGGGCTTCGCCTCGGCAGACTTCGATCCACCCTCGCTTGTCGGCTTCGTCTTAGCGGGCCTCGCATCGTCCTCGTCCTCTGCAAGGAGCCAAGTCAAAACCTGCATATTGAAGAGAAGCATGCAAAAAGAAAAAGGGGTTACCATCATCCGAGATCTCTTGGAAGGAAGCAGGGGCTAAGTGTGTCCTCCAGCTCCCTCGCTGCGAAGCTGGCGCATCCACCCCCGCGCCTGAAGTTGGTTCCGCCGGGGCATCCGTGGCCTCCTTGGCAGCAGGAGTGCGCGCGTCGGCCTCCGCCTCCGAAGTCCTCGCCGCCGGGGGCTTCGCGGCCTTCTTGGGAGTCGGAGTAGCTGCGGGCTTCGCCGCAGCCTCCCCCGAGGCGTCCGCTTCGTCCTCGTCCCCCCTCTTCCTCTTGGCTCCGGCCGACGAGGTAGCCAGGTGGGCGAAGTCCGGCAGAGCGGGGAGCCCTCCGAGGCCAAGCGCGGTCCACACTCTGTTCCAGCGCTCCCAGGACCCCACCAGGGCAAGGCGCTGATTCTGCTCCTCGGGGGTCGGAGTCCCGACGACTCGGTCCGCCGCCGCGATGGCCTCCTCCGGGGTCCTCATGTCGAGGTCGGCTGCACGAAAAGGTTGAGTTAAGAGCAAAGTATTTGAAGTATTAAAAGCAAAGTAGAGCGCGAAGCCTTACAGAAGCGGTCGAAGGCCAGCTCGCTGAGTTCACCTCGGCCCGAAGCCTGGAAGAGACCCTCCGGCCAAGAGCGCGCGAGGGGGCTGAGCCGAAGGGTGATGAACTCCTCCGCGAGGTCCCTCATGCTCATCTTCGCCGCCACCCTTCGGAGCAGCGAGATCCTCGAGTGAAGGAGGCCTTCGCTGGTCGTCACCACCCCTTCGCGCCGGTACAGGATGTGGGCGTTGGTACTCCGAAGGGGAGAGTTCGCACCGACAGAGGCGTAGAACCACTCTTGATCCCATCTCGAATACCACTTGTTGTTTACAGCCCTCGCAGGGAAGGCGTCCTGGAACTCCTTCCGGAGCTGGAAGTTGGCGCTGCCGAAGGCCAGCGCCCTCTTGACGCGGTCCGTCCCCTCCCTGGGCTTCGGCTGGCAGTTGGCGTCGTGAAGGGCAATGAAGACATCCGCGCGGCCCTCGCAACCTTCGGCCCGCATGGCCCACTCGAAGACAGCTAACCTCGCCACTGCATTGGGCGAGAGCTGAGGAAGCTCGAGGTTGTAGGCCTTGAGGACTTCGCTCAGCATCCCCACTGCGGGCAATCCGAGGCCGGCCTCGAAGAAGGCTTCAAACACCACCACTTCGTCAGCACGAGGCTTCGGTATGGCCTCTGATTTCTCCGGAACCCTTAGTTGGACTTTCGCTGCAATCTTCCCCTCGCAGGCCCTCCGGACGGACTCCTCCGTGGAAATCGAAGCCCTCATCTCCAGGGTCTGCTCGAACCTGTCGGAGGGCGTCCGAAGGTCCCTCGGCCCCAGTCACCTAGCTGCGGGCTTCGCTGCCATGGCCGCTACTGCCGCCGCCTGCACTTGGGCGGAGCCCGAGCTCGAGCCCAGAACCGGGGGCTTCGCCACTGCCTTCTTCGGCATTCTGATCAGACTTCGGATCGAGGGGCTAAATGATGACGAAGGGCTAGAAGCTAGCGAAGGTCGCTCTGCGAAGCTGGGAGGAAGAGGAGAGCGAAGGTGGTAAGGCGGTAAGAAAGAAGCGAATGAAAGTGTGCCGGGGCTGCACGCGGTAAGTCCCTATTTATAGGCGCGGTAAAAATTCCAACCGTCATGGGCCGAGCCCGCCGCCAGATGGGCCTCTGGCGAAAGCGAATCAAGCCAAAACAAGGTAACGGTAACTTTTCTGACCGTTGCGGAGCCGTTCGGGCTCCCCGAGGCCGCTCTGGCACGAGCATTTATTACCCTCAGGAATCGAGGTCTCCTTCGGTCCTGGCTCCGAAGGTATGTTTTCTCTGAAGTGTTTTCAGGTCATTTGTCCTAAGGGCGCGTGCACCCCTTCGTTCCGAGGGGCTACTGTTGGGGGAATATATTTCCCTTAAACAGGGGCCAAATGACGTCAGCCTCCGACAGCCTTCGGCCCAGAGCCAGGTACTGTCGGAGCCTGTTTTCTCTAGGTGTTGTTTCCAGGTCCCAAGGTGCCCTTCGGGGCCCGTAGCTTCGGAGCCCCTAGACCAGGAGGTTCGGCCCGGAGCCCCCAATTCAGGCCCGGGCGCAGGCCACCGGAGGCCACCCTCCGGGCGCAGGAGGCCGGAGGCCGCCCTCCGTAGTCCAGTTCGGAGGCCGCTCTCCGGGAGCCCAGCCCGGAGGTCGCCCCCCGGAGCCCAGCCCTGAGGCCGCCCTCCGAAGTCCAGTTCGAGGCCGCCCTCCGGAGTCCAGTTCGGAAGCTGCCCTCCGGAGTCTAGTCCGGAGGCCGTCCTCCGAGAGCCAAGTCCGGAGGCCGCCCTCCGAGAGCCAAGCCCGGAGGCCGCCCTCTGGAGAGCCAAGCCCGGAGGCCACCCTCCGGAGCCCAGCCCTGAGGCCGCCCTCCGGAGTCCAGTTCGGAGGCTGCCCTCCGGAGCATGCGTCAAAGCTCCCCTCTGGGGTGCACTCCGAAGCCTTCCCCCCAGCCTCTGCCTTCGGTATACCTTTTAGCTGGTCTAAGCCTGGCGCAGCCTGACATGTCAGTAAAGCTGTAACGTTGCCTGGCACCTTTTGTACCGTAGCTAGCTCCTTTTTCCCTCTCTGCCCCTATGAGCCAAGGGCTCATAGGGGGGCATCTCAGTCTTTTCCTCTGGCCTGCGTGCCTATAAAAGCAGGCCCAAGCCCTTGTAGCGGGACACAGGCTCCAGGGGGCCATGAGACCCTGGAGTTATCCTCTTCACATCAAGGCACACCATGCCAAATCCACTACAAACTGGACGTAGGGTTATTATCCCCTAGGGGAGGCCCGAACCAGTATAAACCCTATCTCTCCCTGTGAGAACCCATCGAGGTTCACTCTCCACATCATACCCCACCACAGAAAAACCTGCTGGAACTAACGCAATTGTTCCAACATCAGTCCTTCTCATCTTTTTGAGGATACTCTTTACTATAGCCCAGTGAATTTCACTCGGTTTCGATTGGTGCCTACTCGTAACACTTAGAGCATATGACACATCTGGGTGTGTATATAGCATGACATACATGATGGATCCAATTGCGGAGGCATACGCGATCACACTCATCTTCTCTAGATCATCAGGTGTCACAGCACACTGAGTCTTACTAAGAGAAATACCATGTGACATTGGCAGAAAACCATTCTTAGAGTTCTACATTTTGAACTGCTTCAAAATCTTGTCAATGTACATACTTTGGCTTAATCCAATTAGCCATTTTGATCTATCTCTATAGATTTTTATGCCCAAAATGTATGCTGCCTCTCCAAGATCTTTCATCGAAAAAATATTTTACAGTGAAGTCTTGTCAACATTCAACAAAGGAATGTCGTTTCCGATCAACAATATGTCATTCACATATAAGACTAGAAACACAAGTGAGCTCCCACTAGCCTTCTTGTAAACACAAGGTTCTTCTTTGTTCTTGATGAAGCTAAACCCTTTGACTACCTCATCAAAGTGAATATTCCAACTCTGAGAAGCTTGCTTAGCAATTTGTAAACTTTCCTAGCATTCTCCGGACTAGCAAGACCTTCAGGCTGTGTCATGTACACATCCTCAGTTAGGTTTCCATTTAGGAAAGTCGTATTTACATCCATTTTCCATATCTCATAATCATAAAAGGCGGTTGTAGCTAGGATGATTCAAATAGACTTAAGTACAGTGACGACCGAAAATGTTTCATCATAATCAACACGTTGAATCTATTTGAAACCTTTCGTCACCAATCGTGCCTTATAGATGTGAACATTTCCATTAACGACTATCTTTTTCTTGAAGATCTATTTACACTCAATGGTTTTTACACCATCGGGTGGATTAATCTTCTTCTAAACTTGGTTAACTCACATGAACTCCAACTCGAATCCAATGGCTCCAAGCCATTTCTCAGAGTCTGGTCCCATCACTGCTTCCACATAGGTCTTGGGCTCATCGTTGTCCTACAACAACACGTCGCGATGCCTAGTGGTCAAGAACATGTACCTCTCTAGCTCATGGACTACTCTCTCATACCTTCGTTGGGATGGTGCATGTATAATAGGCTCTATAACACTTAGTTCATTCCGTTGTTTTTTAGTTGGATCTGGAACACTTTCTAGTGGCTCTCGAACCTCTTCAAGATGCACCATCCTCCCACTAACTCCTTTTAAGAGAAATTATTTCTCAAGGAATACACCATTTCGAGCGACAAACACTTTATCCTCTTCTCTATTATAGAAATATTATCCTTTGGTTTCCCTAGGATACTCCACAAAGAAGCACTTGCCATACTTAGGACTGAGCTTGTCAGACGTCATACGTTTTACATACGCCTCACATCCCCAAATCTTTAGAAAAGACAAAATAGGACGCTTCCCAGACCACATCTCATATGGCGTCTTCTCTATTGACTTAGATGGAACTCTATTAATCGTGAAAGTTGTTGTTTCTAGAGCGTGACCCCAAAAGGACAATGGAAGATCAGTGTGATTCATCATGGACCCCACATGTCCAAAAAAGTGTGGTTTCTCTGCTCGGACACCCAATTCCATTGAGGCATGTCGGGTGGAGTCAGTTGTGGAAAAATTCCACACTTCTTCATATGATCACTAAACTCATGGCTCAAATATTCACCCCCATGATCCGATCGTAGAAATTTAATTATCTTGCCCGTATGATTTTGTACCTCATTCCGGAACTCCTTGAACTTTTTGAAGGATTCCCACTTATGCCTCATCAAGTAGACATAGCCATATCTACTAAAGTCGTCGGTAAAAGTGATAAAGTAATGAAATCCTTTCCTAGCCATGTGACTCATCGGACCACACACATCAGTATGTACTACAGTCAATAGCTCACTCTCCCTCTCTCTCTCTATCCAGTGAAAGGTGTCTTTGTCATTTTGCCAAGTAAGCAAGACTCGCATGTGTCATATGATTCAAAATAAAATGACTCCAAAAGTCTATCACTATGGAGCTTCTACAAGCGTTTCTCATTTATATGACCCAAATGACAATGCCAGATGTAGGTGGTATTCAAATCATTGAATCGTTGTTTCTTAGTACTAATGTTATAAACGTGTGCATCGTCAAGACTTAGAATATACAATCCATTCACTAATGGACAAACACCATAGAGCATGCCATTCGAAAATATTGAACAACTCTTGTTCTTTATTACAAATTCAAAACCATCTTCCTCTAAACATGAAAAAGAGATAATGTTTCTGCCTAAGGCGGGAATGAAATAACAATTATTTAACCCCAAAACTAATCCTGATGGTAGCGACAGTGAATAAACGCCGACGACCAACACTGTAATCTTTGCACCATTCCCAACGTGGATATCCAGCTCGCCACTTGCATACTTTCTTACTCTACTTAGCCCCTACAACGATTTGCAGGTATGAATCATCGATCCGATATCAAATACCCATGAATCATTTGGATGAGTAGCAAGATTAATTTTAATAACATTAATACCTGAAGCGAAAGTCCCACTTGCCACTACTACAAACCGTCACTGTAGTGGCATTGGGCAAAACCATTGTAGTGGCGGACCATTAGATGCCCGCCACTACAGTTGCTGGTGCTGACGGCAGCACCGGTGCCCGCCACTATTGTTGGTAAAGGAGTGGCGGTCGGTGCTGACGTCATCCTGGACCGCCACTATTGTACCAATAGCAGTGGCGGGCGCTGGTGCTGCCCGCCGCTTCTAATATGGCCGCCACTAAAGTATTGATGACATCACTTGCGACCGCCACTACTATTCTAGCTATAAATGCGCATCTTCTTCCTCCTCGAGCTCTATCGGAGTTCGCATTTAATTTTGTCCGTACAATGGCAACAAAAATCTAGATAAAGAGGGGGGAGGCTTTGTTTTCGTTTCTTTTGAAGGATTTCATTCTAGGAGGTAAATCCATGCCGAATCTCACATTTATTTTGTATTTAATCATGTATACAATGAGTTATTAGCGTTTTACTAATTTAGGGTTTGTGAATAGAAATTTTCAAATAATCTTCGATTTACAGTGTTACCTTCTCCCAAATGAACAAATATGACCCTCCTCACAATTATTCATCACTTGTATATTGATTTACGTCATTTTAATCTCTTTTTTAATTTGATTTATGATTATAGATCTAGAGTTATGTTGTTTGGAGAGAGAGAAACCAATATAGTTAATTTATTTAATAATTTTTTCTGCTTAATAAATAGTTTTAATTAAAGCATTGAGGATTTTTAATTAATGTTGTTATGAGCGATAATAAATCAATATATTTTCAATTTGTAAATTACTAAATTTAACAATAATGAATTTATTAATATTTTTTCAAATAATATATGTTTTAGATGGAGCACAGGTCCTGGATGTACTCGTCCAACGACGGAGATGTGGTGGCATATTTTAACAGAGTAACTGAATTTACTGAAGTTACCACACAATATGCTTCCCGTCAGAGTGAAGAGGCAATATATTGTCCTTGTAAAGTTTGTAAAAACGAAGCGATGTATCCGTGTTCTGATCGTGAAACCATACGATTTCACTTGTTGAAAAATTGTTTCGTGAAGAACTATTATATATGGACGAAACACGATGAGATGGGCCAAAATCCTCCTAAAGATTCTGATGTGCCGCAAGATGCTCATCAACATAGAAGAGGTTGTGATCATACATCCGACATAACACATGATGATGTTGATCAACATGACGATGATGACGCCTTTGATGTGGAGGAACTGATGCGAAATGTTGCGCCTAAGGTGTTGTTGCAGAGAACTACAACCAAAGGATACGATAACTTTGAAGCACTTGACAAAGCATCAAAAAACCTTCTTTACGAGGAACGCCACGGATGCGATAAGCAGTATACTGTGTTGTACACAATTCTTGAGCTTATGAAACTGAAGGCCAGCAATGGATGGTCTGACACTAGTTTTTCAGATCTTTTACGACTCCTAAAAAAGGTTTTGCCAAAACCCAATGGTTTACCATCTGATACGTACCAAGCAAAGAAGATGATTTGTCCGTTGACTTTGAGCGTTCAGAAGATTCATGCATGCCCGAACCACTGTATCCTATATCGAAAAGAGTATGGATTGTTAGAGAGATGTCCACAGTGCAACGCGAGTCGATACAAACGTCCAAATGACTGTGTGGAGGACTACAATGACCACCAAAAGAAGAATAATAAGAGGTTGCAGAAGAGGAATAAAAATGTTATTGAAGACCATCCTGGAAAAAAGACAGAGAGGAAAGTTCCAGCCTTAGTAATGTAGTACATACCGGTGATTGATCGCTTGAAACGTATGTTCTCTAATCCTAGAGATGCTGAACTATTAATCTGGCATTTCGCTGGGCGAAAGAAGGACGGAAAACTTCGACACCCTGTGGATGCTAGGCAGTGGAAATCATTTGACCTGGCCCATCCAGATTTCTCGGACGATCCTAGAAATATCAGGATGGGACTTAGCACGGATGGAATGAATCCCTTCGGTGAGATGAGGAACCCACATGGTACGTGGCCAGTCTTTCTATGCTTGTTCAACATTCCATCATGGTTGTGCCATAAAAGAAAATACCTTATGCTCGCTAATCTAATTTCTGGTCCAAAACAACCTGGCAATGACATTGATATCTTTCTAGAACCTTTGATGGAGGATATGAAACGTCTATGGGAACATGGTGTTTGTGTGTGGGATGAGCACAAGAAAGAGCACTTCAATCTAAGAGCCATAATCTTTTGCACCATAGCTGACAACCCAAGACGCATGTCCCTAACAGGACAGGTTAAAGGAAAGACAGCATGTGTAGTGTGTGTGGACCAGACATAATCTATGCATCTTCCATCATTCGTTAAGACGATATATATGCGACACCGCAGATTTTTACCAAAAAACCACAAATATCGAAGAAATAGGAACCATTTCGACGGTACAATCGAGCTTGGACAGCCTCCACGAAATCGAGATGGCAAATTTCTATTCGAAATGGTAAAGAATATCAAAGTTGTTTTCGGAAAGAAGAGGAAGAAATCTGAAAAAAATTCAAAGGACGCTCCATTTAAAAAGCAGTCGATCTTCTTTAGATATTTTCCCTATTGGAAGGAGTTGGAGATTGGTCATGCTATCGATACAATGCACGTTGAGAAGAATGTCTTCGAAAGCACTATCGGTATTTTGTTAGACATACCGGGCAAATCAAAAGATGGACTCAAAGTACGAAGGGTCCTTCAAACTCTCGGAATTAGACCCGAGCTTCACCCATAGGAAAGGGCCAATGGAAAATTTTTCCTTCCGGCTGCTAGCTATAACCTCACAATTGACGAGAAAAGATCAATCTGTAGGTGTCTACATGGAATTAGAGTTCCAACAGGATTCTCAACGAATATAAAGAATATTGTCTCCGTAGCAGATTTGAGGATGAGCGGCTACAACACTCATGATTGTCATGTTATGCTTGGGCTATTCCTCGCCATCACAGTAAGAGGAGTCAAACATTCATTTCTGAAGATGGTGATAACACGCATGTGTCACTTCTTCAATGTCATATCAAAGAAGGTGATCGACACTGAAGAGTTAAATGAATTACGTAAACAAATGAGGGAGACTATGTGTCAGCTTGAGATGTGCTTTCCTCCTTCATATTTTGATATTATGGAGCACTATATGATACATATAGCAGACCAAATCTTTGTTCTCGGTCCAACGTACCTGCACAATATGTATGCATACGAGCGTCTAATTGTTATCTTCAAGGGTTACGTACGAAATCGTGCTTATCCAGAGGGTTCCATGATAGAGGGCTACACGACTGAGGAAGTCATTGAGTGCTACGCAGATTACATAAAAGATGGAAGACCAATAGGAGTTCTCGTGTCCCGGCACCATGGAAGACTCACCAGTAAAGGAACTAAAGGCAGAAAAATCATACGAGACAATAGTTACCAAACAATAAGAGAATCACATTACAGTGTAATGCATCAGTTGGCGATTATGAGACCATATGTTGAACAACACCTGCAAGAGCTTCGTGAAAAGAATGAAGATCGCGATGAACAATGGATTATGAAAGAACACAAAATTTATTTCACATCATGGCTAAGGGATCTAAACCTTTCGATTGGAGAAACCGACGAAGAGATGATGATAAATAAATTGTCTTACGGTCCATTGAGCATGGTTAAAACATGGCAAGCGTATGACATCAATGGTTTCACATTCTATACCAGAGCAAAGGATCAAAAGAGTCAGCGCCAAAATAGTGGTGTCAGAGGAGAAGCAGAAGATAGCACTGGACAAAAGAATGCTTACTATGGATACATCGAAGAAATATGGGAACTTAACTATGGGAACTCTATAGAAATCCCTGTATTTAAGTGTCAGTGGGTCAGACATCCAGAAGGTGTGGAGGTGGATGATTACGGGTTTACGATAGTTGACCTTAATAAGGTGGCTTATAAAGATGACCCTTGGATACTCGCTCAATCTGTGGCACAAGTATTTTACATACTTGATCCTAAAGATGATAAAAATACATCGTTGCTCCAGGAAAACAAAGAATTGTTGGAGTTGATGGAGTCGAAGATGAAGAAGAATACAATCAGTTTGATGAGGTGTCGTTTTCGTTGACATATCAAGGATCAATGTGGTTGAAGCAAAACTGTCATTTGGCAGTGTGATTCCTTATCTACGCACCAATGGCGATGGAAAATTAGTGCAAGGCTAGATCATTTATGTTTAGCGTGCGTATTTGTAAAATCAATTATGTCATTTATTGTTAAAACATTTTCAAGATCAAGTGAGGATTTAATTAAACATCAATAGAAAATTTATTAAACATCGATAGAATTTTTTTTAAAAATTTAACTTTTGGGGCCAACAGCAAGGTTCAAACCTCAAACCGCCTGCCGGCAGCGAGGTTCGAACCTCGAACCGCATGGCCCCAAGTGAGCCCCGCGCACCACTGCGCTACTAAGTGTTTCACGTCAATGTAGGAAGAGTATTATATGCTATATATATAATCCCTACCTCTATTAGTAGTGGTGGGCTGGATGACGTCAACATGCCCGCCACTACTAAGGCAGAATGACGTCAGCATGCCCGCCACTGCTAATACACCTATATATACTTTCCACTCCCGCCGTCCGAAAACCTAGTTTCATTTTCTAAACCCTAAACTCCCGTGTCACCCCCTCCTCCCGTCGCCGCCGTCGACGTCCCGGAGCACGTCGCCGCTGCCCTCCGCGCGCCCGTCGCCGCCTTCCTCGGAGCCCGTGTCGGTGACGCCCGTCGCCGCCATCCAGTCAGTAAATGTTAGATAACCTATCTTTGGTCTTATTTTATTCGAGCTTAGGGTTAAAATGATTTCTAATTGTAAACTTTGTAAATTTTTGTAAATTGATGAGATGGATGGTTGTTGTGTTAATGTGTTGTTGTTGTGGATGTGTATGTGGATATGTGGATGTTTTGCTGCTATGTATGTGGATGGCTGTGTGAAGCATATAATTTCTGTGTTTTGGTTTGTGGGATCACAGCATTCTGTGTTATGGGTTATACACAGCAGTGGCGGGCAGATGAGGTAGCTTGCCCGTTACTGCTGTTGACAAAGTGGTGGCGGGCGAGCTGACCTCATCTGCCCGCCACTGCTGTTATCAATAGTAGTGGCAGGCAGATGAGGTCAGCGTGCCCGCCACTGCTGTTGACACAGCGGTGGTGGGCGCTCTGACCACCACTGCTAACCAGCGATAGCAGTGGCGTTAGAGCAGTGGTAGACTAGATGACCGCCACTATAGGTCATTTTTGCCCGCCTCTACAGTGTCGCTTTATAGTAGTGTCCCTTCTTATTCTTCTGCTATTCCAGGTACACCTTGCAATTGCGCTTTCAATGCCTAGGTTTGTGGCAATAGTGGCGCACATCAGAGTTGGCAGGACCAGACCTGGACTTTCCAGTCGGTTTAGACTTCACACTAGAGATCACATCAGTAGTCTTAGCCTTTTTCCTCCTCCTCTTTTTTCCCTCATTCTGAACAACCATCACATGATTCAGAGTCTTCCTGATGCTCTCCTCAGTAGATTTCAGCATCCCATGCAACTTAGCTAGTGTCTTTTCTAGTCCAATCATGTTATAATTCATGATGAAAGGCTCAAAGCTCAGTGGGAGCGACTGGAGAATGACATCGATAGCGAGGTATGGATCTAGTGGAGTGCCTAGTCTCTCTAGAGTCTGTACATGACCAATCATCTTGATCACGTGAGGGATCGCTGGGCTCCCTTCAGCTAGCCTACTACCAAATAAGCATTTAGACACATTGTATCTTTCTGCCCTTGCTTGGTCCCGATGCATGCCCTTAAGACCTATGATCATATCATAAGCATCACGTCCCTCATACTATTTCTGAAACTGAGAGGACATGCTGGCAAGCATCAGGCTGCTGACATCCACACAATCACTTGCATGCTTCTCATAAGCACGCTTATTTACTGTAGAAGCATCCTCTCCTGGTTCATCAGGGTGAGGTTCCTCCAGAACATAATCCTTTTTCTCTTGTTTGAGAACAATTCTAAAATTTCGATTCCAATCAATAAAGTTTGTTCTAGACAATTTATCTCGTTCAAGAATTGATCGCAAATTAAAAATTGGAGTGATCTTAACAGTAGACGTAGTAGGTGCCATGATCTACAAAAGATTAAATGCGATGTTTAGCACTATGCAATGTTTATCTTATATCCAATAAAAGATGTTCCACTATCTAAACCAGTCACTTTCCCTCTCATGACTAATAGTGGCACAAGATCCATGGTCACGCTATCTCCTAGTGAGCTTTGACATCACTACTGGAAGCTGTTGACATAGGAAAACAACTCCATGCTAATCACATCGTATGTGAGTCTTGTCGTTGGAGAAGCATCCAATGCTCGACCCCAACTCCTATGCTCCAAGGCCCAAAACCGTTTTGATAGCCTTGTTAACTGAACCAATACTATGTGTGCAGAAGTCCGACTTTCACCCCAACTGGTTGAGATAAAAGATAGCACCCTGCTTTGGCAGACCCACTATCGATGAGCATGGACCTTGGTGGGTACAACTATTGGGAAGAGCATCAACACTTAATTTTCTGAGGGAAAAATATTATAGCATCGTAACATCCCTAGCGCACACGAAAACATGCAAGAATAGAATAACAAGAACATAAAAAAGCATCATAGGCAATCAAATTAATTATGACATAGCATGCCCTTCTTCACATGGATATATCCATCTCCATGGCTCCCGTCATTGAGTGCGTGCTCATGGCCTCCATGAAGAGTACTAGTCCATCTCGCATAGTCTATACTAATTACATGGGCCGAAGCACCGCGGAAACGACATGCAAGCCGTAATAAATTTTACAATAGTCTTGAGCTGAAAAAACCATGACACGCAAGCCATATTTAATTTACATTCATTTCATGCATCTTATACATCACATTTATCCAAGGCCATGCAAGTCACGTCATTCACTTCAAAACAAAGTTAGGGGAGCAATCTACAAGTGACTAGATTCTGGATCTGAAAAACCAGGGTCAATAGGCTCAGTTTTTCAAAATTGCGGGGGTCAGAACTTCTGATCTAGCATTGGAACATCCAATCACTCAGAACTTCCGATCAATATGAGAATCCTACATCGCAACAATTGCCTTCTGTATTGAATCATTATTCGATATCATAACATCTGATAACCATCGGAACTTACGATCTGCCATCGGAACTTCCGATCATTATCAAAACTTCTGATCTGCTGCGGATAGAAATTGTTGACACAGAAACGTGTCCCCGCACTTGGGTCAGTCCGGCGATCCAAAAGTGTATGGATACTTAGGGACAGGCCTAAGCATGATGTAGCACCGACGCCGCGTTCCGACTACCCTTAATAGTGATAAGGGGGTGGAGTCGCCAGGCAACCAGATTACAAGAAATAATCCAATTAGCCGAAAGAAATAGATTAAACGGGTTAAAATCAGTAAACCAGTCGGAGCCCTCCTGGTTCGAAGTATGTAGCGAAGGGTGCGCTGAAGGGTACCTTTGGCGTCTAGTGCGAAGTGTTTCGCCGAAGGGTACTTCGGCGTTCGGACTGATCCAGCCGAAGGTAGACTCCGAATGGATCTGGACCCGGCGATCACCTCCGAACAACGGGGTTCGGCGTGAGATCTTCGATGCAACGAATTACAAAGTGGTGACGCGAAGGTCACGCGTGAGTACAACTTCATCTTGATGCGGAGTGTAGTCGTGCCGATGTCTGTCACGATGAAGTATGGTGCGAAGCTTGTTTCGAAGCCTGCGGTCCTGTCGAAGGGCGTCCTAGGGACCTCCGGAACCGATCTCTCAGCTCCAGACACCTCCGGCGAAGGGGCTCCGAACGTGCGAACCTGAAGTAGGGATGAAGCGAAGTACCAATTCGGCCATAGGACAGAATTTGCGAGGTGTTGCATGGGTGGCGAAGGTAGCAATCTATTACGCAGATTAGCGTATACTTCACAGGCGAAGTAACAAGGTGATAGCAATCTGTTACGTAGATTAACGGGGACTTCACGGGCGAAGTACCAAGGCTTACCACTGTTCCGTAGTGGCGGACGAAGGGCTTCCAAGCAAACCCACGAAGAGGTACAGAAAAGTAAAGGTAAAGTAAAGGTGCGATCAAAGCATGGCTTTGGTTTGTTTGTGTTGGGGGGGTCCTCTACGCCGGCCAGGCCTCTATATTTATAGAGGGTTAACTCTAATCTAATCTGCTATTAGTCCAGCCGGATAGGGATAAAGCTTGAGCTGGCAATGCGTCAATCTCTATCCCTGCCGAGGTGGGCTTCGGTCAGACCCACCGAGGCCTGCTCCTCGGGCCGAAGCTTCGACAGCGTGGGCCTCCGAAGGTTCCCGAAGCTTCGGCAGCGTGGGCCTCCTAAGGTTCCCGAAACTTCGGCAGCGTGGGCCTCCGAAGGCTCCCTGGTCGAAGCCCATGGGCTGGCTAGAGACCTTCGGGGCCCGTAGCTCAACGGGCTTCAGCCCCGTAGGGCTTCGGTCAGACCCTGGACATGTGTATTTTCGGCCCAAATCACCAAAAATGATTTCTTGATAATCTAACCATTAATGCCATTTTTTGCTATCAACACATGCCCCACTGCCTTTTAGTGAACTAGTGAACTAAAAGCACAATGAGCTTGAGACAATACAGTTCATATCGGCTTTTTGACATTTTATGATGTTTGCCACACACTCGAGAAGTATCTTTTTAAGTACCTACCATTCAAAGCTCTTCGAAATCGCTCTCCCTGCAGGGATTCCAACACGTATGCGTTGCCGGGAGCGGTTTCGGCTACCTTAAGAGGACCTTCCCAACTAGGCGACCATTTCCCAAATTTGGGACTTTTCGTGCCTAAAGGCAAAATCGTCTCCATACCAAGTCTCCTATTTAAAACGATTTTGGTTTAACCTTCTTATTGTAGGCTCTAGCTACTCTCTTCCTGTCTACCTCTATGGCTTCTAAAGCTCTTAGTCTCTTATCGGTCACTTCGTCCAGATTGTCCTTCAGAAGAGCTTCATATTCATTGACCGATAAACCGTCTTGCTTCAATACTCTTAAGGAGCCAAGATCTACCTCTCCAGGCAGAACGACCTCTTGTCCATGTACTAACTCATATGGACTGACCTTGGTGGCACCGTGCTTCGCAATCCTACAAGCCCATAACACCTCAGAAAGCACCTCATGCCACCTTTTAGGAAACTTTTCAATTTTCTTCTTGATAAGCTTAATCACGGTTTTATTACAAAACTCGGCCTGACCATTGGCCTGAGCATAGTAAGGTCAAGAGTTTATTAACTTAATGCCATAGTATTCGGCAAAGTCCCTTACTTCTTTTGAAACAAATGAACTACCTTGGTCCGTAGTAAGAGTTTGAGGGATGCCGAATCTATGTATGATGTGCTTTAAAATAAAATCGCGTACCTCGTTATGGGTCATGTTGTTGAGAGGTACGACCTCGGTCCATTTGGTGAAGTAATCTGTTGCCATCAACACGAACCGATGCCCTTTTGAGGAAGGAGGATAGATCTGGCCGATGAAGTCTAGACTCCAACCTCGAAACGGCCATGGCTTAACAATAGGATTGAGTAATGAGGCAGGAGCTAATTGGATGTTTCCAAACTTCTAACACGCCTCACACCCTTTGTAGTACTTGAAGCAATCTTCAATCATAGTCGGCCAATAAAAACCCACTCTTTTGAGCATCCAACTCATCTTTTGGGCCGACTGATGAGTGCCGCAAAGCCCCTCATGGACTTCTCCTGTAGCTACCTGGGACTGCTCATGGTCTAAACACTTCAATAGCACTTCGTCAATGGTTCGGCGGTACAATGTGTTGTCTACCAACACGAATTTGAACGCTTGTCGCCGAACCTTCCGATCAACCCTTCGGCTAGGGTCTTTCAAATACTGGACGATTGGGATTCTCCAATCGCCCTTATAGATTTCAGACGGCTTCGCTGGCTCACCTTCTGGAAGAACTTCTAAAACACCGACTTCGGGGTGCCCCCCGAGCCATTTCAGCTTCTGTCGAAGCCCAGCCAAAGTGTCCGCTCGGAGTGTGCTGGGCCGAAGCCCTTCGGAGGGTTCAGACCCTGGAGAGCCTTCCCCGTCTAAGATACTTCGGACTATAGGCTTCCGATCCAGGAGCTCCGGCATGCGGTGGCCTTCGGCGACCTGAGGGCCTCGACCCAAAGGGCACGCCTGTCCAGCGTCACTGGCTTCGGCAATGAGATCAAACATTGGATTTTCAATACAGAAAATTTCCCTCTCCTGACTTGGTAGCCAGATGCTTGCTGAGCCAAATCATTAGCGATTGAATTGGCCTCTCCTGACACGTGAGATATTTTGAAATCATCTAAAGTAGCAACTATGTCTAGGCACTTTTCCAAGTAGCTATTCAGCAAGCCATTAAAACATTGAGCATTCTTGGCTACTTGTTGCACTACTAATAAAGAATCACCGTACGTGTGAACATGCTTAGCGCCTATAGACTCTAATAGTTCAAGGCCTAGCAACAAAGCTTCGTATTCGGCTTGGTTATTAGTGGAAGAAAACTCTAGTCGGGCCGAGGTCTCAAAGCACATACCATTCGGTGATATGAGAACCACTCCAATACCCTGGCCATTCTTGCAAGCCGAACCGTCAAAATAGATTTTCTGTGGCACTACCTCAACTAGAGCAATAGAATCACTCCAGCTAGCATCTATGTGATGATCAACTATGAAGTTAGCCACGACTTGGCCCTCCATCGCCCTTAAGGGCTCGTAGGCCAAATCGTACTCAATCAACGCGTAAGCCCACTTTCCGATTCTTCCACTTAGAATCGGCTTTTGTAACATGTGCTTTATAACATCGGTTTGGCAAATGACAACACATGTGGTGGAGAGAAGATAATGCCACAGCATGGTGCACGCATAATAAAGTGATAAACATAATCGCTCCACGAATGTGTATCTGGTTTCGGCGTCCAGCAGGCGGCGTCTTAGAAATGTGACGATGTACTCCTTCCCCTCCACCTCTTGGGTCAGCACGGCTCCAATTACGCTTTCTTCAGCGGCGATGTATAGACGAAACAGAATCCCGGCCTTGGGTGCTCTCACCACGGGCGGTGATGACAAGCATTCTTTGATCTTCTCAAAAGCACTTTGCTGACTTGCCCCCCAAGTGAACTCGGCTTCATTTTTTAGCCGGAGTATGGGGACAAAGGCATCAATCTTGCCGGACAAGTTGAATATAAAACGACACAAATAGTTCAACTTGCCTAACAACTTTTGCACATCTTTCTTGCATGCCGACGCTGCAACATTCCTAATCTTCTCAAGTCTCTTAGGATCAATCTCTACACCTCTCTCATGAATCATGAAACCTAAGAACTTACCTGCCGACATGCTAAAAGCACACTTGAGTGGGTTCATCTTCAACCCATACTGCCGCATCCTATCGAAAGCAACCCTCAAATCAGCTAAATGGTTTCCCATGGCGTCCGATTTGACCACGACATCATCGATGTAAACTTCGAACATGACTCCTAACAAATCATGAAAGATCAAGTTCATAGTGCGCTGATACGTGGCACCAACATTTTTCAACCCAAAAGTCATGACGACCCATTCGAATAAACCGACAAAACCAGGGCATCGAAAGACAGTCTTATAGACGTCCTCTTCGGCCATAAAGATTTGATTGTAACCGGCATTGCCATCAAGAAAACTTAGTACCTTGTATCCTGAAACATCGTTGATCAACATGTCGGCTATTGGCATTGGATACTCGTCTTTTGGAGTGGCTCTGTTTAGATCCCTGAAATCAATGCATACATGTATCTTGCCGCTCCCTTTCTTCTCTACAGGCACAATGTTAGCAACCCATTCCGCGTACCTGCATGGCTTAATAAATTCAGCCTTAAGTAGCCGCTCTACTTCCTCTTTAACTAGGTCATAGACGGCCAAATTAAAGCGACGGGGAGACTGTTTATAAGGCCTAAATCCAGGCTTGATGGGCAGCCGATGCTCCACGAGCTCACGGCTTAGCCCTGGCATTTTGCCATACTCCCATGCGAAACAATCGACATACGACCGAAGTAATTTTATTACTTCAGCCTTTACATCGGGCTGTAAATGTTGATTTACAAAAGTCGGCCTTGGGATGCTACCATCGCCTATATCAACCTCCTCCAAGGGGTTGGCCGACGCAAAACCCTGCCCTAGCTTTTCTACTTCGCTAAAGTCCTCGATGGCCTCGGCAATACCGTCTTTACTAGACCGATACTGCTCCACGCGGGACTTTAGCTAATCTAGATTATCCTTGCTAGACATGACTACTAATACAAAAATAGCCGTGCTACTCCAGCCGGCTTTACAGACACTGGTACAAACCGTCCTCCGGATACACTGACAAAGTCATAATCCGAAAGATATCTACCTGATAGACACTATACTTTGTTATGGATGGCGTCAACCAACACATCGGCCAAAGCTACTTGTGCCGAAGTGCCCGCGGGGATGACCTCCACCTCATCGTCGTCCCACTGTAACAAGCACTGGTGTAGGGTAGAGGGGATGCAACAGTTCGCATGGATCCAATCGTGTCCGAGTAACACACTATAGTTACCTTGTACGTCGACGACGAAGAACGCTGTTGGCAACGTCTTGTTGCCCACCGTCAACTCCATAGAGAGTACTCCCTTGGCTTCGGAGCTCTCGCCGCTGAACCCGTTGAGCATCAAGTTGGTCTTCTTTAGGTCGTCTTCGTCCCTGCCAAGTTTCTTTAACAATGAATAAGGCATTAGATTAACCGTGGCGCCGCCGTCGATGAGCATCCGGGAAATCGGCTTCCCATCGATGTGACTCCTGACATAGAGGGGCTTTATATGGCGTGTCGAGTCCTCGGGCTTCTCGAAGATAGCGCTGCGTGGTCCAAGGTTCAACTAAGCGATCTCGGCCTCATCCCGTGGTGGTGCAAACTCGGCGGGTAATGTGACGATGTTGATGTCCATCGCCTGAGGTGCGGGCCCCTCGGAGACGGGTGAGTAATCATCGTCAAGCATGTCATCCTCGTCGTCACATGGACTGGGAGCCGGGTTGGCCATCTCAACCGGCTTCTCTCTCCATACCTGTTTTGTGGCTGGCCGAGGACGGATCTCTTCGAAGATAGCGTCACGTTCGGCCTCAGCTACCTTCTCACGCATCTCCTGTGCCCGTAGCCTTTGTAGACGTCTTTTCTGTGACTTGGATATGCCCGAAGGAGCCCAAGATGGCTTCGTCTTGGTGCCTGTAGCTACTGTTTGACCCTTGTTAATTCTGGGAGAAGTGTGCCCTTTGGCCTTGGGCACCCTATGTTCGAAGGGGGCTTCGCTGAGAACCCCGTTGAACGGATCGGCCTCGTTCGGCCGATTGGACCCAACTTCGGCGTGGAGACCGGCCGAAGCATGCGGCTTACCTCTGTTAACCTTTAGCGGCGATGTCTTCGGGATTGGGACTTCTTGAGACCCAACTCTGATAGTTGTGGCTTTGGACTCCCTGGCTTCGGCCTCTGTGTGCTCACACCCTTCGGCTTTGCTCTGCAGGGCCCGATTCGGAGGTATCACAGATAGTATGTGGACGATGCCCCCTCCGCTGCGTTTGTTTGCCCCTGCCAGCCATAATACTCTGAAGGAAAACAAGGCATAGGGTTAGTCTGCGGAGGGTACCCTGACCCAAATACGTGCGGAGCCCACAGGGTTCCCGCCCAGTCATACGGCGGAGGCATCGGAGGTTCTAGCGGCCTCGCCCACTACGAGCCGAACCCGTTGCTTGGAGGGTGGTTCGGTCAAGTTGTAGGCACCTCGGACCATACTAGCGAAGGGTCCTACCAGGCCGAAGGTATGTTCGGCCAGTACGGGCCGAAGCCTCCCATCGGAGGAGTCCACCACGATGTGGGGTTCGGCCATTGGGGGCCGAAGCTGTCGCATGGGGGACCTGACCACTGGGGGGCGAAGTCGTCGCACGAGGGGTTCGGCCATTGTGGCTCGGAACCACAGTGCGAAGCACCAGGATACCGCGACTCGAAGCCCTCGTGCGGAGGGTTCGCAACCTTCGGTCCAAAGGTACCCTTAAAAGGTTTTGGACCCTTCGGCTATTTTGGCTGAGCGTGTGGGCCTGCTTCTCTGGCCCTCTTCTGATGTTTGTTCAACAGCAGGTTATATGTCACCTTCGGCCTCTTGCGAGCCTTAGCCGAAGGGGTATTGACGTTCTGTTTCCACACTCCTACCTCGGGGTTCTTCGGCACGAGTGTGCGAGTACGTGGTTCCCCAACAATCACTTCTTTTCCTTTAGCAGACTCGGCCTGTTCTGGCCGAATCAACACCTTCTTCTCGCCAAGGTCGACGGCGTTGACTGGAAAAGGATCTTTATCCAGCTTCATTTTTGGATCATGGTCTATCTTCAATCGTCCTTCTTCTATGGCCGATTGTATCTGCCATCGAAAAACATTGCAATCATTAGTATTATGAGAATGCGAATCATGCCACTTACAGTATGGATGCTTTTTCAACTCATCGGTAGGTGGGATAACCTGACCCTTAGGTAACCTGAGAAGCTGATGTTTTAAGAGGAAATCAAATATTTTATCACATTTAGTCACATCGAACGAGTATTTCATCTCATTAAGTCTATTCTTTGTGGGGGATGGTCGAAGTTTGGAGCAAGTGACAGGTTTGTTTTTAGCGTTTGTAACCCATTCGGTCGCATACATGTCGGCTGAATCCTCCTCCTCTGACTCCTCCTCATCAGAGCGCTCCATGATGTGGATCTCGGCCCTAGGTTTGCTGAACGTCTTAATGAATTTCTTATCTTTGGCTCGGCCTTCTTGGACCAAAGCCTGCTGTAGGACTTGGCTAACTTCTAAAAATTTCTGTTTCACCACTGTAGAAATAATCATGGAATTTCCATTCTAAATCGTCCCACGTGTGGATGGAGTTCGGCGGGAGCACCGAAAACCAAGTGAAAGCCATGCCGGATAGCGAGAGAGAAAATAGTCTAACCTTTAGGGCGTCTATCCTACTAACCTCTCCACACTGGGCCAAAAATTGACTAACATGCTCTAGTGTGGTCCGGCTGCCCTCGCCATCGAATTTAGTAAACTCGGGGATCCTATAGCCATGAGGGTAGGGCACTGTATCAAGATGATCGGGATATGGTTTGCGATAAACCCTAACCCGTCCCTTGGGCACGAAGCCGACACACTCCCTAAATAGTGCGCGGATCCGCTCATCCAAATCATCTTGGTAGCTCATTTGCATGCGCCTCTCATGTGGGGGTGCGACACGTGGTGGGATATCGGCGTGTCGGCCATTTTCTTCTTCCCTACGTGCTATTTGTATAGCGTGCTCGTGTCCGGGAGCCTGCGTGTGTGGCGCGGGTAGCGCGGGTATTGGCGCAGGTGTTGTGTGATATGCAGTGTTAGTTTGTCCATAAGTATAATGATTGATCTCGGCCATAAGTGGTGAGGCCGGAGACATGTTCGTCGGAGGTGTACTAGCTATAGGAACCAGGGTTGCGGCCTCAGTGAAGCCGAACCTTCTAAGAGTTGCCTCAACTTGGGAGCTGACTGCCGAATCTAAACGGTTGGCTAGCGAAGCGATAACGGCCTGATCTACTGATGCGACTATTTTCTGCTCAATTTCTAAAGAAGATAAACGAGGCGATACCGGTGTTACCTGGACCTGAGCGGGATCGGGGGTGACGATGTCGCGCTTGACGAAGCCTGTGTGCGTCTTGATGTAGCCTCCAAGCATCATGTCTTGGAGCGCCTTTAGCCTTGCCTCGATCTCTGCTCGGTCTCCTGCGGGGATATCTTCAAGAGTAGGTGATATTAAGTTGCGGTTGTCGATATTCGTGCCTCCTGTTGTGTCCATCGGCGGTGTAGACGTAGTAGTCGTAGTAGATGTACCGGCGGACGATGTAGGCGTACTCATTGTGTTGGCGTAGCTCTTCCCCAGCGGAGTCACCAAAAAGTGTGTTGACACGGAAACGTGTCCCCGCACTTGGGTCAGTCCGGCGATCCAAAAGTATACGGATACTTAGGGACGGGCCTAAGCGTGATGTAGCACCGACACCGCGTTCCGACTAACCTTAATAGTGATAAGGGGGTGGAGTCGCCAGGCAACCAGATTACAAGAAATAATCCAATTAGCCGAAAGAAATAGATTAAACGGGTTAAAATTAGCAAACCAGTTGGAGCCCTCCTGGTTCGAAGTCTGCAGCGAAGGGTGCGCCGAAGGGTACCTTCGGCATCTAGTGCGAAGTGTTCCGCCGAAGGGTACTTCGGCGTTCGGACTGATCCAGCCGAAGGTAGACTCCGAACGGATCTGGACCCGGCGATCACCTCCGAACAGCGGGGTTCGGCGTGAGATCTCCGATGCAACGAATTACAAAGTGGTGACGTGAAGGTCACGCGTGAGTACAACTTCGTCTTGATGCGGAGTGTAGTCGTGCTGATGTCTGTCACGATGAAGTATGGTGCGAAGCTTGTTTCGAAGCCCGCGGTCCTGTCGAAGGGTATCCTGGGGACCTCCGGAACCGATCTCTCAGCTCCGGACACCTCCGGCGAAGGGGCTCCGAATGTGTGAACCTGCAGCAGGGATGAAGCGAAGTACCAATTCGGCCTTAGGACCGAATTTGCGAGGTGTTGCACGGGTGGCGAAGGTAGTAATCTATTACGCAGATTAGCGGATACTTCACAGGCGAAGTAACAAGGCGATAGCAATCTGTTACGTAGATTAACGGGGACTTCACGAGCGAAGTACCAAGGCTTACCACTATTCCGTAGTGGCGGACGGAGGGCTTCCAAGCAAACCCACGAAGAGGTACAGAAAAGTAAAGGTAAAGTAAAGGTGCGATCAAAGCATGGCTTTGGTTTGTTTGTGTTGGGGGGGTCCTCAACGCCGGCCAGGCCTCTATATTTATAGAGGGTTAACTCTAATCTAATCTGCTATTAGTCCGGCCGAATAGGGATAAAGCTTGAGCTAGCAACGCGTCAATCTCTATCCCTACTGAGGTGGGCTTCGGTCAGGCCCACCGAGGCCTGCTCCTCGGGCCGAAGCTTCGGCAGCGTGGGCCTCCGAAGGTTCCCGAAGCTTCGACAGCATGGGCCTCCGAAGGTTCCCGAAACTTCGGCACCGTGGGCCTCCGAAGGTTACCGAAGCTTCGGCGGCGTGGGCCTCCGAAGGCTCCCTGGTCGAAGCCCATGGGCTGGCTGGAGACCTTCGGGGCCCATAGCTCGACGGGCTTTGGCCCCGTAGGGCTTCGGTCAGACCCTGGACATGTGTATTTTCGGCCCAAATCACCAAAAATTGATTTCTTGATAATTTAGTCACTAATGCCATTTTTTGCTATCAATAGAAACATATCTAATCTATTTTTCCACCATATATCTCCATACATGAGGGATCTAGATCGAACACTACGCACGTAGGATCTGATACCACTGTTGGGGAATAGGTGAGCTACGCTAGCTAGCAAATTCAAAATTTCCACCCTAAAGCCAAAGACCTATGCGCGTGTGAGATCATAGATCAGTACCTTCTAGCACTTGTCGCACTAGGTACAGCGGAAGAAGAGGTTGATGAAGCATGTCAAGCCTATCCTCGCTTTGTCTCGGTCGTTCCTCGCCGATCCAATCGATGAAGAAATCGCCTTCCTTATGGTGACGGCCACGAGCGTCGCTTATGGAGCAACGCCTCCACGGAGTCCACACATACCAAGGTAACTAGTTAGGTCTCTGTTGCGTTAGAAATTCAACATGTTCGATTGTTGTCATCACTTGACACGACGTGATCATGTAGGTTGTTTCTCCCAGACAGGAATTCCTAGAGGATTTGTCATCCAGTGTGAACTAGCATGCTCAACCTTGAGTAGATGCTCTTCTTTCCTTCTGGTGTACTCCTCAATAGTCTTGGCTTATCTTACATTCCCACTAGCGGATCCTTGGCTTGAATTATCGATCCATTGGGTAAAAGGACATTTCCTTGGATTATATTGCAATAGAAAATCTTGTTAAGTTAATTTATGTATGTGCGAACTAAAATTATTGTTTATGTTCTTACCATGAAGTCATAATTAATGCTGGGACATATGAAGAATCTTCTACCAACATGTTGTCATGACGTCGCGGTCATTACCTGACAGCGTTCTCTACAATGACACTTTGGATGTTGAAGCAATGGTGATACTCCGATCGGATGATCGGCCCCCCTAAGATTAGTTGACATAGCGGAGAAAGGCGTCTAGTTGCACAGAGTAACAAATAATCACAATTTTATGTTGGGGAATAGGAGAGCTACTATAGCCGACAAATTCAAAGTTTCAGCCCTAAAGCCCAAGACCCGTGCGCGTGTGAGATTATAGATCAGTACCGTCTAGCACTTGACGCGCTAGGTGCAACGGAAGAAGAGGTTGATGAAGCGTGTCAAGCCTATCCTCGCTTTGTCTTGGCTGTTCCTCACCGATCCAACCAATGAAGAAATCTCCTTCAACGTGGTGATGGCCACGAGCGTCGCTTATGGAGCAATGCCTCCACGGAGTCCACACATACAGGGATAGAGTTCCTCCCATGGCAGCGTGCTAGCACCACATGTGAGAACCGGGGAGTCCTCGATCTCAATGTTTGAGATCAAGAAAGGAGGAGAGGACTCTCTGGTGGCTAGGTCTAATCTAGACTTATTCCTAGTTCCAAGATGTCCTCCTCTCCTTTTATAGGGCTGGGGGACCCCTAGTCATGCTCATCTCGGAATTCTCAAAACCGTAACAGATCCAATCTATTTTCCCATGTTGGAAGTTCTGATCCTTGATTGGAACTTCCAACAGGGTATTTTAGGTGTCCTGATACAATATGACACACAATAGATCCAATCTGTTATCGCCCACCTCAGAACTTCAGATCATTATGAAATTCCCCAATTCTGAATCGACACTTATGGTTCATCGGAAGTTCCGATACCATATCGGAACTTCCGAAGCAAAATTTTCTCTCTGTATCAAGACCAAAAAAATAACCATAACTTCCTATACTTCCTATCGGAACTTTCGATCCACGGAATTTTTTGGGCACATCCTTCATTTTATAGTTGAAATATATGGCGTCAATACAATACAAATCAAAATGTCTCATGGTACACATCTAACCACGACGCCTACCCCTAGTACATCTCGGTGGCGCATCAAAAAATGTAAGCCTATTCGGTGAACAACGCGCCCTAACCGGCCTAGCGGGCTGCTGCTCCTCAGTATGAGTGGGCAATGGCGCTCCGGTAAGCTGCGAAGGGCCGAATACATCAGCAAATTCAGCCGACCAATTTGCCAATCCTGCTGCGTCTTGCTGGTAATTGGCACCACTATCGATCGATGCATATGGACTCTAATAAGCATGGTCCACATGCCACGATGACTGTGCATACGACGCTGATGCGCCTGGTGCTAATGATGGGCCAGCACCAAAATAAGTTCCCACTTGGGGCTAGGAGTGATGTTCATACGACACCGTACAAATAAGTAATTATTAATGACTAAGTGTTAGACTCTATAGTACTCACTAGTTGTCACCTATGCTCCAAACCCCGATGGACCTACACCAAAAATAGTAGCCCCACACCATACACTGATTGGTTTGCACCATAATTAAATTGCATGTTTGGCGCGTACCATGAAGGCGGTGCATGCATCGGTAGAGGTGCAACTATAGGAGGATACCTACGTACATCAGGAGGAGGAGGCCGATGTGCAGGAGGGGGCTGAGGTGCAGCAGGAGGTCTGGGCCACGGTACAGTTCCTGGAAGTGGTCGTATCGACATGCGGGAAAGAGACATATCAATGTATTCAACAACCTCTCTCATCTGTGTCCACTCATTCTCGGCTTCAAGGTGCCTGTTCCACTCATCAACAATATGGATCAGAGAATCTCGTGCCATCCAAACATGATCGGCCTAGAAAAAGCAATAATCATAAAAATATCAACTAGTACAAATAAAAATAAATGATTGGCATGTACTTACCCTCGCATGCCATGACGATGCTATGTGCGAAAGATGCATCTGGGTGACATCAGGAATAGGTTCTGGATCATTGGCCTGTTGCCGTATGAGGCGAACCTTAGTCCGAACTGAGTACCATCGAAGGTAGTCGTAGTATGTCGATGGATCATACTCGGCTTCCTCATCGTGCACATCTTTAAGTGCACCTAACCACCGATAGATCCATGGCTGCATATTTACAAACCATGACTCACCACCCTTCACAATTCGCTTATGCCTGTACCAAACAAGTGTAAGTTGTGGTACATAACATCCGAACATGATAAATACTGTACGAAGTTACCTGTGCTCATCATCAGAAACAAGGGTCTGAATAGGAAGAGGAAAGTGTTGCGCTTTCCCAAACCGTCGACAAACTTTACTAATTAACTATTAAAGTACAACTACATTAGTTTTAAATAACCACTAATTTAATCTTAAATTACTGTTAAATTACAACTAATTAACTATTAAAGTATAGTTACATTAGTTCTAAATAACCGCTAATTTAATCTTAGATTATTGTTAAATTATCATCAATTAACTATTAAAGTACAGTTATATTAGTTCTAAATAACCGCTAATTTACTCTTACATTACTTCTAAAGTACTACTAAATTAATCCTAAACTACTCCTAAATTAGTCCTAAAATAACCCTAAATTATTCCTAAATAACTTCTAAACTACTCCTAAATTACTCCTAAACTACTTCTGAACTGCTCCTAAACTACTCCTAAACTAAACTAAAAAATTAAAACATGAGGAGAGGAGAGAAAACTTACCTCATTGTGCAGCCAAGGGGTGGGGGTGGGAGAAGGGGGGCGTTCGGCCCCCTTTATATAGGGCTCGAGCCAGTGGATGAACGGTCGACTGGCGCCACGTGGCAGCTAGCCGGCGGTTGAACGACCAACTGATGCCACATGGCACCAGTCGGCCAAAAAAGAGTCGTTGCACTTGTGCCGGCTGGGCGATTCGCCACGTGGCAGGGAGTCGGCCCTTGGTCGGCCGACTCCTGCTGACGTGGCAGCAGTCGGCTGACCAAGAGCTGACTCGACCATGAGTTGACTCTTGCTCAACCGACCGCATGCTACTTTTGAAATTTTTTCAAATGTCCATACATATTTGAATTTTTTTAAAAAAATATTATTATTAAAAAAATTCTTCCATTGAGTGTAAGAGGACTAGCTTGCTCGACTAGGATTTATCCTAGGAGAAGCGAAACCTTGCTGAGTGTCGTTGTGTTAGGGTAGGATATACTATGAGTCTTGGCAATAAATGTAGTCAAGGTAACATTGTGGTATCTTACAGTGCAGGTAAAAATTTACACTCTCTACAAAGTTAAAACTAATCAATTAGTTGTACCCATGGTTAAGAACTACAAGAAAACGGTGAACTTCCATCAGTATTTTTAATTTCCGTTGGTATTTTTGAAAGCCGACATAAGTTAATTAATTTTCGTTGGCTATTGGAGGCCGACAGAAGTTAAGTTAACTTCTGTCGGCTTTCATTGTGGCCGACAGAAGTCAGTAGGTGGACGGAAGTTATAGCGGGATTTTCCCCCACACACGTACAGAGAAACCTAGTTTCCTTATTTACTTCTCCCGCCCCAGTGCGCTCGCCCGATCCACCGCTGCTCACACTCACACCCGTGCCGCCCACGTGCCCGCGGCACCGCACTGCCCACCCCACCACCCTCTCTTCCCGCCGCCGTTCGGTCCCACCGGCCACCGCTGCCCGACCGTCTCCACCACCCACACCATCACCGTTCCGTCTAGTCTCTGCCCGCCCATCGTCACCTTGCTTGCCCATCGCCAACTCCAAGTTATTCACTATTTCCATAACATTTTTAATTTATTAATGTTATTTTGCGGTTATTAGCAATGTAAATACTTGATAATTAATGTGTTATTTTGCGATGATTTCATTAGGGTGACTATTATGCTATTACATTTGTTCATGTATTAATTAATGTTGTGCTTTTACATGTGTTTCATATGCGATGTTTCTTTTTTTCATATGCAATATATGTTGTTCTATTATATATGCTATTAATTTTATTCTTGTATTAATTTGTAGTTTATTGATGATTTCATTAGGGTGATTAGTATTACATATACTTCCTTATATATATTCTTTTCGTATGCAATTTTGTATGTGAGAAAAACGTAAGTAGTGTAACAAAACCTATGCATCACCCGTTTTGGACCAACTTGTCTTACACGTGTCATGCATGTGAGATGTGTAGGTCTAGAATTGTCCATTTTTTGACAGCCTCGGAGTGGGCGACAGAGCATGGTATTTATGATGAGTCATGAGTACAAATGATATTTCAGTGTCATAACATTGTTGTTCTCCATTGCACCATTATCGGGCATGCAATTGGAAAACAACGGGGTTATGCTGCTGAAATTTCGTCCGGACTCATGGCTCATCATAAATACCACGTTCTGTCGGTCACTCTTGGGTGGGTTTAGGACATATATTTTCCTATAGACATAGGGTCATGGTATATAGAAATGTCTAGTACTTATGATGCATTCTCGATTGAATGAATGTTATGCCTCTAAAATGGCTGAGGACCGATGGTTGATAGATAGTGGTTGGAATAAAAGTGGAGCTCACTCGAAGGAGTGGATGATCAACACTGCAAAACCTGTGCAACCCGGTCGGACCAGCCCCCTGGCCGGTTGGACCACCCATCTCAAGCACAACATTGATGTCGTGCATCAGGAACGTAATGTTGGTGAAAGCATTATAAGCACATGCATGGATTTTGCGGATAGGACAAAAGATAATCTAAAGGCGAAAAGAGATTTAGTTGAGATTTGTAATCGACCAACCCTTGAGTTGACAAATAGTGATGGCAAGCCACATGCCCTATTTTGTTTAAAACCTAAAAACGGAAACAAGTAATGAGGGGGTTGAAAATTTTGAAATTCTCAGATGGTTACACCGTGGGATTTAGAAGAGCTGTGAATTTGAAGATAAATAAGTTAAATGGATTGAAAAGTCATGATGTGTGGAAGGCATTAGCTGAGCTGAGCCATTTTTATAGACAACTTTGTGCTAAAGAAATTAAGAAATAGATAATGGAGAAGTTGGAGAATGAGACACCAATGATTTTATGTATATTGAAAAAATATTCACTCTAGTATTCTTCAATCCAATACAACATTTACTGGTTCATCTTCCATATGAAGCTAAGGTAGGTGGCCCTGTGCAATATAGGTGGATGTACCACATTGAAAGGTCCCTAAATAATCTTAGAGCGATGGTTGGGAATAAGGCCAGAGTTGAAGGTTGCATCATGGAAGAATTTAAATTGAAAGAGATAGCATACTTCACTAGTGTATACTTCGTTGAGCATCACAATAGAGGGGGCTGATTAGACGGTTTTTTAAAAAAACTAATTCAATTTTGATAAACACTAGACAAGGACCTTAGACAAATGTAACAAACAACTAGATTACAATAGTGCAATCTAGAATGACAAAGATAAATTACTCTAAGAAGATAAATTTGCACAATTTAACTTACTCAAAGTAAAGGGACAAGAGACAACCGAATTTTATCCCGAGGTTTAGAAATTTTCCAATTTCCTACGTCCTCGTTGAGGCGAGTTTCACTTGACCGCTCTCTTCACCAAACCACGAATTCCTCAAAGAGAAATTGGCTTGAATATGAGCCGGCACCGGAAGTGCAACTCTCGGGCCTCGATCACTAGTGGTAGCTCTTCTCCACTCCGGATAGGCGAGCTCCAACCTTCACAACCTTCCGGGTCTCCTCCACAACCTTCTTGGAGAGATCACCGGTTTCTTCTCCGAGCCGTCTAGGAGATGGCAATCTCCAAGAGTAACAAGTAGCAATCGAAGCTAGGAGGAGACGATCAAGTGCAAAAATGCAAATGCAATGCAATCTATTCAATCACTTGATCATCCCTTTTTGCTTCCCAACCACACTAGTGCTCAATTTAGTGCTCAATGGTGGGAGAGACTCTCTTGTGCTCAAGTATGCTCAAATGAATGCCAAAAGTCTAGCAAAGGAGTTGTAGCAAGGGTTTATATAGCCACACACCCAAAAAGCAGCCGTTACATGAGTTAGGTGGCTCTCTGCGCACTGTCGGTCTGACCGCCCATCTTGGGCTGGTCTGACCGACCCTTATTGCAACGGCTAGAAAACTAGCCGTTTACTGATGTGACAGGTCCAATCGGTCTGACTGGCCATGCTGGCCCGGTTGGACCAGCCCTACCCGGTCTGACCAGCCATCGGCTCGGTCAGACCGATAGAGCTTCCGTCGGCTCTATAAACCATCAGTTGCAAAACCTGTGCAACTCGGTCGGACCGGCCCCCTGGTCGGTCGGACCGCCCATCTCAAGCCGGTCTGACCGGACCCATGTGGTCGGTCAAACCGCCAGGGCCTAACACACTCCAAAAGCTGCATTTTGTATTTTCAAGGAATTTTGCCAAATTTGTAACTTTTGCAACAACCACACATGATCAAAAGCTACTACATGCAATGCAAGTTGGCACTTGAAAATCAACTCATAACCAAGATGCAACCCCTCTTTATAGTACGGCAAAAACAAAATTTAAACATAGCCTACTTGATCGCTCCACACACCTCGATCAATTTCTAGTTTTCTTCAAACCTTTTTGCCGTTGCTCTTTAATATGTCCAGATCTTCGGGTTTTCCATCTTGTGCTCCATTTGCGCGGAACCTAATCATTTCCTTCACACTTAAGAAAAATATTAGTCCACAAACGCGCGTTTTTCATTAATTACCAAAACTCACATGGGGCCTAGATCTTAAATCTCCCCTTTTTTGGTAATTGATGACAAACATTCCAGAGATAAAGAAATATGTTAATAGAAGTATCTACAATTAAGCACAAAGCTCCCCCTGAAAGAGTGATGGGGTGCAAGTATGTGGAGCAAGATATGAGTTATAAGTAGTCATCAAAATTTCAATAAAGCGAAGCACATAAGAGTTTGTCATAATACGAGCAAATAGTTCAAATTAAGTTCAACATGACATAGGAAGCAAATAGGGTTTTTTAAACAGCCAACCATAGATAGATATATAGAGCAGACTAGATCCTAGGACTACTCCTGACTATTCCTCTTATCTAATCTTCTTATTTCTTTCTGATCTTCTTCTCCCCCTTTTGGCATCAAAAACCAAAAAGAGACTAATCCTGGGATGGAGGAGGCTGAGAATCATCAATGTGACGACGACGGCGCTGGTACTGAAGAGTATAGCCTGCTGAGGAAGATGAATCTAGCCGATCAACTCGAGAAGAAAGAGTGTCAATTCTGGAGTTGAGACGCTCTTGACCGCCTTGAAGGTCCTGCAGATGGGTGGTGATTGCTTCATGACCTAAAGCCATCTGATCCATCCTTGCATTTAACTGAAGGAAACCCGTTGTCACTTGTTGAAGCACCGGATCAAAGAACTAAGCGGCATCCATACCAAAGTAAGAAGGAGGACCATAGGCGCCTAATCCAGAATCCTGTGGTGGAGGTGGAGGAGCAAAAGAGCTGCTGGGTATGTAATAAGGATGAAACTGTCCTGCACCCACAACAGCTGTATCGGCAGCTGGAGCCAAAGGAACAGCCGAGAAACGAGGCCTATACTGAGAGTGAGTCATATCAAGACGCTCATTAACGTTTCCCACTTTTCTCAAGATCAGTCTCATGATAAAAGGAGCATAGTAGACTCCAAGAGTGAGGCTTCCCTTTGAGAGTGCCATCTCATATAACATCAAATGGATGACGTCAAATCTCTTTCTAGTCATCACTGCATCCAGCAGAGTCCAAGCAACACCACGAATGGCATCGTTGTTGCCCAGTCGGGGTAAGATGGAGTGCCGCAGAATGCGATGTGCCACACTATGCAGGGTCTTCATTCCAGTGACCCCTCCAATCTTGTGGGCAGCAGACGGAATATAGAATTGTGCCATCTCAGCTTCTGACAAAGGGTTATGAGTAAACTCATCATGCAATCTGAGGCCAGAAGAAAACTTTATGTCCCAAGCACTCTGAATTTCTTGCTTTGAGGCAATGCAGAAAATGTCTCCCGTCATCCAGGTGAGAGAATCACAAGTGGCAGGTATGAACACCGTGGCATAAAACTGACGGATGACATCCCAGTTGAAATCTTGCTTCAAACTGACTATTTTGTGAATTCCAACAGTTCCAAAAATATTCCTGAGAGCTGCAGCCTCTCCACTCAAATCCCTCCAAGAAATCCACTTATGAGGAGCCAAAGAACAGTTTTCATAAGCAATGTTGTATACCTCTTTTTGAAACTTGGTGTGAAACCGCTGATCGGAGGTATCTCTAGGTCTGAGAAATTGGTTGTGATGGCGCAGACGAGCAAAGTTCTCTTGATTCTGGACATCCACTTTAAACTCAAGTGATGCAAATGGATCTTCGCTAGCAGCCGGAGGCTGAGGAGCCATTTCTTCCTCATTCTCAGAGCTGTCATCTTCATAGACAAAGTCCTCATCACTGTCAGCTTGAAAATGTCGAGATGATTTGCCACGGTCCTCAACATACTTTGAGCGACGCTCATTTCCTTGAGAACGACCGGCGCGAGGCATGACTGAAGTAAATCAATGAGAATGTGAATAAGCGAATCAAGATAGAGTGATGGATATGATGGAGATAGGCTATGAAGTTGCTAGAGGGCAAAAGCATTAAGGAGCAAAAATGAACACAAAGGAGTGCCGGATTGGGGAGGCCGGTCTGACCGAGGCAATTGGGCCGGTCTGACCGCCATTACATGGTCGGTCTGACCGCCCATTGCCAACCGGTCCGACCGGCCTAGCAACCCAGACACAAATCCCCTTTTGCACAAAATTTTTCCAAATTCAAATTTGCCATAACAAAATTCATAGAGGCATGGGAAATTGTACCACAAAGCTAAAATTTGAAGTACAAGATGGATTTAGCCTAGGCAAGATTACATGCAATCCCATGTACATGAACCCTAACCCTAACCTCCAAAGGGATGAAATCAAGGGATTATTCGGAGGAGAGATTCTTACCGGCAAGGGATAATGGACCCAAGGTCGGACCGGAGAAGATCCACTGGTTGGACCAGCAAGATTTGCAACGAAACGGATTTTTGAGAATTGGGGGCAAGAGAAAACTGAATAGAGGGGGAGTTATATCCCTGCCCGATCCCCGGTCTAACCGGCCATGGAGGCCCGGTCGGACCGACTAAGGTTGGGCAGTCGGACCGGCCAAGCCCACCCGGTCAGACCAACTGCACAAAACCAGCCAATATATATTTTTTTTAATTCAAGGCAAAAGTGGCATAACTTGAAAACATAGAAAAATAATTTTGAAAAATTTCAAACTTTGCAGAAACAAAGTATAACTTCCAAAGTTTATAAAGCATCAAATTTTCAAATTTTTAAGTTCAAAAATAAGGAATTACTCAAATGTACTCTTTGGTTCAAAACGGTCATTGGACAAATTTTACCAAACTTCAACTTTAAATATCTTTTTGTAGGATGGTTAAAGTTAAAACATTTGAACACGAAAACTGTTCATATGATCCATCTCTACAAGTTTTGTTTTGGACTAAAGTTCAAAAGATGTCTTGAAACAAAACTAAGGGAAAGATCCGATTTGACTCAAAAATAGAATCTTCAAGTTACCTTTTGAATCAAAAAGAAAGTTTAAAGCTATAAAAGAGTTTTATTTGGACCAAAATGCTTGGAAAACATTTGCAAACATATAGAGTAACCACAACACTCCCCCTCAATGTATAGCCTTAGGAAAACATATAAGATCACATGAAATTCAAATATGGCACTTTAAGCATAAAAGCATACATATATGATACATAATGATCGAAAAATTTAAAACTCACATATATGCATGATTTCAAGCCACATTTGAGAAGTCTATTATATTTAATTCATTCCTAAGTTTACAAAAGCGGGATTCATCAAGTGGTTTGGTAAAGATATCCGCCAATTGATCTTCGGTTCTTATGTGGCTAATAACAATGTCGCCTTTTCCAACATGATCTCTCAGAAAGTGATGGCGAATATCAATATGCTTGGTTCTAGAGTGTTGGACGGGATTGTTGGCAATTTTTACGGCGCTATCATTGTCACAAAGGAGAGGGATATTCGAGAATTCTATTCCATAGTCAAGCAAGATTTGCCTCATCCAAAGTAATTGGGCACAACAACTACCTGCGGAGACATATTCCGCTTTGGCGGTGGAAAGGGCAACGGAGTTTTGTTCCTTAGAAGCCCAAGAAACAAGAGACCTCCCAAGAAATTGAAAACCCCCGGAAGTGCTTTTCCTATCAACCTTGCAACCGGCATAATCCGAGTCGGAATAGCCAATTAACTCAAATTTAGCACCTTTGGGGTACCACAAACCTATATGGATAGAATGTTTTAAATATCTTAGAATTCTCTTGACTGCCATCAAATGGCAATCTTTTGGTGCGGCTTGAAATCTAGCACACATGCAAACACTAAACATGATATCGGGCCTAGATGCGGTAAGGTAGAGCAAACTACCAATCATGGATCTATATAATTTTTGATCTACCGGTTTACCTCCCTCGTTTAGGTCGAGATATCCGTTGGTCGCCATAGGTGTCTTGATAGGCTTAGCTTCCATCAATCCGAACCTTTTGAGAAGATCATGGATATACTTCGTTTGACTCACAAAAGTTCCATTCTTGAGTTGCTTGACTTGAAGTCCAAGGAAGAAACTCAATTCTCCTATCATGGACATCTCAAATTCCCTAGACATCATATCACCAAAAACCTTGCAAAATTCTTTATTAGTATAACCGAATATAATATCATCGACATAAATTTGACAAACAAAGAAATCATCATTAATTTTTTGTAAACAAAGTGGTGTCGACTTTACCAATTTTAAAACCCTTTGAGAGAAGAAAATCTCTCAATCTTTCATACCAAGCTCTAGGAGCTTATTTTAAACCATAGAGAGCTTTTGAGAGTTTATAAACATGATTAGGATTTTTAGGATTTTCAAAGCCAGGTGGTTGTTCAACAAAAACTAGTTCGGCTATTTCGCCATTCAAGAAGGCACTTTTCACATCCATTTGATATAGTTTAATATCAAAACATGAAGCAAAAGCAAGTAAGATGCAAATAGCCTCTAGTCTAGCAACGGGAGCAAAAGTTTCACCGAAATCCAAACCTTCGACTTGAGTGAATCCTTGTGCTACCAATCTTGCCTTGTTTCTTACAACCAATCCGTTTTCGTCTTGCTTGTTCCTAAAAACCCACTTGGTTCCAATGATGTTGTGCTCCTTGGGTCTCTCCACCAATGACCAAATCTTGTTTCTTTCAAAATTGTTAAGATCCTCATGCATAGCATTTACCCAATCCGGGTCATTTAGAGCTTCATCTATATGTTTAGGCTCAATAGACGAAACAAAGGAGTAATGCTCACAATATAAGCAATACGAGATCTAGTTTGAACACCCTTACTGATGTCACCCAAGACTTGATCAATTGGGTGATCTTTTGTTGTGGCATTGTGAACCTTGGATGGAATGGTAGATGATTGATTTTTGACATCATCTTCATTAAGTTGAGTCAAATTTTGCGTAGAGGAAGTTGAAGCTTCAACTTGTGTAGAGGATGGAAGTTCATCATCTTATTTAGGCTTGATGTCACCGATGGACATGTTCTTCATTGCCCTTATCAAGCCTTCATCACCTACATCATCCAAATTTTCGTGCCCCTCTTGGGAGCCATTAGTTTCATCAAATTGAACATCCGAGGTTTCTTCTACAATACCTTTGCTCTTGTTATACACTCGGTATGCCTTGCTATTTGATGCATATCCAAGGAGAAATCCTTCATCACAACGGCTTTCGAATTTGGTTAGTCTAACACCTTTTCTATAAATATATCATTTGCAACCGGAAACACGAAAGTAAGCAATATTTGGTTTTCGTCCAATTAAAAGTTCATATGGAGTCTTTTTCAAGAGACGATGCAAATAAAGACGATTAGAAGCATGGCAAGAAGTGTTTATAGCTTCCGCCCAAAAAGAGTCGGAGACACTATACTCATCAAGCATAGATCTAGCCATCTCAATTAGGGTCCTATTCTTTCTTTCCACAACACCATTTTGTTGTGGTGAATAGGTGGTGGAAAGCTCATGTTTAATGCCGAGATCATCACAATAATCCTCAATATTTGTATTTTTAAACTCAGATCCATTGTCACTCCTTACTTTTATAATAGAAAAATTGAATTCGTTTTGAGCCCGTTTTGCAAACTTTTGAAAATCTCGGAGGTTTTAGCTTTGTCATGCAAAAAGAAAACCCAAGTAAATCTTGAGAAATCATCCACAATTACAAGACAAAAACTATTTCCTCCGATGCTTTTATAAGTTGTTGGACCAAATAAATCTATGTGCAAAAGTTCCAATGGTCTAGAAGTAGACAAGACGCTTTTGCTAGGATGAGAGCAAGCAACTTGCCTCCCCGCTTGACAAGCACTACAAAGTTTATATTTTTCAAATTTTATATCTTTTAAACCAACAACCAAATCTCGTTTTGCAAGCTTGTTTAGTTGACTCATTCCCACGTGAGCAAGCCTTCTATGCCAAAGCCAACCCAATGAGGTTTTTGCAACCAAACAAGTTTTCAAATTAGCTTCATTTGAAGAGAGATCCACCAAATAGAGATTTCCAAACCGAAAACCTTTGAAAACCAAGGAGTTATCATGGATACTAGTTACAAATACTTCTTGAGGATTAAATGTGCATGAAAGGCCTAAATCACATAGTTGAGCAATAGACAATAAGTTGAAATTCAATGACTCAACTAGTGAAACATTGGAAATGGAGAAATCATTTGAAATAGCAATTTTACCTAGACCAATTACCTTCCCTTTACTATTATCACCGAAGGTCACTCTTTCTTGATCTTTAGCCCCAACTTCAAATGATGTGAACATTTTCCTATCACCGGTCATGTGTTGAGTACACCCACTATCAAGCACCCAATGTGATCCTCCGGTGTGGTAGTTTACCTACAAAAGAGATCAAACCTTTTTAAGTACCCAAATCCTTTTGGATCCTTGTAGGTTAGTTACCAAAGCTTTTGGCACCCAAATGGATTTCTTCTTTTCTCCTAAAATAGGAGTGCCTAAAAACATAGCATAAATGGAGCCATCATTGGCTTTCTTAAGCATGTAATGAGAATCAAATACACCACATTTAGGGATTTTGTTTATATGACATTCACCTATCATGTGACCAACTTCACGGCATTTGTTACAAAATTTACCATTGCTCTTAACAAACCTTGGAGATTGATAAAAAGGCTTTTTGCCCTTCTTGGGAACAAAACCAAGTCCCTCCTTGTTGAAGGAGCATCTTTGTTCGCTTAAGATTTTGTCAAGAGTATTTTTCCCTTTGAAGCATCTTTCCAAACTCTTACTTAGCTTGGCAACTTGCTCTTTAAGCTCATGATTCTCAACAACTAATAATGAATTAGATGAAGATGATATATTTGTGGAACATAATGCATTATCAATAGTGGATGAGCATGGCATAGCAAGTAAATCATCACATGAGGTGGATATGCTAGTCTTAGTTAGAATGCAATTTGCAACATTTAGACAAGCATCATCAAAAATATCACATGTAACACCTATATCTACCTTTGGCTTAATGAGTGTAGAGGCAATGAGAGTTTCATGAGTTTCCTCAAGCTTCTCATGAGAGACCAAAAGCATCTCATGAGAAGTCTTTAACTCCTCATATTTAGCTACTAAAGACTCATGGTCTTTCTTTAGAGCCTTAAACTTGACTCTCTCTTTGTCGTTTAACTCATTTAGCTCCTCAAGCATTTGTGCAAGATCATCATAAGACAATTCATTATCATTATCATCTTTTTCACTAACACAAGTAGATGTTACCTTAGTACTTCCTTTTGCCATGAGACAAAAAGGAGAGTATAGTGATGGAGCTTCTGTTATTGCGATCCCCGCCATGTTCTTCTTTCTTGAATTTGACTCACCACCGGAGTCGGAGCTTGAAGAGGAGTCGGAGCTATCTTCATTAGAGTCCCATTCTCCCACAAATGCTTCATTTCTACCCTTTTTCTTGTTCAACTTCTTGAAGAGCTTTTTCTTCCCACTCTTCTCCTTGTTCTTCTTTTGAGATTTTTCATCTTCACTCTCCTATTTGTTTGGGCATCTTGAGGCAAAATGACCCTTCTCATTACACTCATAACATCTCACATTCTTTAGATTCCTTTTGGTTGACTTCTTGTCACCATTGTTCTTGAAGGAACTTGAAAAGCTTCCTCTCTTTTTCATGAACCGGTTGAACTTTCTCACAAAAAGAGCCATCTCTTCATCTTCGGTATCACCATCACAAGATGTGTCTTCTTCCTCTTCACATTTTTCTCCACCTTGGCTTTCAAGGCAATGTTCTTCTTCTTGGATGAGGAGTGATCTTCGGTGCTTTCTTCAATTTTCTTGTTCTTGTAAATCTCATTTGTGTTGATAGTCCCCAAAAGTGTTGTGGGAGTCAAGCTTGACATGTCCGAGTTAATAATGAAGGTCACCAATGTGTCATACTTCTCGGGCAATGCTCTCAACATTTTTTGAGCAACTTCCAACTTCGTGTACTTCACTCCAACACCTTTGAGATCATTGACAATCACATTGAGTCTTGCATACATCTCGTTTACACTTTCATTTGGCAACATGGTAAATGTTTCATAGTTGATCTTGAGGTAGTGTGACTTGGCATTCTTCACACTTGTCGTTCCATCATGTATATCTTGAAGTGTGGTCCAAATATCATGTGCCGTTGAAATATTGCTTATCCTATTGAATTCTTCGGCACACAAACAATTGAACAAGTCATTTGTAGCTTGAGCATCAAGTTGCATATATTTCTTGTTTTGATAAGTTAAGTTCATCTTGTCTTCAACTTCAAAACCTAACTCAACAATACGCCAAATTTCAAAGCTCATGGCTTTGAGGTGAGTAGCCATACGTACTTTCCAAATGGAATAATTTGAGCCATCAAAGAAAGGACCTTTGCCTACGTTGTGAACCACCTCGTCGGACATCTTCTCTCTAGGCGGTAAAGCCTAAATTGAGAGACCAAGCTCTCATACCACTTGTAGAATCGATGTACCGACTAGAGGGGGGTGGATAGGTGGTTTTTAAAAAAACTAATTCAATTTTGATAAACACTAGACAAGGACCTTAGACAAATGTAACAAACAACTAGATTACAATAGTGCAATCTAGAATGACAAAGATAAATTACTTTAAGAAGATAAATTTGTACAATTTAACTTGCTCAAAGTAAAGGGAAAGAGACAACCGAATTTTATCCCGAGGTTCGGAAATTTGCCAATTTCCAACGTCCTCGTTGAGGCGAGTTTCACTTGACCGCTCTCTTCACCAAACCACGGATTCCTCAAAGAGAAATTGGCTTGAAGATGAGCCGGCACCGGAAGTGCAACTCTCGGGCCTCGATCACTAGTGGTAGCTCTTCTCCACTCCGGATAGGCGAGCTCCGACCTTAACAACCTTCCGGGTCTCCTCCACAACCTTCTTGGAGAGATCACCGGTTTCTTCTCCGAGCCGTCTAGGAGATGGCAATCTCCAAGAGTAACAAGCTGCAATCGAAGCTAGGAGAAGACGATCAAGTGCCAAAATGCAAATGCAATGCAATCTATTCAATCACTTGATCACCCCTTTTTGCTTCCCAACCACACTAGTGCTCAATGGTGGGAGAGACTCTCTTGTGCTCAAGTATGCTCAAATGAATGCCAAAAGTCTAGCAAAGGAGCTGTAGCAAGGGTTTATATAGCCACACACCCAAAAGTAGCTGTTACATGAGTTTGGTGGCTCTCTGTGCACTGTCGGTCTGATCGCCCATCTTGGGCCGGTCTAACCGACCCTTATTGTAACGGCTAGAAAACTAGTCATTTACCGATGTGGCAGGTCCAATCGGTTGGACCGGCCCTACCTTGTCTGACCGGCCATCGGCTCGGTCGGACCGATAGAGCTTCCGTCGGCTCTGTAAACCATCGGTTGCAAAACCTGTGCAACCCGGTCGGACCAGCCCCCTGGTCGGTTGGACCGCCCATCTCAAGCACAACATTGATGTCGTGCATCAGGAACGTAATGTTGGTGAAAGCATTATAAGCACATGCATGGATTTTGCGGATAGGACAAAAGATAATCTAAAGGCGAAAAGAGATTTAGTTGAGATTTGTAATCGACCAACCCTTGAGTTGACAAATAGTGATGGCAAGCCACATGCCCTATTTTGTTTAAAACCTAAAAAAGGAAACAAGTAATGAGGGGGTTGAAAATTTTGAAATTCTCGGATGGTTACACCGTGGGATTTAGAAGAGCTGTGAATTTGAAGATAAATAAGTTAAATGGGTTGAAAAGTCATGATGTGTGGAAAGCATTAGCTGAGCTGAGCCATTTTTATAGACAACTTTGTGCTAAAGAAATTAAGAAATAGATAATGGAGAAGTTGGAGAATGAGACACCAATGATTTTATGTATATTGAAAAAATATTCACTCTAGTATTCTTCAATCCAATACAACATTTACTGGTTCATCTTCCATATGAAGCTAAGGTAGGTGGCCCTGTGCAATATAGGTGGATGTACCACATTGAAAGGTCCCTAAATAATCTTAGAGCGACGGTTGGGAATAAGGCCAGAGTTGAAGGTTGCATCATGGAAGAATTTAAATTGAAAGAGATAGCATACTTCACTAGTGTATACTTCGTTGAGCATCACAATAGAGGGGGCTGATTAGGCGGTTTTTTTAAAAAAACTAATTCAATTTTGATAAACACTATACAAGGACCTTAGACAAATGTAACAAACAACTGATAACAATAGTGCAATCTAGAATGACAAAGATAAATTACTCTAAGAAGATAAATTTGCACAATTTAACTTGCTCAAAGTAAAGGGACAAGAGACAACCGAATTTTATCCCGAGGTTCGGAAATTTTCCAATTTCCTACGTCCTCGTTGAGGCGAGTTTCACTTGACCGCTCTCTTCACCAAACCACGAATTCCTCAAAGAGAAATTGGCTTGAATATGAGCCGGCACCGGAAGTGCAACTCTCGGGCCTCAATCACTAGTGGTAGCTCTTCTCCACTCCGGATAGGCGAGCTCCAACCTTCACAACCTTCTGGGTCTCCTCCACAACCTTCTTGGAGAGATCACCGGTTTCTTCTCCGAGCCGTCTAGGAGATGGCAATCTCCAAGAGTAACAAGTAGCAATCGAAGTTAGGAGAAGACGATCAAGTGCCAAATGCAAATGCAATGCAATCTATTCAATCACTTGATCACCCCTTTTTGCTTCCCAACCACACTAGTGCTCAATTTAGTGCTCAATGGTGGGAGAGACTCTCTTGTGCTCAAGTATGCTCAAATGAATGCCAAAAGTCTAGCAAAGAAGTTGTAGCAAGGGTTTATATAGCCACACACCCAAAAAGTAGCCGTTACATGAGTTAGGTGGCTCTCTACGCACTGTCGGTCTGACCGCCCATCTTGGGCCGGTCTGACCGACCCTTATTGCAACGGCTAGAAAACTAGCCGTTTACTGATGTGAAAGGTCCAATCGGTCTGACTGGCCATGCTGGCCCGGTTGGACTGGCCCTACCCGGTCTGACCGGCCATCGGCTCGGTCGGACCGATAGAGCTTCCGTCGGCTCTATAAACCATCAGTTGCAAAACCTGTGCAACTCGGTCGGACCGGCCCCCTGGTCGGTCGGACCGCCCATCTCAAGCCGGTCTGACCGGACCCATGTGGTCGGTCAAACCGCCAGGGCCTAACACACTCCAAAAGCTGCATTTTGTATTTTCAAGGAATTTTGCCAAATTTGTAACTTTTGCAACAACCACACATGATCAAAAGCTACTACATGCAATGCAAGTTGGCACTTGAAAATCAACTCATAACCAAGATGCAACCCCTCTTTATAGTACGGCAAAAACAAAATTTAAACATAGCCTACTTGATCGCTCCAAACACCTCGATCAATTTCTAGTTTTCTTCAAACCTTTTTGCCGTTGCTCTTTAATATGTCCAGATCTTTGGGTTTTCCATCTTGTGCTCCATTTGCGCGGAACCTAATCATTTCCTTCACACTTAAGAAAAATATAAGTCCACAAATGTGCGTTTTTTATTAATTACCAAAACTCACATGGGGCCTAGATCTTCAATAGACCAGTCTGACCGGCCCACCATGGCCAGTTCGACTGATCAAGAGCAGGAGATCTTTCATGATAAATGCAAGGTGCTCGAGGCCGATACAAGCGAGTCCCCCTCATCTAAAAATGTTAGAAGCAAGACCGTGGCACCCGGCACCCGTCCTCAGCCATCATGGGCGCCCTCAGGGATTTCCAAGTCACAAAAGAGGAGGTTGCAACGCTTGTGCGCACAGGAGATACGAGAAGAGAAGGCCGAGGAGGCACGGGACGCACTTTTTGAGGAAATCCATCCTCGGCCCACCGTGAAGAAAGTCTGGAGACCCAGGCTGGTCATAGTCGATGACTCGGCTCCCGTTGTTAGCTCTGATGAAGACGATTTACTCGACGACGACTACACCCCCGTCTCCAAGGGGCCTTCTCCTCAGGTGATGGATGTTGGCGTCGTCATGTTGCCTTTCGAGTTTGCTCTGCTGTAGGAGGAGGCCGGGGTCGCTTAGCTAGACCTCGGCCCGTAAGACACCGTATTCGAGAAGCCCGTAGATACGGACCATCACTTGAGACCCCTTTATATAAGGGGGCATATCGACGGAAAGCCCATGTCAAGGATGCTTGTTGATGACAGCGCCACCGTCAACCTAATGCCATACTCCCTTCTAAGGAAGCTCGGCAAAGATGAAGACGACCTGAAGAAGACCAACATCACCCTCAACAGCTTCAACGGCGACACGACGGAATCCAAGGGGGTACTGTCCCTGGAACTAACAGTGGGAAACAAAATGCTACCTACCGCTTTCTTCGTCGTCGACGTGCAGGTAACTATAATGTGTTGCTTGGGCGTGACTGGATCCACGCAAATCAGTGCGTGCCATCCACCTTGCATCAGCACCTCATACAATGGGATGGCGACGAAGTTGAGATAGTGTACGCCGATAAATCGGCCCATGTTAGTTGGCTGATGCGTCCGGCGACGCCATCCATGATAAGATAGAGTGTTTGTCGGGACGGGACCTCTCGGATTATGACTTTGTCAACGGATCAGAGGGGAGGTTCGTTCCTATTTCCGTGAAGTCGGCTGGTGTGGCTCGGTTGTATATAAGAAAGGAGAATGTCTAGCACTAATCTTGATTGGCTAAAGTCTCGCGTGGAGCAGTATCGGTCTTCTCAAGACGGTATCGCCGAAGCCATCGAAGATTTTAGCCAGGTAGAGAAATTAGGTCAAGGCTTCTCGTCGGCTGACCCTTTGGAGCAAGTAGACATAGGAGATGGTAGTGTTCCAAGGCCGACGTTTGTAAATCAGAATCTGAATAATGATGTAAAGGCTGAAGTAATAAAATTGCTTTGATCGTATGTTGATTGCTTCGCATGGGATTATAGCGATATGCCCAGGCTAAGCCAAGAGCTTGTTGAGCATCGTCTCCCCATCAAACCCGGATTTAGGCCTTATAAACAGCCGTTGTGCCGCTTCAATTCGGCCATCTATGACCGAGTTAAAGAGGAGATTGAACGTCTATTAGCAGCAGGTTTTATTAGGCCATGCAAGTATGCGGAATGGGTCGCTAACATCGTGCCTGTCGAGAAGAAAGAGAGTGGCAATATCCGCATCTGTGTCAATTTCAGGGATTTGAACAAGGCTACTCCGAAAGACGAGTTTCCCATGCCGATAGCCGACATATTGATCAACGATGCCTCGGGACATAAGGTACTAAGTTTTCTTGACGGCAACGCTGGTTATAATCAAATCTTTATGGCCGAAGAAGACGTTTTTAGAACGGCTTTTCGCTGCCCAGGTTTTGTTGGTTTGTTTGAGTGGGTAGTAATGATGTTTGGTTTAAAGAATGCTGGCGCCACATACTAACGTGCCATGAACTTAATCTTTCATGACTTGCTAGGGGTTATGTTAGAACTTTATATAGATGATGTTGTGGTCAAATCAGGTGCTATGGAGAACCACCTCACCGATTTGAGAGTTGCTTTCAAAAGAATGCGCTAGTATGGCTTAAAAATGAACCCGCTCAAATGTGCTTTTGGTGTGTCGGCGGGTAAGTTCTTGGGATTCATGATTCATGAAAGAGGCATTGAAATTGATCCCAAGAGGCTTGAGAAAATCAGAGGATGTGTAGCGCCGACATGTAAGAATGATGTACAGAAATTGCTAGGCAAGGTTAACTATTTACGACACTTTATATGTAACTTGTCTAGAAAAATTGATGCTTTCGTCCCAATACTCCGACTAAAAAATGAAGTCGAGTTCACTTGGGGGACAAGCCAGCAACGGGCATTTGAGAAAATCAAAGAGTGCTTATCGACGCCGCCAGTGGCAAGGGCACCAAAGGACGGGGTCACATTTCGACTTTATATTGCCGCGAAGAAGAGTGTGATTGGAGCCATGTTGACTCAAGGCATCGAAGGGAAAGAGTACATCATCACCTTCTTGAGTCATCGACTTCTGGACGCCGATACAAGGTACGTGTTTGTGGAGCGTCTGTGTTTATCCCTCTATTATGCGTGTACCAAATTACGTCACTATCTTCTCCCTAGCACATGTATTGTCACTTGCCAAACGGATGTCATAAAATACATGTTGCAAAAGCCAATTCTAAGTGGTAGAATCGGCAAGTGGGCATATGCATTAATCGAATATGAACGGTTGAAAGCTATGAAAGGCCAAGTCGTTGCTAATTTTATAGTGGATCACCACGTATATGTCAATTGGGGTGATGAAGTCGCTTTGATTGAAGTATTACCATGGAAACTGTACTTCGATGGTTCGGCTTGCAAAAATGGCCAAGGTGTTGGAGTAGTACTCGTATCACCAAGTGGTATGCACTTTGAAACCTCGGCCCGTTTGGAATTTCATTCAACTAATAATCAAGCCAAATACGAGGCCCTATTGCTAGGTCTTGAGTTGTTAAACTCAATGGGTGTGAAATATGTTCACGCATACGACGATTCTTTATTAGTCGTGCAACAAGTCGCCAAGATTTCCCAATGTTTTAACAGTTTGCTAAATAGCTACTTGGACAAGTGTTTAGACCTAATTTCTACTTTTAATGATTTTGAGATTACTCATGTGTCTAGAGAGGCCAACTCACTTGCAAATGACTTGGCTCAACAAGCATCAGGCTATCAAATTAGAAGAGGTAAATTTTGTGCATAGGAAAAGCCGATGTTTGGAGATGATGTAACACCCGAGGGTACTACTATCGGTCTGACCGGCTTTGTGGGCACGGTCCAACCGCCCTTGCGTACCCGGTTTGACCGACCATGTCAGGATGGTCAGACCGAATTGTGCCAGACAACTGGCAATAACCGGTTGAAATGAGCCAACAGGGTTGGTCCGACCGACCGTTGTCAGTGGGGTTTAGTGTTCGCGAGGCAGGTCCAAATGATAGATCTTGAGGCTAGTTCTAGTGGGAATTTGGCCATTGCTCCTCTAGTTAGTGAGGACGATTGGAGGGTCCCAATCGTCCAATATTTGAGAAACCCGAGCCAAATGTTGATCGGAAAGTTCGGCAACAAGCTTTCAAATTTGTTTTGCTCGACGATGTGTTGTATAGCCGAACTATTGATGGGGTGCTTTTGAAGTGTTTGGACCCCGATCAAGCTAGAGTTGCTGCAGGTGAAGTACATGAAGGGCTTTGCGGTACTCATCAGTCGACCCCAAAGATGAGTTGGATGCTCAAAAGGGCAGGTTTTTATTGGCCGACTATGACTGAAGACTATTTTAGGTACTATAGAGGGTGCGAAGCTTGTCAGAAGTTTGAGAATATTCAGCTAGCACCCGCATCGGCACTTAATCCTATTATCAAACCATGGCTGTTCCAAGGTTGGAGTTTAGACTTCATCGGCCAAATTCATCCTCCGTCCTCGAAAGGGCATCGGTTCGTGTTGATGGTGACAGATTACTTCACCAAATGGACTAAGGTTGTGCCGCTCAAGAACATGACTCACAACGAGGTAATTGATTTCATCTTGAAACACATTATACATAGATTTGACATTCCCCAAACTCTCACTATGGACCAAGGTACTTCATTTGTCGCTAAAGAGGTGAGGGACTTTGCCGAATAATATGGGGTCAAATTGGTAAACTCTTCTCCGTATTATGCTCAGGCCAATGGTCAGGCCGAGTCTAGTAACAAAACTATGATTAAATTGATCAAGAAAAAGATTGAGGAGTTTCCAAAAAGGTGGCATGAGGTACTTTCTGAAGCTCTATGGGCTAGTAGATTTGCAAAGCATGGTGCCACCAAAGTAAGTCCTTATGAGTTAGTATATAGACAGGAAGTCGTTCTACCGGTGGAGCTGGATCTTGGCTCACTTAGATTTCTTAAGCAAGATGGCTTATTGGTTGACGAATATGAGACACTTCTAAAGGATAATTTAGAAGAGGTGACCGATAAGAGGTTGAAGGCTCTGGAAGCAATAGAGAGAGATAAAAGAAGAGTAGCTAGGGCCTACAACAAGAAGGTCAAGGCGAAATCGTTTCAAATTAATGATTTGGTGTGGAAGATGATTTTGCCATTAGGCACTAGGAGTTGAAAATTCGGTAAATGGTCACCTAGTTGGGAAGGACCTTTTAAGGTAGTCGGAATCGCTCTAGGCAATGCATATGTCCTAGAATCTTTACAAGGAGAGCGATTTCGAAGGGGCTTTGATTGGTAGATATTTAAAAAAAAGTACTTCCCAAGTGTGTGGCAAAATGCTTGAAGTGTTAAGAGGCCGATATTGCAGGAATCGCCCAAGGCCCGTCGTGCTTTTAGCTCACTAAGTTTGCTAAAAGGCAGGGGGCATGTGTTTATAGCAAAAAATGGCATTAATGGTCAAACTAGGCAAATACTGAAAAATAGTATTTTTGACCGAAAATATGTCAGCCTAGCAATGGCCAGTCTGACTGGCTATGGTAGGTCGGGCTAACTGGCTAGGTCCGGTCAGACCAGACCCATGGGCTCGGTCAGACCGGCCAGGGTCTGGATTTCGGATCCGAGTAGGATTCGAGGTATATTCGCCCAAAACTTATCTCAACAGAGTTTTGGACGCATCTAACTCTATCTCTAGCCAGGGATAACTAGCCCACCCCCTATAAATACTAGGGGCAAGACTGATTAATGGCTCCCCCCAACAGACCAATCCAAAGCCCTAGCTTTGAATCGTAGTTACTTTTTTACTTTTCCGCATCTTCGTGGGTTTGCTTGAAAGCCCTCCTCTGCCGCGTCCGTAATAATGGTAACCCTTTCTAGTTCGCTTGTGAACCTCCCGTTAATCCACGTAACAGATTGCTATCCTTCTTATCAGTTTTTATCCCTCCCTACCTGGCAATTCGGCCCTCTGGCCGAATTGTGTTTGATCTCTTATTGTTTTTGCAGGTCAATTGCCTTCTCAAACATCCCCACAAAGTTTGGGAGCAATTGGAGATTGTTTGCTACATTTACTGAGGCTTAACAGATAGGATATGTTACTTCAGTCCGACCGGCATTGAGGTACCGGTCTGACCGGAGCACCTTCGCCACGCCGTTGTCGGCAACAGCCGGTCCGACCGAAACCCTTCACACTGGGTGCGCCAAAGACGAGGTCCGAACCCATTGAAGCCCTAACCTCTGAAGCCCTGCGCGCCGGAGCTCCGCATGATTAAAGGCCAACATTCAGAGATCCTTTCGTTCGATGTGACCGGGGTAGCACGGTCGGTCCGACCGACGAAGCTTCACCAGTCCGACCACCGGAGTCATACTTCGCGCCTATCTTCGGGGCACCGTCTGAAGCCCCTTTGCAGCCCTTCGGTCTGACCGGGGTTGTACCTCAGGTCTGACCAGGATTGAGGCTGAAGGTGTCCCAAGGACCCTTCGAACCAGACTCCGCTATATCTCTGAATCGGCCTTCGAATTGGCTGATTCCAGGTATTTTGGTCATTTTGTTACTATTTACATTGCTATTGATACTTCCGGCCAATTGGATTAAAATACTGATTATTTATCTGATTGTCTAGCGACTCCAAATCCCTTGTCACTATCTAGGGTAGTCGGAACGCGGCGTCAGTATCGTTGCGATACTTTTGGACATCGAACCGGCCAAAGTGTGGGGACGCATGTTTGCGTCAACACCTACACTTGTCACTTTATCTATATATACATTGTAATGTGACTAACTCATATCTACAGGAAGCTAAAAATGGTGTTGCGCCAAGTTACATCGAGGTTTATATAGATGGTCATAAAGGAGTAGATCCTTCACATCCAGATACATTGTGTAGTCAGTCAGCCACGGATCATTTGGTGAGATGTTAACAATTTTAATAGTATGCATCATTTTTCTCCATCTAATCGGCATTGTTGGTTTTTTGTAGACGCAATATGGTCAACAAATGGTTCAACTCCATGGAGAGGAGTATAATTGGTGGAGGCAACCCGTCGACCCAATGAACATGTACTCTAGTGGAGGTGGAAAGAGCCATCGATGGTGAGACGATGTTTCTCAATGTTTTGTGTGTGGTACTATAATATTAAATAATGTATCAATGTTGTAGGTATTCCATGTTCAATGGAATAATTGACTCAAGGGAGGTGAGAGATCAGAAGTCAACTTAGTCATCATAGGGATCCTTAGGAGTTAGCTCTAGCCGTCACCGCTTAGAAGAAAACCCACAAGTGCTTCAGCTGGCGGAGGAATTGAGGCAATCACGCAAGGTAATGAGGCAACATCATGAGTATTATGTCGCTTGCTTAGCACAATAGTAGGCGATGATGCAAGTAAGTTACGTTTGCTGCAGTACAACTATATAACATTTAGCAATAGGTTTCAAACTAACTAATTGCATTACAACATGTATAGAAAATGGCCCAGCAACATGGATTTGACATGTCTCAGTTCCAACCAATACCTCCCCACCACCATTATTTCATTTGATACTCCTCCTGCGGTTGAGGTGCCTCGTGACATGTTATTTGAGTTACTTGAGTTACTGTTTAGATGGTTATTTGAGTTGGCTTATTAGTTTATAATGTTTCCATAATTTTATATATTGCTTTAGATTGTTCGTACTCCTAGTCAGGATGGACTCTTGGCTTCAAATGTTAATGATCTGAGAGGCAACTACAGCGCCCACAATTCGAACAAACCAAGTGAGGGTTGAGTCAGTATGAGTTGTCACTTTATGGATTTGAACGCAACTTGTGAATTTGAACACGACTTGTGCCTTTAAATATGATTTATGCCTTTGAATGGTTAGTTTGTGAATGTGATCGGTTTGTGAAAGTGGAGAATGTAAATGTTGGTTAATTTGTCAATGTGTTTGCGGAGGTGAAGATTGTGGATGTATTTGTGGAGCGATGTGGTTTTGAATGTGTGAATGTGTTTGTGGATGTGATTTTGAATGTGTGAATGTGTTTGCGGATGTGAATGTGAATGTGTGATTATGTTTTGGATATGTGAATGTGAATGTGTGATTTTGTGGTTGGATGTGAATGGGAGAACTAGAACAATAAAAAATTCCAGGTAACTTCTGTCGACTATGGTCAAGCCAACAGAAGTTAGTAGGCGTTAACTTCTGTCGGCTGACCATAGACAACAAAAGTTAATAGGCCTTAACTTCCATCGGCCTAGGCCTAGCCGACAGAAGTTAGCGTTTTGCCGACGGAAGTTAGCTTGTTCCGTTAGTATTGGGGTAACTTTCATTGGCTTTTGATGACGGAAGTTCTCTAGATTCTTGTAGTGAAGGGTGGCTCATGTTTAAGGATGGATCCTTATAAGGTTTTCTATCATTATAATTTGGTTTCTAAGATAAAACTGGTGAATTGAATGTAGCATAGTTAATCATCGTGATCATATGCTAATCTTGTTATGTCAATAGGGAAAAAATGGTGAGGGTGGTCCTCATTATCACCATTACGAGGACCCCTTCGAATTGAAGCCACATAGATATAGTGAAGATCCAATGGTGTTTCCATCGCCCCCACTGCCCTTTGTCGACCATGCCACCCCATGCCATCCCACATTGCTCCTCCAACCCACACTGCCTGTTGGAACGACGGATCGAACCAGCAGGTTTTCTCAGTGGATGGGAGTAATGAAATGTTATGTGCTCTGTATTCTTGGATCGTGTGTATTACAACTACAGTTGGGGGGTATTTATAAGGTGGCCCGCTCTGAAGGGTCGGGTTCCCGTATCCCCCAACTGCTACTCGGTCTGACATTGGTCGGCGGTATAGACAAAACGGACACTACATAGTACAGACAGGAAGGTGCAATCTGACAGCATATCGGCCCTGTCGGGCGCTACAAAGGCCGCCCGACACGGCGCAGACGATCACGATCTTGTCCCCCCTACGGCCTTGACTAGGTCTTCCTGGCATACGGCCTTACTTCGGAACCTCAGCTCCACCCGAAGGGTGGCCTCCGGCACCTGGCTGGTCACTCCTCCAGTACAGACTCCTCCGGCACGTCTCGGGGCCTTCGAAGGCCTCCGGCTTCCTCGTTCGGAGGTCCAAGCACCTCCGGCGTAGGGATTCGGGTCTTCCGGCCGTAGTCTGCCTTCGGGGCCATACAGGCCTTCATGCTCCTCTACTGTCATCGGGATTATCTCCCCCAACACTGCCCCCTCAATGGCTGTCGTGGCCACATTGTCCCATGCTGCCTCTTTGGCCTACCTGGTCACATTGTCCCATAGCCCCACTAGCCGCCATGGGAAAGCTATCCTATGTTGCCCCCTCTGGCCTCCCCGGTCATGTCATCCCACACTGCCTCCCCATCTTGAACCCCCCATGTAGGCCACTGTTGCTGTGCCATCCAACGCCACCATGTTGCCCCTCCGACTATGCCGCTAGCCACCATCCCCTTCGGCCCACTCCTTCTTTTGGTCATTGAATCTTAACTACATCCATGTGGCTTCAATCTGGTGGAAGTCCTCACAAATATGAGAATGAGGATCACCGCCAATTTTTTTGTCAACATTGGTTTGTTGACTATACAGTGGTTCAAATGGCATCTTTAAAATTCCCAATGTTTTATAACTATTTTAATACTAAATAAAATTTTCTTTACATAAATGAATCTTAGTATACGTTAGCTCTATGTTTGCATTGTGTGCATTTTCGGTTTGGCTCACAGAGTACTCACCCTTTCTATCAACACAACATCCAGCGATCAACATTGGTGATAAGAGTAAATTGGAGTCATTTGGATTACTACACTGAAGCGCCTATGGATTTTAAGGCATAGATCACATTATCTACAATATAATTAGAGATTTAGGCAATACTAGTTTATGTAATAGTTAGCAATAAAGTCAACTTTATCATCTTAGCATTAGGTTTATAATATTAATGTTTGCAAATGTATTCCCTGTCTATCTTGGGACAGGTCTTTAGAATACAAAACAATTAATTTATTGTGTTACATCACTTGATTGGGAACCCAACATAGGTTACCTAAACCTTTGTTCCTCTCAAGTTAAAAAAAAAACTAAAACAATAACATTATGAAGGTGATTTGATAGTTTCTGACCGAATTAAAAAATATTCGGATTTGGATTTTTTATTCGTATATGAATATTTTTTTAGATACGGAAATAGATAAGACATTGATGGTATCTGACGAATATGTATTCTGATTCTGATAATCTATATAAATAATATTTGGATTATCTAAATTAAAAGGTCCATTAGGCATTTAGTCATAGTTACTTATAGTTGTTGATTTGCTTTGAGATGTGCACTACGGTGGATAAATTTCACAAGCAGGCATCCATCGCTCGGACTCTAGACCCGGTTATTTCCCATCCCTATTCATCGCCCCCGCAACCATCGCCTATCCCAGCCACTACCATGTCTGCCCACCCTAGCCACCTGTCACAGGCGCCCACCCCAACTGCCATCCCTTTTCTGCTGGCACTCTCGGCGCCTACCGTATCGTCGTTATGAGAGCTTGATGATGATAATTATTGCTCTAGAAAATTTATCTTTTTCTATAGTATAAACAATTGTTGGGAATGGTAGTAAATATACCAAATGAATTTACACATTTTTTGAATACAAAATGATATGGTGGAGCCCGACCTGCTACACAACAAGTTTGCTCACCCAGGTTGAGTCAGGCCTGACCACCCACAGTCCCAACTAGAGCCATAACTTATATTTTAGGTCTACTCAACCTAAAAGACTATCCTAATGGGTCCGGGTTGCTGGTCCATTTAAGTTGTGCTCCTCTACTAGATACTCAATATGGTACTAAACCCATCAATCTCCCTGGTCACACATAAAGCATGTACACTTGGCCCAGCCCAATATCTTGTGATGACACCTAAAGATCCTCCATGGGTTTTTGATGTGGCTTTGTTATTAGTTGTGGGAGCATGACCTGCTACAGCATGGGTCAGCTCGCCTAGGTCGAGCCAGGCCTGACCATCCAGTAGTCCAACTGAAGTCACAATTTAGATTTCAGGTCTACTCAACCCAAAAGTCTAACCTGATGGATGAGTGCTACCCATCTATTTATGTTGTGCTCCCTCACGGTCTATACTTAACGTGGGACTAAACCCAATATGACATACAGTAAATTTAAAATATAGTTACTATAGGATAATGAATTTGTAAGTAGTAGGTTTCCTCCATTTTGAATATTGTGTAATGTATACATCAGAATTCAGAACTTTAACTTGTTAATATATGTAAAACTAGCATCAAGCCATTTGTTAAAATAAATACACTTTCCTAGCTATAATTTGCATGAACTTCTTTGAATGTAAGATTGTGAAAAGACAATGATCAAATACATATGTTAAAAGCTAGTGAAAATTCTTATATGTCATTACAATTGTTTTAAAATTTAAAATGACACTATCAAGAATTGTGGTGACATTCACTTGTTAGTGACACACTAATAGTATATTTATAAAATATAAAAAATTTAGTGATATTTTCCATCTTGCCCTAAAAGTATATCTATTTTGTAAATAAGAAGTAGAAAATACGAGAGAGAGTAGGTGTACCTTATACATGATGTGGGTCAGGTTGTGAAGAACGTTTTGTAGAACATTTGATTTGATTGATATATATGTATGTGCCTTGTAGTATATTTTAATCAAGTGTCAGAATTGGACTACATTTAGTGAGGGAGCAAGGTTAATCAGAATTTTGGGTGACAAAATTGGACTAAACAATGACACATGACATTGCGAGTAGGGGTGAAAGTGAACTGTTACTCTATTTATAGTGATTTATGTGAAATGAACTCTAAACTATATAGTATGTGAACTATATTTATGGTGATTTGTGTGATGTGAACTATTACTTGTCACTTTTGTATCCTCATTGTGAACTAAGAATTATAGTATGTTCACTATTAATTTATATTCATTTTGAGAATATGAGCTATGTTATATTGTAGTCATAGTATGCTTTACGTAGAACATATTTTCCTCCAATAAGTGTGTGTTTGGTTCGTGGGATATGCTGGATAAGATTTGGCTGCTACTTTTTTGTGTTTGGTTTATGAGCTATTACAAGATGGGTGATCTCCATGGAAATATTCCTCAAATGTATTTGATGGTTGGGTTTGATCAAATTGACCAAATAGAAAATAGCTTTTTATCCTTGCTTATTGACGACGCAGCTTGTTTTGATAGTGTTGGGGGGAAATATTCCATCTTCGGGGTTATTGCATTAACAGGACAAAGGCAGGTGATTGATTCAAAGGTTTCCAGCATATAACTCCGGGAATACAGTGGATCAAGTTCGAAGTATGGAGGCAAACTCTAGTTCGGAGTATATCTTCGAACTTGGACCTTTCCGAGGGTTTCCTTGCCAGCTAAGATGGAAGACTTATCTTCTTTCTCATTAGATTAGTCTTTTACCATTTTAGCCCTATTAAGGGTACCGAATAGTTTCCACTATGTCAGTTGTAATAGAGGGGTAAAAAAATATTTTCCTTAATGTTTGGGCCTATAAATACCCCCCGTTTTACCCTGTAATGGGGACCGAAGACAAGTTATTCAACATACATTTTCGAAATGTTTTAAGCTATTATCCTTTCGGAGGCTTGAAATAGTTTACTTCGCAAACACTTCGTTTGTTAGTTTCTAACCTTCAGAAACCTGTTAGCGTAATCTTTTACGCCAACAGTTGGCGCCGTCCGTGGGGAACCTAGTCCAAAAAACTTCGTTCTCTACCAAGTTCTCAAACCATGCCTCCCAAGCGGAGTGCAGGTGGTAGTCCTGTTTGGAGGTCTCCTCGGACCTCCGGAGCAAGATCTTCAAACACAGTTGAGGTCGGAGGACCTTCGACGTTTCCTCCACCTCAAACTCCGGAAGGAATTCCCCTTCCTCGAGCATACGGAGTTCCTCCACCAACTCCATCTATACTTCGGCCATCCGGAGTCCCTCTTCCACCTCAAGTTCCACTTCGAACTGATGCCTACAGTTCTCAAGACCCGGAAGATCCTTCCGGAGGAGATGAAGATGGTCTTGGTGATATGGCCGCTCAAATGGCTAGTCTCCAAGCTGAAGTAGCAAGGTGGTGACAAGAAGCCGCAGATAGGCTTCGTTCTCAGGCCACCCCAGTCATCCCCGAAGTACCCGAAGACGACAAACTTCCTTATCCCGAAGCCCCGGAGAACGCTTCCATTGACACCGAGTCTCCGCTGCATCCTGAGTTGCAGAAAGTGCGCTTCGACCCTAAGTTCAAAACTTCGAAGCTTTGCAAGTACTCCGGAGATGAAGATCCTAGAGAGTTCGCCCGTTCTTATGCATTACCAATTGAAACCAGCGGAGGAGTGCGAGACACTATGGCCAAATGTTTTCCCCCAGCTCTCCAAGGAGTGGCATTGCGGTGGTTCTGGTCTCTGAAACCAGGATCAATCAGTTCATGGGGGCAGTTGAGGAAGAAGTTCGTGAGCAACTTTCAGGGTACCTTCGTACCCCCAATGTCAACAAGAAGCCTTTTCCAGGTGAAACAGCTCCCTGGAGAGACTTTAAGACAGTATTTCAAGCGCTTCGCTCATACAAAGTCGCAAATTCGAGGGTTAACTACGTCTTCTGTGGTTGACGCAGCTCGAGAGGGAGTTATTCATGCAGGCCTTCTTGATAAACTTCACAGGAAAAAGATATCTTCTATTTCTCAGTTGATGTCTTATTTCGAAGAGTATGCAAGGTCAAAAGAGGGACGGCTTCGGAGAACTGCTGCAACTCCATCGATACTGCAAGAAGTTAAGTTGGAAGTGAAAACTTCAACACAGCCGCAAGGGCCTAGCTTCGAAGCTCAGCATGACAGGAGTCGGGGGCAAAAGCATCCTCGTTTAGAAGTTTTGAACATTGCACCCCCGCAGAAGTTTGCCCAAAGAGCTCCGCAGCCTTCAGGAAGCAAGACCAGTGGCTGGAGGCCGCCAGGGAAACCGGCTGGCAAAGCCGAGGCCTTTTTCTGCTGTATCCACGGTGAAAATCGGAGCCACGCAACTGATGCATGCAAATCTATACTTGCCTTGAGAGGAGAGTACTTGGATAGAACTTTGGGTCGAGGCACTAATGACCGAGTTCCAACTGAAGTACGTCCGGAGCCTGTCCAGGCTGTGGCACGAATAGAGAACTTCGACCCTGCAAGACGGCCTCTGGTGGTCAATGTTATGCCACCTCCAAAGCAAGAAGAGGGGCAAGATCGAGGGAAAAGAGTAGTCCTCCCCATCTCTGGAGGAGGGACCCTCGGAAGTATGTCGAAGAGGCAGAGAAGAGAATATGTTAGAGAAGTGGGCCATATTGGGACCTCTTCGTCTGTAGCTGCTATGCCCGAATGGTCCCATGTGCCAATATCTTTTTCTACAGATGATGCAGCTGGTATTAAGTTTCCACATGCAGACCCACTCGTCATCACTGCCGACATAGCAAGGACTGAGGTCCGGAGAGTGCTAATTGACGGAGGGAGTTCGGCGGATATTATTTTTGTCCAAGCTTTTGATCAACTCTGCATATCCAGAAAGCATCATCTTCCAGCAGCCCGTCCTTTACAAGGCTTTGCAGGACCCCCTCTTGATGCCCTCGGCCAAATTGGCCTGGAAGTTACTTTCGGAGAGGGGCCACTGGCTAGGACAGAAGAAGTGATTTTCGATGTTGTGGATGCTCCATATGCATACAATGTCATCTTCGGAAGGGGCATGCTGAATCAATTCGGAGCTGTGGCGCATCATAATTACCTGTGTATGAAGATGCCCACACAGGCGGGAGTGCTCACCATTTTCGGAGATCAGGCCATTGCGCGAAGAGCGGAGTATGGTCATGGCCCTCCTCTTGACCCGAGACAAGTGAACAGCGTACAAGATAACACAGAGAATTCCTCTGCTCCTGACGAATCTTTGAAGAAATCCTTCCCAAGGCCAAGCCCCGAAGGAGAAATTGCAACGAAGGTATTGTCAGAGATGGCAAGGAATATTCATTTCAATTTGGCAAAGACTTGCCTCCAGAAGTCGCTACTTCGTTAGAAAAAGTAGTTGAGGAGAATTTAGATGTCTTTGCTTGGTCTGACGAAGACATCACCGTAGTCAGTAGGGATATTATTGAGCACATTTTACTTGTGAATCCAAAGGCTCGGCCTATCCGACAAGGACTTCGGAAGTTATCCACAGAGAGAGCTATCCTTGCCAAAGACGAAGTGGAAAAGCTGTTGAAGGCTGGGATTATCAGAGAAGTGGCTCATACGGAGTGGTTAGCCAACCCAGTCTTCGTTAGGAAGAAGTCTTCCGGGAAGTGGCGCATGTGTATTGATTTTACATCTCTGAATAAAGCATGCCCCCGCGACCCCTACCCCATGCCCCGAATTGATCAATTGGTCGACTCTACTGCCGGTTCGAAGTTATTAAGCTTCCTCGACGCGTACTCCGGCTATCATCAAATCTGGCTAAAGCGCGAAGATGAAATCAATACAAGCTTTGTAACTCCTTCAGGAGTCTTCTGTTATGTAAGAATGCCCTTTGGCTTAAGAAATGTCGGGGCTACTTTTTCAAGGTTAATTGCTAAGGCTCTAGGTCATCAATTAGGTCGCAATGTAGAGGCCTATATGGATGATATTGTAATAAAGAGTGCTTTAAAGCACCAACATAGCCTAGTCTTAGCAGAAACATTAAATAGCCTTCGGGCATGTGGGATCCGTCTTAACCCCGAAAAATGTATCTTCGGGGCGCAGGCTGGAAAATTGTTAGGGTATCTAGTTTCAAGCAGAGGGATCGAAGCTAGCCCCACTCAGATAACTGTGTTGCAAAGGATGGCTCCCCCAGAGAATTTAAAGCAAGTGCAAAAGCTGACTGGTCGTCTTGCAGCACTTAGCAGGTTCTTGGCAAGGTCTGCGGAGAGAAGTTTGCCTATCTTTAAAGCATTGAAAGGGTCCGAAGATTTTGCATGGACACCGGAGTGTCAAAAGAGCTTCGAAGATATTAAGAATTATCTCAGTAACCTCGCTACACTCACGGTGCCTATTGCGGACGAAACCCTACTCCTCTAACTTGCAGCTACTGGCTCGGCTGTCAGTGCAGTCCTTGTCAGAGAGGTTGATTTCAACGGGAAGTTGGTACAGAATCCAGTTTATTTTGTGTCCGAAGCATTATCTGGAGCAAAAACAAGATATTCCGAGCTTGAGAAATTCACTTATTCTCTGATAATGGATTCGAGGAAGCTAAGGCATTATTTTTTGGCACATAATGTAATTGTACCAACTTAATATCCTTTGGGAGATATGCTCCGAAGTAAGGATTCTACAGGAAGAATTGGGAAGTGGGCTGTGGAGTTAGCACCCTTCGGCATATCCTTTGTGGCAAGAACAACAATTAAGTCACAAGTGTTGGCGGACTTCGTGGCAGAATGGCCTCCCCCTGTAGCATGGGCTCCGGAAAAGCCAAGTGAAGGGATTTGGACTATTTACTCTGATGGAGCTTTCCAAGCATCTGGAGCAGGTGTCGGAGCTGTGATAATTTCGCTTTCAGGGCAAAAGGCAATGTACTCCGCAAGACTCAACTTTAAGTCTACCAATAATACAGCTCAGATTGTAGCAGGGCGCGTAGATAAGAGCTTTCAAGTTCGGCATCCACAGCTTGCAAAATACTTGGAAGAAATCCGTAAGATTGAAGCAACATTTAAAGGGATTTCCATTCGGAGTATACCTAGAGCAGAAAATGCACAGGCTGACATCTTAGCGAAAGCTACAGCCAGAGCTATGGACATACCAGAAGAAGCTTTTTATGAAGAACTCAGTACACCTTTGGTGCCACAAATCCCTGCTGCGGAAGTCCTTTGCATTCCAAGTACAGACTTGCGAAGTTCAATTATGGAATTATTGCATGGAGAAGCAAATATGTCCGAAGAGCCACAACTTTCGAGGTTAAAAATTAGAATTCGGAATTATCATTTAATCAACGGTATTTTATACAAGGCCGGAGTATGCTCCCCTTTGCTCCGATGTATATCTCAAGCTGAGGGTCAAGAAATTCTTCGAGAGATTCATGAAGGACTCTGTGGTAGTCATTTAGCCCCTCGAGCTTTGGCAGGAAAAACACTTCGCCAGGGGCTTTATTGGCCTACAATAGTAGCTGATGCGGAGAGCTTAGTTCGCACTTGCCAAGGATGTCAGTGGATGGGACGAAGAAGTCATCGCCCACCAACTACTCTTCAAGTCATTGCTCCAGTATGGCCCATGGCCAGATGGGGCATGGATCTTATTGGTCCCTTCCCAGTAGCAAAAGGAAATTTGAAGTTCGCAGTGGTAGCAATCGAATACTTTTCAAAGTGGGTCTAAGCAGAGCCCCTAACAGCTATCACTTCAAATAATGTCCAAAAATTTTTCTGGAAAAATATTATATGCCGGTTCGGAGTGCCTCGGTAGCTGACAGTGGATAATGGAACACAGTTTGATGCAGAACCCTTTAGGAAATTCTGTGAAGACCTAGGCATCCAACTATGTTTTGCTGCAGTAAGACATCCTCAGTATAATGGAGCTGTTGAAAGAGCCAATGGTAATATCTTGTCAGGGTTGAATCGAAGAATAGTAGGATTGGCAAAAGGATTGTGGACCGAAGAGCTCCCAAAGATCCTATGGTCCATCCTGACAACTCAGACAAGGTCCACCGGTTTCACTCCTTTCAGACTACTATTCGGAGATGAAGCTATGACACCAACGGAGCTTAAAGGAGGATCCCTTCGCAGCACCGAATCGGAAATAGAAGCAGAAAGATAAACTTCGCTTGATTTAACAGAAGAGACAAGACTTTGAGCTGTTGCAAATTTATCAAAGTATCAGCAGCAGACGAAAACTTGGTTCGACCTGAAGGTCAAGATTAATGAACTTAGGTCGGGTCATCTCGTATTGTGAAGTATCATAGCGCTAGGGAAATTAGGAAGTAAGTGGGAAGGTCCATACATAATTGTTCGCTCAGGGCGTCCTGGTTCTTTCAAGTTAGCTAATTTGGAAGGTGAAGAGTTAGCGCATACATGGCATGCAGAGCACCTAAAGCGATATTTCGCATAGGGGCTCCTTGTAATCATTTGTAAACACCTTTCAAATCAATAAAGTATATGGTTCAGATAATGCCTACCCCTCATAAACTTCCCACTTCTAAGTGGACGCACTGGAATAGCGGAGTTGACCGAGAGGGAAGTGTCATTAATTTGAATCATATTTTTTGGACTTCGGACCACTGGTCCGAAGTTTCCGACGAGGTGGGAAAGCCACCAAAGAATGCGGAGTCCAAGCCACCGGATTGAAGACATCCGTAAAAAGAGTCCAAGGAGACCAAATAATGCGGAGTCCAAGCCACCAGCTTGAAGGCATCCGTAAAAAGAGTCCAAGGAGACCACTGCGAATTCCAAACCACCGGTTTGATAGAATTCGTAAAAAGAGCCGAAGGAGGCCAAAACAAACAGAGTTTGAGCTCATGAGCTTCGAATATCTGTGAAAAAAGTCCAAAGTGACCAATCATTTGGGACACTAAAGTGTCCGAAAAGTTGTCCAAAGTGATTTCTTCCAAAACACAAGGTACTAAGTTACCAATCTTCAGACTTCAAGTAGTCGAAGACATTTTATAAGATTTTAATCAATCTTTAAATTGCTGAGGGGCTACGAGCCACCAAAATTATACTCCTAAGTTTTTCTTTGCACCTAACCATATTTGAATATAGTTCGAAGTTGCTTACGCCCAAAGAGGGGCTGGGAAATAGGGAGACAATTTTAAATAAATATTTATTATTCGAACAAATTATGATTACATCATGAAAAATCGGTATCTATACTGAGAAGGAATCGAAGACCCCTTCGATCTCTAGAGCTAAGGTTGGAATGACTAGTTCTAGAGCCGGGAGTTCTAACAACTTTGCGTTTAACTCTCCTACCTCCCTTCGAAGCTCTAAAGTCTTTCTGTTCTTGTTGAAGCTCGGCCCAAGTTCGGAGTCATTCGGGGCTCCTTTCCCAGCTTCCAAGTTCTTCAGGCTTTTTACCTTGAGTTTCATCTTCATCTTCGGACCATGCAATGTATTCGGAAGATGAAGTTTCCAAGTTAACCTCTTTTTCTTCCTCTTTAATATAAGATAATATATTTTTGCTTACTTCGGGCGTAATTTCACCGGAGCTATCTCGAGGAACTAAAAATCGAGGGCGCTTGTGAACTTTTAAAAGATCGAAGGTAGCCCATAGTAGGCGGAGTTCTTCATCAATGTACAAAAGCCTAAAAACACGATAAGCAAATTTTCATTCATAAATGTACAAAAGCATGATTCTTTACATAGTCAGGATCCTAAGGTAAATCTAGACCTGCGGGTTTGGCGGAGGCTGGATGCTCGAAGCTTGCAACCGAGCTTGCTTTTGGTGTTTCCCTTCATCAATCCAAGCCTTGATCGCAGTGCGACCTTCGGCTCTCCATGAAGCTTGGAAGTCTTGCCAAGCAGCGGCTACGTCTTCGGAAGGATTGAGAAGCTGGTTTTCGTCGAAGGTAATGGGAGCCGCCTCTGCGTTCGGAGTTATCGTTATCCCCAGATATTCATAGTAGCGAAGTATGCCGATAGCAGTCACTTGTCTGGAGAGTTCTCCGTATTGAATGCCTGTCATCTTCATCGTCTTCGCAGCTCCTTAGATCATTTTTAACCACTGAAGCAAGGAGACGTTGTCGTTTGAAGGAAGTGTCCCAGTAGTACCGAAGTACTCTAGGACACCTAGGAGTTGGTTCATGACCTCCGCAACTACCTTCTCCGACTTCAGCTTGTCTTCAAGTAAAGCGTCCTTCGCCGAAGTCAGCTCCTCTACCACAGCGGAGAGCCTAGCTGCCTCTGTAGCTAGAGAATTTTTCTGAGTAAGCAGGTTACTAGCCTCCTCCGCAGCTTTGGCTTTTTCCTCTTGGAGCTTGACAAGTTCAGCCCCCGCCGTAGCATGCTCCGCCCGCATCTTTTCTATTTCCGCCCGAAGCACAATTTGTTCTGCTTCGAGCTCCTTATTCGCAGTTTCCAAGCTTTGCCTGGCCCTCCGCTCTGCTGAGACCATGTCGTCTAATTGGGAAACTCGACCTTCGGAAATGTTAAGATTTCTTTGAAGAGTGGCGTTTTCCTCTCGAAGGCGAAGGCTTCCGCGTTCGTTTGAAATGTTCGCAGCTCGGGCCAAGACTATTTGCTGCAAAGGGAAAAACCAAGGTGAGAAATTATTTGTATATAAGATTAATTCTGTTTTGCAGATACTTCGTACCTGGTACGCTGCACGCTCCATAGCAGCGTTGAGCTCCGAACCCTTAGCCTCCCTCAAGATGGCTACCAAGTCTGTCTCCCCGACTTCGCGGCTAGCTCGATCTAAAGGCTCGAGCAAAGTCCGAAGTCTGGTTCTTCGCTCCAAGAAAGGAGCTAGAAGAGGGAGCATAGACAAGGCCCTCTGGTTGTCTTCATTCAGCGAGGGGCCAGAGCGCTGGGCCGTATCTTTTGGAACTTCGGCAGATTGACCTCCCTCTGTAGATTGGCTTTCGTTTGTCGATTCAGACAGAGTTGATCCTGAGCTTGAGCAGGGAGGGGGTTCATCTTGCCTTTACCTTTTCTAGGTCCCATTTGAGCGACTTCTGGAATTGGCTCCGGAGTGGCCGAAGTCCCAGGATTGGTATCTTCGGGATGACCCTCTTCCATAGAAGCAGATCCTGTTGAAGCAAAGGTATTATACATTGTATAATTTCGTAGGAAAAAGAACAAAAGAATTATGTGAAGTTTACCTCTGAAGTCTTGTCGACGGGTGAGCATCGGACTGCTTGGCGGGTCGAAGGCTACTCCAAAGTCTTCGTCGGAGTCAGAATTCATAATTAAATCTTCGACTCTTGGAGCCTCTTCGGGAGCGGCCGTCGTTACTTCACCCGGAACCGAAGTTGATTCTATAGCAACTTCGACTCCACCTTCGTCCATAGGGGCTTCATCTCGCGATAAGTCCTCTTGAGCAACCGAAGTCCCCACTTTCCCAAGGTTGCCTTGAGACTCCGGCACGCTCGCAGCATCATCAATGTTTGCATCTGTTTGGGCTGCATCCTTGTCAATCAAGTCAACAAGCATTCTACCTTCATCCTCCGAGGAATCGGAGACCGAAGCTATTGGGCTTGGAGGCGCCGCAGTTTTTGGCTTTCGGGCTACCTTCTTCGATGGAGTCTTGGCAGAGGTCGAGGCTCCAGCTTCGGCCTTCCTTTTCTTAGGCCCTTGCTCCGAAGGCACCCAATCCAAAAGAGGAGGCGGAACAACTTCGAGTAGCCCCCATACTCAGTTGGACCGCTCCCAAGTACCTACCAACTTAATCCTCGATTCTTTCTCGGCCGGAGTCGGGACTCCTAGAATTTTCTCCGAAGCTCGTACAATCTGCTCCGAAGTCATAGGAGCTGAAGAAGCTGGAAGATGAGTTAACGTTTGTTATTTCTTCGAATAAATATACATGACATATGTTGTTTTCGAAGTTACCTGCAGGGCTCGATCTCGAAGAAATCTTGCGGAGGCCACCCTCCGGATCTTCCTCGAAGGTGATTGGCCAGTTGGGCATCAGGGGGGATTTGGAGTCCGATGAACTCCTCTGCCAGATCCCTCATACTCAGGCGATGGCTAATCCGTTGAACTAGGCTCAGGCGAGCTTCAAGCTGGCCTGGATCCAGATGAACAAGAGCTTCCCTCCGGAAGTTTATGTCCCGAAGAGGTCCAGCTAGACGACTCCCTGCCCCAACTTCGGCATAAAACCATCGGAGGATCCAATCAGTGTACCACCTGGCATTGATGGCCTTGGCTGGAAACCGAAGAGCGTACTCATCTCGAAGTCGGAAGTTAATACTCCCGAAGGCCACCACCATCTTCTCACCTCCGGGGCCTACGAAGGTCTTGGGCTGGCACGAAGATCGATGTAAAGCTGCGAAGATTTCTGCTCTACCTTCACATCCTTCGGCTCGCAACGCCCACTCGAAGATGGAGAGGCGTGCTATCGTGTTCGGAGAGAGCTGGGGGAGAGTAACATGGAATAAATCTAGTACCTCGGCTAGGAAGTCGACAGCCGGAAGTCCCAATCCAGCTTCGAAAAAAGCTTCGAAGACGACCACTTCTCCAGGCCTTGGCGAAGGAATACTTTCTTTTCCAGGTTTCCAGATCACTATCTCCGAACTGATCTTGCCTTCTATCACAGCCACGAGCGATTCCCTCTTGCAGGTTGAAGGTCCTAACTGAAAGGACTGATCCGCATACTTCGTCGACGCCGGGAGGAGATCATGAGGATCTTCGCGTTGGGCATTTCTCCCTGACACCGCCATTGCTGCTACTGTAGCCATCGGAGTCGCCGTCACTGATGTCGCTGCCGCCGCTGCAGCCGCAGCCTGCTGCCGAGCCAAGGTTGAAGCCGCTCCAAGAACCTTGAAGCTGGTTTTCGCCATGGGATCGCACGAGTTACTTGAGAGGAAAAATGGAGGCTGGGGCTTGTCTGCTGGTTTGTTGGCACAAAAGCGGTGAGAAGGTACTAGAGAAGGGCCTGGGCTTTCTATTTATAGCCCAGGCCACGATTTTTTACCGTTTGTATCTGTCGTTTCGCATTCTTAACCGTTATCTTATTGCAGAGTTAACGCATCGCGTAACTTCCGTTAGAAGAAAAAAGCCAACGACTATTTCTTCTAAGTCTAAAAAAGCTTTCGGGCTTCTCAAGTTAATTCTAAGATAGTTCGAATGTAACTTTCTTAGAAGTGGATTCGAAGTTTTGCATCTCCACGTATTTCGGAAGTAGATTAAATCTGTTAACCCTTACGCATGATTATTTTTCTTGCGTATACTGCTCTCCTAACATTACAGATTTAGCGGAGAAGCGTATTCGAGGGGCTACTGTTGGGGGAAAATATTTCATCTTCGGGGTTATTGCAGTAACAGGACAAAGGCAAGTGATTGATTCAAAGGTTTCCAGCATATAACTTCGGGAATACAGTTGATCAAGTTTGAAGTACGGAGGCGAACTCTAGTTCGGAGTATATCTTCGAACTTGGACCTTTCCGAGGGTTTCCTTGCCAGCTAAGATGGAAGACTTATCTTCTTTCTCATTAGATTAGTCTTTTACCATTTTAGCCCTATTAAGGATAACGAATAGTTTCCACTATGTCGGTTGTAATAGAGGGGTAAAAAGGTCTTTTCCTTAATGTTTGGGCCTATAAATACCCCCCGTTTTACCCTGTAATGGGGACCGAAGACAAGTTATTCAACATACATTTACGAACTGTTTTAAGCTATTATCCTTTCGGAGGCTTGAAATAGTTTACTTCGCAAACACTTCGTTTGTTAGTTTCTAACCTTCAGAAACCTGTTAGCGTAATCTTTTACGCCAACAGATAGTTATTCATCCTTGCTTTTTGATGGATGTGGCTTGTTTTGATAGTTATTCATCCTTGCTTCTTGACGATGTGGTTTGTTTTGATTGGTTGGGATGGTTCAATTTTTAGATAGAAAGCTATAAATGATTTTCCTCCTTAACTACTTATAAAATTTACGATCTGATTACATAATTGTACTCATTAAACGTAAATATATAAAACAAGACAACATATGATTATATTTTTATTATATATATGATAAGTGGGGTTAACTAAATTTAGATTTATCTCATTCAAGTTATAATTAGCTTATCTCATCATCTAACAAATCACCCAATATTGATTGCCCCATCCCTAAATACAAGCATCGCCATATCCTTCTCAACCTTGCACTTGAACTAAACTGATCATAAATAGCCTAGTGTCATCGGTTGAATCCATAACAAGATAGATACCACCAGGATATAGCCGAGCGGCGACGATTTCTAGAGATGAAGGGTAAACTTGTGTTGGGGCAGAAGAATATTGGAATAAGATATTAGACTAATTCTTCATTGCTTCTCAATTGAGTACAAGAGATCCTTTACATAGAAAAGACTAACATGATATCTAATGAAATAATCTGTATTATATAAAAATCAATCTAATCTATATATCTAATTCCTAACTAAAAAAATACATTCTATTTTAACCTTACCTTTTAAATACTCTATCTAATATAATCTAATCTTACATTTTTTAAAAAATATCAAATTGCTAATTATTGCTACAGTAGTCATGGGAACTATTCATGCTACAACACTCACACGGTACTATTCACATGGGCTAGGCCTAGCAGCCCTGGCCCACTACTATGACACTGAGAGTGTGAGATGAATTTGGTTATACATGCCTAATTAAATTTAGACCAAGCCAAATGCCAATAGATGACTGATGAGTGATGATGCTGAATATTTCAGACATGCAAAAAACATATATAAGTGTGTATCTATCAGCAAACTGAGTCTTCTTAAGTTAGCAATAACTGCATCACTAATAAATAATTTCAATGCTGTCTTATGCTTTTTTTTCATGTTGTACTGGTGCAATGATATAGATGGAAAGAATGATTCAGAAAGGATCGTTTGATAATTGTATCAAATTATTTAAGAAGAAAAAAAAACAAAGTGAAGAAGAACTGACAATTAGCCAAGAAAAATAACATAAGCAACCTAATTTGCTTATATCCAAGTCCACCAACACAAACCGGGTCAATATGAATATCCATACATGTCATGAATATCTACATCACAACAGATTTGTAGAGTTCAGTGATCTGATGACGAATAAGTGCAGACAAAAACAAAACCAAGGGAGTCATCCGTACCGAACAGGAAGCAACACAACAAGAACAGGTAATTAAGAAATGACAGTGTCCTCCTAAATCTGCCTTCCTACCTGAGAAAATAATCAAAGCTGTAGCTTCTGCAAACAATCGCAGTTGGAAAGATTCCATCAGAATTACTAATCTGGCAAACTTTAGCTCCAAGATAATAAACACTGATAGAATACTAAGCAAATGAATCAGAGAACAAGTCTGTATGCACGATTTCGCAGTCTGTCTTTAGCCTTCTCTGTCCTGATCAGCGGAGTACATCTAAGACTGTTTCATGTAAAATTTTGCATAGTATATTTCTATGCCGTCTTCAGAAGATTGATGGGCCATGTTTACTCAGTACTCACCCATGAAGATGCAGTCATAGTCTCATTACTCTCGTACAGGTTGAACATATGGCTTCCGTTTATTAAGTTGTAGCAGTTAGTTTCTTGCCAAGAATAGTAATATCTATTGCTCTATTTCTCAAATATTGGGTTGTGATTCTTATGAAAAAGAAGAAAAGTCTACCTAATTAGCGGTTGTGGAGCCGGACCCAAAACATAAGGTGGTGTTTGGTTCAAGAGACGAGGTGGAATAGGATGGGACGGTCCTATTTTTTACACTGTTTGGTTTGGAGTCAGGTGAAATGGAGTCGTCCCACCAAGGAATATTCTTTCAATATTCGGGACGAACTCGTTCCCTAAAAAGGAGGGACGAGCTCGTCCCACCTCGTGAACGAAGGCTCTGAGACGGGACCAGATATTCTGTGCAGGACTTGGCGGACGGCGACGGTAGGCGGTGGTTGGTGGGCGACGACGGACGGCAGTGGTCGGCGGGCGATGGATGGCGGGCGGCGACGACGTGCGGCGGCGATTGGCGATGGTGTCTGGAGGCCGGCGGACGGCGGCGACGGCTAGGGGTGGGCGGCGGCCGAGGGTGGGCAGCGGCCAGGAGTGGGTGGCGGCTGTCGGCCGGCGGTGGAGGGCAGTGTGGGCTGGCGGCGTGGGCGATGGTGGGCGGTGGCGTGGGCCAACGCGCTCAGGTCCAGTGGGGCACTGGCGGAGGGCGGCAGCGGGTGGTGGCCTGCGGCGGCGCTCGAGGCGGGCGGCGGCCGGGCGGGCAGCGGCCGAAGCGGGCTGCGGCCCGAGGCGGCGAGGGCTTCCGGCGGCGGGAGGCGGCGAGGGCGGGAAGCGGCGGCGGGCTGGGCGCGGGAGGCGGCGGCGGCGTGGAGCGGCGCGTGGGACCGGGCGGCCGGCGGCGGCGGTGGTCGGCCGGCGGCGGCGGGAGGCGGCGGGTGCAGGAGGCGGCGGGCGCAGGAGGCGGCGGGCGCAAGAGCGGCAGCGGCGGGGAACGGGTACTGTGCGCGCGTATAGGGAGTTAGGGCTCCCTGTACGCGCGCGCGGTTGGGGAATAAATTCCCTAACTTCCGTCGGCCAGGGGGATCCGATCGGCCGCGGAAAAATCCCCGCTAACTTCCGTCGGCCACTGTCAGAAGCCGACGGAAGTTAAGTTAACTTCCGTCGGCCTCCAGGGGCCGACGGAAGTTATTTAACTTCCGTTGGCTTTCCCAAAAGCCGACGGAAGTTAATTTGGCCGACGGAAGTTTATCGTTTTCCTGTAGTGTTAGGGATGGGCCGACGGTTTTGAAATGGTGTAGGATCGATGTACCGACTAGAGTGGGTGAATAGGCGGTTTTTAAAACTAATTCAAATTTGATTAGCACTAGACAAATTCTTAATGAATAATCTTATCTAGATAAATGATCTTAAAGAAAAGTGACCAACAACTAGATTAAAATAGTGCAACCTAAGATGGCAAAGATAAATTACTCTAAGAATGTAAATTTGCACAATTTAACTTGCTCAAAGTAAAGGGGACAAGAGACAACCGAATTTTATCCCGAGGTTCGGAAATTTGCCAATTTCCTACGTCCTCGTTGAGGCGAGTTTCACTTGACCGCTCTCTTCACCAAGCCGCGGATTCCTCAAGGAGAAATTGGCTTGAAAATGAGCCGGCACCGGAAGTGTAACTCTTGGGCCTCGATCACTAGCGGTAGCTCTTCTCCACTCCGGATAGGCGAGCTCCAGCCTTCACAACCTTCTTGGAGAGATCACCGGTTTCTTCTCCGAGCTGCAATCAAAGCTAGAAGAAGACGATCAAGTGACAAAATGCAAATGCAATGCAATATATTCAATCACTTGATCACTCTTTTGCTTCCCAACCACACTAGTGCTCAATTTAGTGCTCAATGGTGGGAGAGAATCTCTAGTGCTCAAGTATGCTCAAGTGAGTGCCAAAAGTCTAGCAAAGGAGTTGTAGCAAGGGTTTATATAGCCACACACACAAAAAGTAGCCGTTACAAGAGTTAGGTGGCTCTCTGCGCAAAGTCGGTCTGACCGCCCATCTTGGGACGGTCGGACCGACCCTTACTGTAACGGCTAGAAAAATAGCCATTTTACTGATGTGACGGGGCTACCCGGTCTGACCGGCCATGCTGGCCCGGTTGGACCAACCCTACTCGGTTGGACCGGCCATCGGCTCGGTCGGACCAATAGCGTCCCCGTCGGCTCTATAAAACGCCATTTTTCTAAACCCGTGCAACCCGGTCGGACCGACCCCCTGTCCGGTTGGACCGCCCATCTCAGGCCGGTCTGACCGGACCTACATGGTCGGTCAGACCGCCAGGGCTGGAAACACTATAAAAGATGCATTTTTGTAGTTTCAAAAACTTGCCAGTTTTGTAACTTTTGCAACAACCACACATGATCAAAAGCTACTATATGCAATGCAAATTGGCACTTGAAAATCAACTCATAACTAAGATGCAACCCCTCTTTATAGTACGGCAAAAATAGAATTGAAACCTAGCCTAATTGATCGCTCCAAACACCTCGATCAATTTCTAGTTTTCTTCAAACCTTTTGTCGTTGCTCTTTAATACGTCCAGATCTTTGGGTTTTCCATCTTGTGCTCCATTTACGCGGGACCTAATCATTTCCTTCATACTTAAGAAAAATATTAGTCCACAAACGCGCGTTTATCATTAATTATCAAAACTCACATGGGGCCTAGATCTTCAAATGGGCCGAATGTGTTTCGCTGTGGAACGGAGGTTTCGGGGTGAAGTTTCATTTCTCTCAACCCACCAACCAAACACAAAACTAAAACATCTCCATCCCTCGTAATCAAACACGAGGTGAGATGATCCCATCCTAAGAAAGTAGGACAGAACCGTCCCATCCCACTTTGTTTCTGAACCAAACGGCACCTAAGGGGTTGAGTTTAAAGGACCCAAAACATAAGGGGTTGAGTTTAAAGGATTGAGTACACTTCATAGCCAAAAAAATATATGGATCAAATATCTATCGAAATATATAGTATCAATTTAAAATTGTCAAGTGAGAACAGAAAGTCTCCATTTTATACCACTACAAGAATAATTTAATACATATCAAAATCAATTATTTTATTTGAGAACCTAGACATCAAAATCAGATAACACCATGCAGCAAGGAGACACACACCCTTTTATACCACTACAAGAACAGTTTAATACATATCAAAATCAATTATTTTTTTTGAGAACCTAGACATCAAGATCAGGTAAAAACATGTAGCAAGGAGATACATATAAACCTTAGCCTAGTGTTCTAAATTCCACCTTCTCCCCAATCTAAAATATTATTAACTAGTTTGATTATTTCTATTTTTCTAGATAGTACAATCCATGCCACCAACAAATACATACACGGACATATTATATCTCTATTCTTTATACCTCCTCCATTTGGTCTCCCCACAACAAGCCACATCACGATTTTGCAGAAACATCTTTCGGTTTTTTTTTAATTTTGTGAAAGGATCCCCGTTTTTATCTCTAATTGTGGGAATGCCCAGTGTTGTATCCTCTCTACTAGATATTTTATATGCAAAGACGACAAAATTCTTAAATTCGGACCATACTCTGGAAAAAGAAAACGAGGTTTTTTTTGCAAAAGTACAAAAGTAGCAGGCCGCCGTGAGCCAGCACCCGCGTGCTCGTTCCCATTCGGCTGCCACCATCTCCTACGCCTAGCTCCGTGCGACCGTTCCTCACCGCCATCGCGGGCCGCCGTGACGCGTCGTTGCCGCTGCCGCCGCTCCCGCCCCCGCTTCCGACATCTCAATGGTATGTCCCTTCCTCGCCACCGGGCACCACTTGCCCCCACTCCTCCGTCCTCTCCCCCCGATTTTGCGGAAATAGTAGATCCGGCTGCGATACCGGACAGTTTGGTACATTTGGATCCCGCGATGGCTAATTGAACGAGGACTGGGCCATCAAGAACCGGGAGCAGAAGTCGGTCAAGAGGCAGAGCCGCCGGGACGACGGGAAGGGTCCCATCAATAGGCCTCAGGACTTCATCAGGGAGTTCCCAACAAGGAGCTCGACTTCATAAAGATGAGGACCCGGCTCAAAGTTCGCATGCTAGCGCTTGCCGAGAGCCTCAGCTCCAAGCTGATCTTTGCGATTCACATTCATGGGTCAGTGCTAGCAACAAAACAAGGGGGAATTCAAAAGCTTCTGATTTGTTTCAAAATTTTAACATTGTTTTTTTGTGTGTGATATGCCGCGCCACGGACTTGCATCCACACATGATGAAGATTTTGGGCAGGCTGCGGCTCACCTAGGTCCTGACCAGCGTCCCTAAAGGCTACTGATGCTAATGTCAAGAGGCTTCTTGTTGTCGAATCGTTTGTCACTTATGGGTAACTGAAAGCAAAACATGCTTCTCCATTGCAGTTTTTTGTTTTCACAGAAAATATATTGATTTGCCAATTTGTATTTACAGCGCTGAATTTTTGTTTACTGATGTGTAACTATAGGTTCCCGAATTTGAAGAATGTGAATGATCTTATTTACAAGAAGGTCTATGGTTTTCTGGACAAGGAGCCTTTCCCTCTTACTAGCAATGATCTAATTGAGAAGGTATTTGTGTTGTTGCACCTTCTAAAGATTGAGGTTAGGAGGCATCAGTAAATCTTTGTACAACAGGCTATTGGGTGGGCGATAAGCATAGAAATTAACAGCAACACACAATGTTTGTCAGTTGTTCACTGGGATGTATTTTGGAGGTCTAATTTACAAATAAAACATGGAGTTAACATTAGCACTATCTGAAACCTCGTTCTCAAATTGCAAATGGTAACTTTTAGACGTTTAAGAGCTCATATTTAACACGCTACACCACTTCAGTTTGGATCATCATCACCACTGTTACATAGATTGCTTGGATCGATTTTTTGGTACCCTGCCACAGGTTTAAAATGCATTTTGGGTTATGCTTAAATTTTCGTTTTGATGGCCATCTCAGTTTTGTTCTTGTGCACAAGTGATAGGAGGTCACTCATAGTTTCCCAGACAGATGCAATTTCAATACTCTAAAGAAAAAAGTTGGTTATAATTTTGGCTGTTGAGGAGATAACTAAAATTTCACCATCTGTACATGACTGAAAACAGGCTCTAGGAGAGCATGGTATCATATGCCTAGAAGATTTGGTGCATGCAATTGCAACAGCCAGTCTACAGTTCAAAGAATGCCCTTCAAGCTCAAGTGGCCAGAGAGGAGGCTGCAGGGTTTCTTCATCCGCAGCCTCCCCTTCTGTGGGCACTTGACATCATATTCAAAATTTAGAAAAATATCTTTTAAAAATGATGTAGAACAAACATACAAATTCCCAAACTTTTCAATTTGAATTAATGATTTTTTGGTTGATTCCATTCAGATTCATGTGGGGTCGGACCCCTCCCTGTCTAGTTTAATCAAAATTAGGTTTTGCTCGTAAAAGTAATTGTTTAGGAGCTAAAAGCTAGTCTACATGACTATACCAATCTTGGCAGGATTTTGAAAACTAGGGATGGCTATCTGTTACTCCCTCTTTTTTTTAAATTACTTCATTGACTTTTATCACAACATTTAACTATTCGTTTTATTCAAAAATATTTTTGAAATATTATTTATTTTGTTATAATTTATTTTATTATTGAAGGTACTTCAAGCATAACTTATATTTTTTCATATTTTTGTAAAAATTTTAAATAAGATGAATAGTCAAATGTTATGATAAAAGTCAATGACGTCATTTTAAAAGGAGTGAACACTATATTTTTCATTACAACATAATGCAAATAATTAAAAAAATGAACAAATGGTGAAGGATCTCAACAGCCGATGGATCTCTAATTAGCAGTGATGTCCTTGGTTAGGCATGCCGATGCCTGTATCCAAATTGAACGCCATCGATTAAAGCAATAAATAAAAAATATTCTAGTAGTCTTGTAAGTTTATGAATTCATCAAATTTACAAATCAACATTGATCAACAATACATGGCTGCAACGAAGCTAGAAGGAAGCAAGGAGCAAATGTGAGCAATATACTGGGATTTGCCATGCATAGAGCCCAGACTACCATAGGGCACTGAGCGAGGGGTGTGTTTATTGGCAAATGCTCAATGACCTCTGTGGGATGGCTTGCATTATATATAGCGAAACGAAAGGCAAGTACATAACTAGTAGGTGGATGTAAATCAAGGCTAGGGAGACGCAGCTCCCTCTAATCAAGGGATTTACCCTAACTCACTATGGAAGGTACTGATATTGCTAATACCCCTTCAATCTGGATGTGCATCAAGTAGGTTCAGATTGTGTCCTAGAGAAGTGAATGCTGGAGCTGAAAGTGCCTTTGTCATAATGTCTGCCAACCGGTCTTTAGAAGATATGGGATGTAAATCAAGCTGTTTCATTGCAACACGCTCACGAACGAAATGATAATCAACTTTCGCATGCTTCATGCACCAATGAAAAATTGGATTGGTAGTGAGGTACATTGCACCAATATTGTCACACCAGAGACTGGGACGCTGAGACAAAGAAATCCCAAGTTCACGAAGTAGAATTTGAATCCATATAACCTCGGTAGTAGCATCAGAAACAACCTTGTATTTAGCCTCCGTGCTTGACCGTTAGGTCGTAGCCTGTTTTCTTGAACTCCAGCCAATGAGATTACCACCAACAAATATAGCATAGCTTCCCGTAATACGTCGATCATCCAAATTGCCAGCCCAGTCAACGTCTGAAAAGGATGAAGCTGGATTTTGTAAATCGAAGACCAAGATCAATGGTGGCTCGAAGATAGCGAAGAATACGCTTTATCGTAACCCAATGAGACATAGTTGATGAAGACATATATTGACACACCCGATTAACAGAGAATGAAATATCGGGACGAGTCAAAGAGAGATACTGAAGACTGCCAACAACACTCCAATATCTGGTGGCATCATTGGGAGATAGACAATCACCATCCGTGGAAGAAATATTTTCGGTCGGCACCATGGGAGTAGCAACGCCACTAGCCAAGAGCATGTTGGTGCGTAATAAGAGATCAAGTATATATTTTCGCTGAGTCAAAGTGAGCCCAATAGGGTGATGGTGCACTTCAATTCCCAAAAAGTAGCTCAACGGCCCTAGGTCCTTTACCACAAAATCATCCCGTAGTTGTCCAAGTAATCGATCGGTGGTAGTAGGAGATGAACTAATAATGATTATATCATCAACATAGATGAGAAAATAAATCTGAAGGCTACCCTTGTTGAAGATAAAAAGTGATACATCTGCTTTAGAAGGTGAGAACCCCAATTGTACCAACTTGGAAATGAGACGAGCAGACCATGCTCGAGGAACTTGTTTGAGGCCATATAAGGAGTTGTTAAGCCTGCAAATATAGTTTGGATGAGAAGAATCCTCAAAACTAGACGGCTACTTCATATATACTTCTTCATCAAGGAAGCCATGAAGGAATGCATTCGATCTGTATATCAATGTTCCGAATCACCCAACCACAAGAGACAACCATTGATAACACTAGTCGAATAGTAGTAGATTTCACGACTGGACCGAAGGTAGCATCTATTGGGGAATAAGGGAGTTACGCTAGCCGACAAATTTCAAAATTTTCGCCCCAAGCTCAAGACCCATGCTTGTGCGAGATCATAGATCGTTACCTTCTATCACGAGACGCGCTAGGTGCAACGGAAGAAAGATGTCAAAGAAGCGCGTCAAGCCTGTCATCGCTTTGTCCTGGTCGTTCCTCGTCAATCCAATCGATGAAGACGACATAGTTGTTCACGTGAAGAAGTCCATGAACATCGCTATTGGAGCAACACCTCCACGATATCCACACGTACAGGGATGGAGTACCTCCGACGGCAGTGTACTAACATCGTGAGAAACCAAGTGATGCTTTCACTATGGTTTTATCTTTATGATGAGTGATTGACAAGGTTGTCTGAATAATTTGGTTGTTTGTGTGAGTCATGGTATGGGTTGCATGGAGTTGCGTGTTTTGCTTGTCTCGTGTGTGCAGGGTTGAGATGCTTGTCAACTGTCGATGGCGGGTGATCAGGGTTAGACAGGGAGTCTAATGCCAGATGGTCGAGGATGCCAGATGAAGTTGAAAGTGTTCTCAGGCGTACGCATTTTGATAAGGCAAGACATGGAAGAACTGATGATCAAGACAAAGTGTTGATCAAGTCAGCGAAAGGGAAGCCAATGAAAATGATAAGGCGGCTCGAGGGATCGAGAGCGGGAGAGACTTGATGGCAGTCGAGTTCGCAGACTGATGACACATGTCGAAGATCTGGGAGCCTTTGTCGATTTTTGCTGAAAACTGTCATATCAGAAAATGTTTTTAATTCCAGTAAATAGGAGTTTATTTTTTTGTTTAGTAGTCTAGATTAAGTGTAATCTTTTAGTATTTTTCGGAATTTTCAAATTCTAAAAAAATATTAAAAGAATAGGATCAATGATGTAATAAATTAGAAGTATACATTAATGTATTTTCAGAAAATACATAATGATAATTAGGTAAATACTTAGACTTTTAACCCTAATGGTATTTTGGAGAATACCTTAATGGGATTGCCTGTATAAAGGACCCCGTGCCTAAGGGTTAGGGGATTTTTTGGCTGTTATTTTGGGGGCTACCAACCAGATATTTTGCATCATTGTGTGGTCAATTTCATTTTGTTCCTATGCATTAATCTGTGTATGTGTTGTTAATTGTTTGAGAAATATTTGTGTTGCTGGTTTTGATACAGCGCTGCGCTGAGTTATTTGCCACCGCTCGCTGAGCCTGTTCATCGTCATCAGAGCGATTCCGGCAAAAGAGCAGCGTCGCCGATTGCAGTGTGCCTTCAGAGCCTGGTTACTGTTCTGCACTTTGCACTGGTTTTTCTGAGAAGCGACTGTGCATTCGGTTTTCCTCTGGTTTTTCTTCAGTTTGATTTTCTTCTGGCTTTACTTTGCCGTCGTTTCCTCTAGTAATCACTGCTGGTTTTCTGCTGCTGGCCTGAGTCGCCGGTTACGGCCGCTGGGACAATGCCAACGCCTTCTAAGCGCTGCCGATCCACACAGAAACGCCACGAAAACCAAGTTGCCAGAGCCATCGACGCCAGGCTATTTTTATACTTGCTGTTCATTCTTATTCGATTGCCGTTGCATTTTTTTTTGGATTTGATCCAGCACTTCGTTTCTGTGTCTTATCCAAGTTTTGTCTGCTGATTTGCTTCTGATCATCAGGTTCTGTATTTGCTGTGAAAATTTCCACAAGAACTTATGTGTCGTGAACCAAGATTCAGCACACAAAACATCAATGCTTACTTTGATTAGTCTTGATATATTTTAATTTGATCTGCTGGTTGTTGCTCTCTTGTTCTCTGAGCTATGGTGTTCCTGCAGTTCCTTGCATTTTTGTGTCTAAGGCAGTTTGGTTTCAGGAGTTTTTTTGAGAAGAATAGGAGTTGCTAAACTATAGTGCGCAAGAATAGTTCTGTAGCTTCGGCAATCTACAAGGTAGCCTAGCAACCTATGCAGTTTCGTATGCATATGGATCAAAAGTTGAACTAGGAAATCAATTACTGGTTTGCTTGCCTAGTTCCATCAAGCTAGCCTGCACATTATTTTGTTGCATGCACTTTTTAATCACTTCATTTAAGGCACTGTATTGATACATTGGCCCATTGGTGTTTCGGCCAGGGAACCTGTTTTGCCGTGGGTACTGTACCAGCATGTAATAGTTGTGAAAGTACATATCTGAGTTTTTTTTTCATTTGCTACACATGATTTCTTTAATTGTGCAAGTCCTCTGGGTTTACTTGATAATTACGTACAATCACAACCAGCCAACTGGCTAGATTATTTCCGGTGCATACGATCTCTCAATCTGTCACATCACATCTTTTATGACAGGAGAGGAATATCACTTGTTTTTCTAGGACTTTGCTGTGTTAGTCCTTTGCGCTTCTGCTTGTTCATTGAGAGGAGCATTGGGTGTTTAGAACAGGCCATCAATTCACAAAAATTTATCGAGGCGCCTATTCACCCCCCTCTAGTCGCCATTCTGATCCCACACACCGCACTTGAGAGACGGAGAAGCCTCAATCTCAACAGTTGTGACCGAGAAAGGGAGGAGAGGAGTCTATGGTAGCTAGGTCTAATCTATGCTTAAACTTGTCTTCCAAGACCTCCTCCTCTCTTTATATAGGGCTAAGAGCCTCTGTCGTCCACATCTCAAAACCCACAAATTGGTTACAACCAATTTATATTCGTAACAGATCTAATCTATTTTCCCACATCGAAACTTCCGATCCTGCATCGGAACTTCCGACAGGGTATTTAGGTCTCTCAATTCAGTACGACATGCAATAGATCAAATCTGCTTTCGCCCACCTCGGAACTTCCAATACACATATCGAAACTTCCGATCAATACAATTTTCCTCGATTCCAAATCAGAACTTCTGGCTCGTCGGAACTTCCGATACCATATCGGAACTTCCAAAACAACTTTTGCACTCTAACTCGAGACTAGAAGAAAATCGGAACTTCCGGTACAAGAAATTTTCTTGGGCATATCAATCAATCTCCCACTTGCACAAGAACCAATTCTTTGCATGTTTCTTAATCCATCCCCTTAGGTGCGTGACCCGATAGGTTCATACACTAACGGCTGTTCACCGGAAATCGTTTCCAACTCACTGATCAATAGAGGTACCTAGCAGCACATATTGACCCCCAAAAGCGTACAAAATCAATATTTACTGAACTTTGATATACGCAAGCACAAGTCCCTTTACCACACGTCGCCAGTCAAGAGCAAGGCAAGATATGTGCCACTCTTGTTGGTTAGCTCGACATTTCACTCGATCAAGTACAGATTCAAATCATGACTAACTCCTTTGTCATAGTGGCACGACCATGCACTTTTCCAATACAATACCTTGAGGGGCCTAGAGACGACTCTCCCATTATTAGGAGGTGTAAATTCCATCTTAACTGCTCACATCACATGACATGTTTCACAATACACCTGAAAACAACCCTTATTACTATCCTATTACAGAATAGCATTAGGAAGCGTCTAAGTGTGTCAATACGTATTCTGGAATCAAATGACGATCTCAGGTCCAAGGACTCTACAGGTACACCATTCACCATTTGAGATGACAACTGATTACACATTACAATAATAATCCCAGCAGTATCTCAAGTGGGTCTATCCAACACCATGTTCACCATCATGTGTCCACATCACTGATTTGACATCTCTATATCTATGATCTGTGAAACGTGATCATAAATCAGTCAGATGTGCTAATCTATGTGTCATCACTGTCCGACATGATGATAAGATCAGGGATCCTTTTGAACAATATCGTTATAACACAAACAGTTTCACATAACAAGTCATCAACTCATTAATCAAATGTAAACGACATTTATTTAAGGAACAAGATAACAATTATCCTCACACATTAGCATAGACACCACTAGCATCTTCCACATACACATGACTCACTCATGCAAGTATCTAATACCCATGGAGCTCAGGTGCGCCTCATGCTTGGGCTGTGAAAGAGGCTTTGTCAACGGATCCTCTATGTTCAAATCCATGTGCACCTTGAAAATATTCACATCACCCCTCTCAATGATCTCGCAGATCAGGTGATATCGCTGAAGTATATGTTTGGACTTCTGGTGTGATCTAGGATCCTTGACTGGTGCAATGGCACCATTATTATAACAATAGAGGTCCACTAGATTGGACGCACTAGGAACAACACCTAGTGATGCGCACGGGATGCCCGATATTGCGTCAGAGGGGGTAAACTCAATTGGTGGAGGACTCGACGTTGATGATCCGGCTTCCAATCAGCATTGATCCGAACCCTACAATCGCTACCACCATGACTCTATTGGTTATTAACCACGCACGAACGTGATTGACCTCACCAAGAAGGCTTATCCCTACATGCGAATCAAGAACATAAGCAAGAACACGGAAACACAATCTCGTAAATAGATGAGAGATCGATTTCTCAAGCGGAGTTTCACAATCTAACGAACGTCGGAGTTCAATCTGCAAGGCAGTTCGAAACTAAGCAAAACCCAAACCTAATTTACGACGGCTATAGAGTATTAATATGCAGGGTTTGTGGAAAGTCTTCCCTAATATTGGTCTTAAGGCCCCAAACGGATACAAAGCCCAAAGTGGCCCAAAATGGTGACGCATCACCTGATGACTTGTTCGGATGACACAGAACGTTTCGTAACAAACCAGGACTTTCCACCAGATCCATTGGAAATATATTTTCGTTATCTTTCCAACGCCTTAAAGAACGCCTCAATCCGTCTCCGTACAAGAAAGTTATGCCCGTTTTAATGAAGGATGATGTGCTGAATCCGAACCGAAATCGGAGTTTGAAGTGGAATCCGAATTAGATTATTGTGCCGCCTCTCCCTCTTGTGTTTGATACAGAAGTGCTTCTCCCATGTTTCTTAGAGTAAAAATATCACCCATAAGTAGCATCCCATCTATATCCATATCATTATATAAAGTAAGAAACGAACGCACCTCATAATTAAGCTTCCGGGCACGAGAGCGAGTGATTGGTCCAGGAATGATAGAGTGTTGGATGTCTTTATCATTGTAATCGATGTCCTCATCATCCTCCCCATCTTGAATTTGAGTCTTCCCCGACTCAAACTCGTCTTCTTCTCCCAAATATGGCTTCAAATCTGAAATATTAAATGTGGGGCTAACCCCAAAATCCGCAGGCAACTCAAGCTGGTATGCATTGTCGTTAATTTTCTTAACTATACTGGAATGACCATCAACTCTAGGCATCAATTTAGACTTTCTCAAATCTAGAAATCTATCTTTACGTGAGTGTAACCAAACAAGATTACCTATTTCAAAGGTTAAATGTCTCTTGCCCTTACTACCAACAGTTTTATACTTTTCGGTCATCTTCTCAATGTGTTCTTTAGTTGTGGTATGTAATTTCAGAATAAAATCAGCACATGTCTTAGCATCTAAATGCACATGTTCAGAAGTAGGCAATGGCAAAAGATCAATGGGGGCACGAGGATTAAAGCCATACATAACCAGGAAAGGACTCACCTTGGTGGTAGAATGTATCGCTTGATTATATGCAAACTCCACATGTGGTAAACATTCTTCCCACATCTTCAAATTCTTCTTCAAAATAGCCTACAACATGGTGGGTAACGTACAATTAACTACCTCTGTTTGCCCATCGGTTTGACGGTGGCATATAGTGGAGAATAGCAACTTGGTTCCCAACTTGCACCATAAACTTCTCCAAAAGCGGCTCAAGAACTTCGCATCGCAATCAAAGACAATGGTGGTGGGCACTCCATGTAGGCGAATGATATCTCTGAAAAACAAATCAACAATATTTGTAAGCATCATCGCTCTTATGACAAGCTATAAAATGTGCCATTTTTGAGAATCGATTGACCACCACAAATATACTATCCCCCCCTCTTTGTTCTAGGTAAACCTAAGACAAAGTCCATTGATATATGCTCCCAAGGGACGCTAGGAACAGGAAGAGGCATATAAAGTCCAAAGGGATTCAAGCGTGACTTAGCTTTGTTACATATAGTGCAGCATGAGATGTAGTGCACGACATCCCGCCGCATCCTTGGACAAAAGAAGTGTGTCGACAACACGTCCTCAATTTTCTTCACTCCAAAATATCCCATCAATCCTCCCCCGTGAGCTTCCTGTAAAAACAAAAGGCGAATGGAGCTAGCTAGGACACATAGCTTGTTAGCATGATATAATAAACCTTCATTCAACACATATTTATTCCAAGTTTGGCACTCTCTACAATTTTCAAAAGCATCCTTGAAGTCTAGGTCAGTAGCATATAACTCTTTTATTGTTTCTAGACCAAATATCTTATGATCAAGCTGTGATAACATAGTAAAATGCCTGGATAAAGCATATGCAATGATATTGTCTTTACCACGTTTATATTTAATGATATACGGAAATGACTCTATGAACTCAACCCATTTTCCATGTCGTTTATTTAGTTTTGCTTGGCTTCTAATATGTTTCAAGGATTCACGATAAGAATGAATGACAAACTCCTTATGCCAAAGGTAATGTTGCCAAGTCTGTAACACCCGAACTAATAAAGCATACAACTCCTTATCATCAGTAGAATAATTCAGATTAGGTCCATGCAATTTTTCACTAAAGTAAGAAACAAGTTTACTTTCTTGTATGAGAACTCCTCCTATCCCAATCCCACTAGCATCACATTCAAGCTCAAATGTCTTACCAAAGTTAGGAAGTTGGAGTAGAGGGGCATGTGTATGTTTCTCCTTAAGCATGTTAAAAACTTATTCTTGTGTTGGACCCTATATGAATGAAGCTCCCCTCTTTGTTAACTCATTGAGTGGAGCTTCAATGGTGCTGAAATTCTTCACAAACCATCGATAAAAACCAGCAAGTCCATGAAAACTTCTCACTTGTGTGACTGTTTGAGGTGTTGGCCAGCTCTTGATGGCTTCAAATTTTGCTTCATCTACCTCAGTAACAACATAGCCAAGAAAAGAGACTCGATCTGTGCAAAAAATACACTTTTCAAGATTACCAAACAAGCGTGCATCTCTCAAAGCAGTAAAAACAGCACGCAAATGATTCAAATGATCATCAATAGACCTGCTAAATACTCTCAATACTCTCAATAAATACTCTCAATACTTCATTCATTAAACACATGAAAGTGCTAAGTGCATTAGTTAACCCAAAAGGCATGACTAACTACTCATATAACCCGAACTTAGTTTTGAAAGTTGTTTTCCATTCATCTCCTAATTTCATTCTAATTTGGTGGTATCCACTACGCAAGTCAATCTTTGAGAAAATGATAGACCCACTCAACTCATCAAGCATATCATCTAACCTAGAAATAGGATGACGATACCTTATTGTAATATTATTGATGGCTCTACAATCAACACACATACGCCAACTACCATCTTTCTTAGGGACTAAAAGAACAGGCACAACATATGGGTTAAAGCTCTCTCGTACGTACCCATAGTCTAGAAGTTCTTGGACTTGTCGCTGAATTTCTTTAGTCTCCTCCGGATTTGTTCTATATGCAGCACGGTTTGCAATGTCACTCCTAGAATCAAGTCAATTTGATGCTCAATACCTCGAATAGGTGGCAGCCCCAGAGGCATCTCCGCTGGAAACACATCCTTATACTCATGTAAAAGGTTAGTGACAACAAGAGGCAAAGAAGTGGAAGAATCCTCAAATGAAAACCAAACTTCTGTCCATATCAATGCATAACAAGGAGAATCAAACTCATTAACATCAACCAAATCATATTTAGTAGCAAGCATAACACCACCCTTCAATTTAATTCCGTCCAACTTAGAGCTATTGTCTTTCTTATCTTTCTTAGGTGGGAAAATAGTGTTAGCTACTTGTTGATTTTCAAATTGTGGTGCAATCTCCTTCTTGCTATTCTCAATACTCTCTTTCTCACATTGCATAATTTCAGTGGGAGTCATAGGAGGCAAAGTAATTTTCTTTCCCTTGTGCCTAAGTGTATATTTATTACTCCTACCATGATGTGTGGCATCTGTATCAAATTCACATGGCCTACCCAATAAAAGTGAACATGCTTGCATGGGTACAACATAAAAATCAGCAAAGTCATGGTACATACCAATGAAAAAGTGCGCTCTCGCAGAGTGTGTTACCTTGACCTTACCACTATTGTTGAACCACTGAATATAGTATGGATGAAGATGTGGACGTGTGGTCAATCCAAGCTTATTAACCAGATCTAAGCTCACCAAATTATTACTGCTCCCTCCGTTAATTATGACACGAACACAATGATCATTGACAATGAGGAACATTTGAAATAAGTTATGTCACTGTAGTTTGGCCGTTTGCTCCACTTGAGTGTTTAAACACGTTGTACAATCAATGCCTGATACTTCTCTGTGGCGGCAGTACCTAAAATATCCTCATCATCACCTGCATTGTTAGTACCCCATCATCAATATCACTAGCACTGAAATACCCACCATCTTCAGTAGCAATGAATGCCCATCTCTCGCTTGGGCAATCTCTCATGAAATGGCCCTTCCCTTTGCAATTGTGGCAAATGACTCCACTGTTTCGACCTATAGAAGCAACTGATATGGAACTATTTGCTGGTAGGGTTATTTTACTCTTCTCCTTCGGTGCTAGTGATGATGAAGGTGCTGCTGAACGCGCCCTGAATATGAAGGGGGCAACAAACCGAACAGGAGAAGGTAGTTTTGATTTTCCCTTTGTAGACACTGATCTTGTGTCAGTGAAGTTGCTCTTCGACTTCGGCTGTCGTCCTTGCAATTCTCTTTCTGCCTTCTGTAGGACTGAAAGTAGCGACCAGAGGGGGGGGTGAATGGGCGCCTAAAATTCTTTCGAATTAATGGCCTGCTCCCAACACCCAACGCTCCTCAAAAGACTAATCAACAGAGCATGAACAGATTGCCTAAGTGTAAAAGTATCTAGCCTAGAAACAACTGGTGTCAAAAACAGATAAACACCAATACAGTGCTAATCAGGCTGATAAACAAAAAGTTCAAATCATGGCAGATAAAACTTCTCAGCAGATGATCTAAGTGTACATGAAAGGAGATGAGAAGTTTACTGTTCAAATTTGTCTCCTGTTCGAAACTTGGCGAAGCCTGCTTCGCTATGTCGAAGCCTGCTTCGCAGTGTCGAAGGTATGTTGAGTCTAGCCTAGTTCAAGTGTGTCACAGTGCGAAGTATGCTTCGAAGCGAAGTATGACAGTGTCGAAGCTTGCTTCGAATAGTGTACTTCGAAGCCTAAAGCTTCGAACACGATACACAGAAAATCAACCTTCGAAGGATAAGCGAAGCCAAACACACAGCAGCAAAACAAAATTGAAGCCTACACTCTACCTTCGAAGCTAGCTTGGTCGAGGTATGATAAACGAAGTGATATCCTTCGACCCGAGGGCTAACTCTGAATTCCAAACTTCGAATACACAAACTGAGACCTTCGGAAAAGACAACAACAAAAAAACCTCAGAAACCACACGTCGAGCGAAGTCTACCAGTGAGATAAGCTTCGAAGCCAACTTTGAAGCCTATCGAAGTATTGACTTCGAAAAGCTCGAGTCGGAGAACACCTTCGCAAAAGACGGTCGAAGTATGCCAAGCTAACAGACACAAAGCACAAAACATACTTCGAAGCTAGAAACACAGTACAAAAACGAAGTCGAAGTTCAAGCAAATCCCTCGAAGATGTCAGGTCGAAGCCTGCCTCACGGAGCTGAGGGACTTCGAACAGAGAAGGGGGCTTCGCCAGAAAACAGCCAGAAAAGGCACTTGGTCCTGTCTACTCGATCAAAAAGCAACACAGTAAAAAGCAAGGCTAGAGTACTAGTGTACTGTTGCTATAGGGAGTAGGTACTACTTGCTGCATGCAAGAACTAGTACTACTCACGTGAAGAACAGAAGCAATAGAGAGAGGAAAACGTTCAGGAATAAGAAGCAGTCGCACGTAAATCGAAGCATTTAAACCACAACAATCACTGCCCACCGAATGACATGAACAGAGAATAAAACTTTACAGCCAAATGAAGAACAACCGAACTCACGGTGAACAGGATCAAAAAATGGCGGCGCATGAAGAGGAAGGAACAGGAAGAATAAAAGTGACCCTCTTGATTAAAAAGTGAATTCTGGAAGGGGGTGACCTAACCCTAGTGATTGGGGCCCTATTTATAGGCTGCCCAATGACTAGGAATATTCCACCAGCCCCTTAGGGTTTTTTACAGACGCTGAAATAAAAGGAAAAGATTAGACTGCCCTTAGGATATTTTTACAGACTCGACTGACTGACTGTGGGCCTAGGGACAAAATAGTAAACTCCTATTTACAGATGACTTATCTGGAAGCTAAGCTTTCGTAGCGACTATGGCTTCTCTTCTGGACAGTCCGATACAAGATCAGCGGTTGTCAGTTTTGCGCCGAAACTGACAAAGCCTCCACCGACTTTGCACCAGGTACCCGGATTGGGCCGGCCCGACTCCGCAGCTCTCTCAGCTCGGCAATCGCTAACCGCCCATGTACCTGAGTCAATCCTGGTCAACAGCCCAGTGGGTCTTCTGCTGCTTCTGGCCCATGTACCCAGATTGGGCCAGCCCGACTTCGCGGCCCCTCTGCCCAATAGTCGCTCGCTGCCCGTGTACCTGAGTCACACGCGGCCCATGACGCAGCAGATCTTCTCTCTTCTTTTGTCCTCTTTGACTATCGTTGACAATGACTCATCACATCTGGAGCCATGAGGCCCACGCTATTCAGCATGGCTCCTCAATCTCCCCCTTGATGAGTGCATTGTCAACACTTCACTTCTTCAGCTCTTCAGTACCTGCGAACAAATGTGGAAACACAAAAACAAAGCACAAGAAAACAAAGAAGAAGAAAATAAGGTAAAAGTTTAACCCTAATGACTAAAAGCCAAACAAAAGCAAGAAGTGGTCATTATGGTTAACCAAACTGTAAAAGAGTGCGATCTCAGAAACATCAACAAGGATATCAAAAGAGTAAGGACAACAGGACAAAAACTCCCCCTTAAACTCTTATCCCATGATTTCTCCCCCTTGTTGACAAGTGAACTCATCAAGCACTCGAAAAGGACACAGACTCCCCCTGAAATGCAACTCCCTCTCAAAATATGCGATGAATGCAACTGGGGTGTAGGTGGAGTGAAGAAAGCATGCTTCTCAGATATGATTGACTGTAATTACAACATCTAACAAGTATAGCAAAAGACATACTGTCTACGACACATGGCATGATCAGTGCAACAGATGATATCTAAAGAAAGTCATTTGCACGAATTTTTCAGTTTTTGCAAACAAAGACATCACCACATTTTCTAGTTAACAAGCAAAGTAAAGCATGAGATGCAAAAACTAACTGAAATCTACCAAGATAAGCATTGTTCAAAACAAAGTGCTTCAGCAAACTTGTTATCTTTTCATTGTTCAGGCTTTTTCATTTTTTTCATTTTTGCCAAGGGTTATTTGCATGTCAAACCTTATGCTAACCGACCAAGTCAAGCCTAGGCCAGAACTGGACCATCAGAAGCTTAAGACATTGGTCTTGGCATACACTACACTGTCCTAGTTCATACCAAAGTGCTATGGTAAGCAGTCCAGAACACTGTAATGCGACAAAGCAAACCCACCTGGATTTTTTCAACTCAAGCATAAAAAGGCATGGAATTTTCATTCAATTTTTTATTTTTATAGCACATTTTTCATGTTAAGGCATAAAGATTTCCATGTTGCATATCTGCATCTAATGTGAGGAACTAACTTACAAGGCATGTAACAGATAGCAAAAGCACTCAGCCTATACGAGCTAGTTACCAGAAGCAATGGTGATTAGTTTTTTAAGTTTAAAATGTAAAAGCCATGCATATGACAGATATCAGACATATCAAGTGAACTGAACCAAAGCATGATCATTGACAAGTAATCAAACGCATGTACCAGCTAGAATAAGTAAAGCAGTTCAATCATATAACAGAAGCAAGCTCAAAAGTGTGATATGTGAATATGCAAGATATGAACACACACAAAAAGACTCAAGAAAAGAGTAAAGAAGAAAAAACTGACGCAAAATATCCTAGAAAGGATACACAACACCCAAATCCCCTTGTAAACGCTCAAATGTAGACTGATCTAGGGGTTTGGTGAAAATGTCAGCCAACTGATGATGGGTATCAACATGAACAAGGTCAATGACACCTTTCTCATATTGATCCTGCAGAAAAGGAAAGCGCACATCAATGTGTTTGGTTTTTGAATGGAGACAAGGGTTTTTCCCTACACTAATAGCACTGGTGCTGTTGCAAAACAAAGGAACTCTGGTAGGAAAGAACAACCCAAAATCTCACAGAGTGGAAATCATCCAAACCAACTGTGAGCAGCAGCTAGCAGCAGCTACATACTCAGCCTCAGTGGTCGAAAGAGCAACTCCAGATTGCTTTCGAGAAGACCAAGAGACAAGAGAAGAACCAAGAAACTAGCAAGTACCGGAAGTCGACTTGCGATCCAACCGGCACCCACCAAAGTCAGCGTCCGAAAAGCCAGATAAATCAAGAGATGATGATGCTGAATAGTAAAGACCAAGATCAGGGGCATAGGTAAGATACCTGAAGATGCGCTTGACAGCCTGCCGATGAGACGCGTGTGGTGACGACTGGAAGCGCGCGCACAGTCCCACGATGAACTGTATGTCCGGCCTTGTCACCGTCAAGTACAGCAGCGAACCGATCATCCCTCGAAACTCTCTCTCGTTGACCTTGACGCCGTTCTCATCCTTGTACAGGCCCCCAGATGTGCCCATCGGGGTCATCTGCGGCTTCAACTCTCCACCAAAGTCAAATTTTTTCAACATGTCATGAGTGTACTTACCTTGGTGGATGAAGGTGCCGTCCTTGGTCTGCTTGATCTGGAGCCCTAAGAAATACTTGAGCTCACCCATGAGGCTCATCTCAAACTCGTTGTGCATCTGCTCAGAAAACTTGGACACAAGATCATTAGTAGTACCGCCAAAGATAATATCGTCCACATAAATCTGAGCAACTAAGAAATTTGAAGTAACTATGAGCAAAAAGAGAGTCTTATCCACAGAACCCATCACAAAGCCCTTCCCCAACAAAAACTGCTTCAACCGGTCATACCAAGCCCTGGGGGCTTGCTTCAACCCGTATAAAGCTTTTTGCAATTTAAAAACATGTCGAGGAAACTTAGGGTTCTCAAAACCGGGGGGCTGCCTAACATAAACCTCCTCTTCTATGTACCCGTTCAGAAAAGAACTCTTGACATCCATTTGAAAAAGCTTAAAACCCTTCGAAACGGCAAAAGCTAAAAGAATGCGAATGGACTCATGACGGGCAACAGGAGCGAAGGTTTCTTCAAAGTCAATACCTTCCTTCTGGCAAAAACCCTGGGCAACTAATCGAGCCTTGTTGCGCACCACAACCCCATCTTCACCTTGTTTGTTCTTGAACACCCACTTGGTGCCTATGGGGTTGCATCCTGGTGGCGGCTCCACTAGTGTCCAAACCCGATTACGGACAAAATTCTCAAGATCTTCTTGCATAGCGTTAATCCAATTAGAATCAGAAAGAGCATGAGAAATATCTCTAGGCTCAAAAGATGCAACAAAAGCAGATTCAGCAAACACAGCAAGAGAAGTACCAGATGAACGCAGAGTTCTCTCAGTCAAATCACCGATGATGAGCTCTGAGGGATGGTCACGCTGAACTGCTTGGGATCCCTAGTGATCTGAAGTCACCTCACCAGAGTCAGCAGCTGACACCTCTAGACTCGACTGAGGGGGCTCGATCGAAGTAGAAGAAGTGATCAGAGGTCCGCCCTCGTCCTCATTCGAAGTCTCAAAAGGTGTGGGCTCTACAGGAGGTGCAGAAGGCCCACCCTCATCAGCAGCTGGAGTATCCTCATCTTTCTCAAAGATGGACTCTCCGAGCTCATCATCACCAGAAAGCTCAAAAGAAGGAGTCAAAGAAGGCAAGGACTCATCAAAAGAAACCTCACAAGTCTCGACAAGCTGCTGGGAGTTGAGGTTCCAAACACGGAAGCCTCGAGAATGTAAAGCGTAGCCAAGAAAAACTCCGTCCCAGCAAAGAGACTCAAACTTGTCCAAATGCCCTCCCTTCTTGAGCACAAAGCACTTGCAGCCAAACGCTCGCAAGTGGCTCACTTTGGGCTGTCTACCAAACCGCAACTCGTATGAGGTCTTACCTAGGTAAGCTCTAAGAAAAATGCGGTTGGCCAGATAGCAAGCCGTGTTCATGGCTTCATCCCAAAAATGCCTAGGAGTCCTGTGCTCATCGAGCATCGTCCTGGCCATCTCGACTAGCGTGCGGTTCTTTCGTTCCACAACGCCGTTCTGTGGGGGAGTGTAAGGAGAAGAAAACTGATGGTCCAGACCCTGATCACTACAGAAGCTGACGAACTGAGAGTTCTTGAACTCAGAGCCGTTGTCGGAGCGAATTGCTCGCATCCGACCATTGTTCTCATTCTTCAGCTTCAAAATCAGGTCATGAACAAACTGAAAAGTTTCATCCTTAGACTCCAAAAAGAAAACCCACGAAAATCGAGAAAAGTCGTCAACAATGACAAGCGCGTATCACTTCCCACCGACTGAGCGTACCCGAGCTGGACCAACAGTGTCCAAATGTAATAGCTCGCCTGGATATGAAGTCATCACCTGAGTTATAGGTGAGTGAGAAGCGGCAACCATTTTCCCATGACGACAGGGATGACAAACTAGATCCTTCTCCATCTTAAGCTTGGGCAATCCTCGGATGAGGTCCATAGAGCTTAACCTGACTAGCAGATCAAAACTCAAATGACCTAACCTCCTATGCCACTTCCAGAGCTCAGAAGAAGATCCAGCAATCAAACAGCGAGAAGGGCCAAACGAACTAGAGAAGTCAATACGAAAAACTTCACCGAATGGTAAAATCTGGCAAATCAAAGACCCTCTAGAATCAAACACAGAAGAATTTCCCTTCTTAAAACGCACTTCCAAACCTTCCTCAAGAAGTTGCGAAACAGAAATCAAGTTAAAATTCAAATTTTTAACCAAGGCAACATTCTTCAAAGAGAAATGGTCTGAAATGGAAATTGAGCCGATGCCACTTACTTTCCCTTGGCCACTGTTCCCAAAAGTGATGTATTCTTTGGAGCTCGGGGGAGTGAGACTGGAGAACCATCTACGATGTCCCGTCATGTGGCGAGAGCATCCTGAGTCCATGATCCAAACGTCCTCCAGTCCCCGATCCTGCACAATCAGTGGTTGTAAGTGGGAGCAAATGGTCCGGCACCGGGTTTAGCAAAAGAGCTAAACTAGTGTCGAGCCATATGCTCAAAAGACGGAAAGCAGAAATCATCAGAAAAGTTTGGACCAAAACGCGGCTCAAAGCGCGGTCCTTGATTCTACCTAAAGCCTCGGCCACGAGGTCTAGCACCGTAGTCAAAACGGCCTGGAGCTCTCCCGAAACGAACACCACCATCTGGAGCACGGGCATGAAAGCCGTCTCCTCTACCACCACCTACACGACGCGGCCTGGCCTCTAGCCTCTCCCGCGTTGAGGAACACGCAGTCTACCACCCTGCTGGTAGAACTGCTCCTGACCACCACGAGCTCTCTCTGCTCTCTCAACCCGCTTCCTCCTAAAGCAAAACTCCGCAAGATGTCCATCTCTTTGACAATACTCGCAATGGTAGGTCGGCTTCTTGGGATGTTGTTGAGGCTTGGGGTTCTTGGGCTTAGTGGTGTTTGGTGTCGTCTTCTTGGGTTGAGAGGGTCCAGGAAGAGAGTCAAGAGAAGTGTGGAGGTGTTTGGGCTTTGGAACCCAAATGGGCTTCTTGGGTGGAGCTTTGGGCTGTTCTTGGATAACTCCATCCTTGGGCTGACTAGCCTGGAAAGACTCAGTGGAGTGAGTCTTGGGATATCTCTGCTCAGGAGTCATTTTGCTCTACTCCACTGCCTGGCTAATGGCACTCTCAAAGTCAGCCTTGGTGTAGGTGTAACCTACCCCAAACCCATCCCGCCTCTTGAACTGCTGGATCATCATGTCGAGCTGTGGCTCTCTGGCACTGATCCAACTCAGGATAGAATGGAGGTAAAAGTTCTCATTCTGAGAATCAGCTAGCTCCTCTCTCAAGGAAGCTAGTACCTCCACCTGAGACAAGCAGGTCTCACACTCGCTATCTACCGGAACAGACTTCTCGGCTTTCAGCTTAATCAGCTCTAGTCTAAGAGACAGGCAGTTCTCACAGAGAGTGGGTGGAACTGACAATGTCTCAAGCTCTAGCCTAGTCTGTGCCAGCTCAGCTCTAACTCTCTCCAAATCACCCAAATGTGCATTGCCCTTGGCTTTCAGCTCAGCTAGACTAGCTAGATGAGATGGACAATCAGCATAGGGCGCGACGACAGTGGCTTGAGCATCTTTCAGCTCAACCTGAGCGCTCTCAAGCTCAGTGGACAAAGCATCCCTCTCATCAACCCTTTTTGTGTACCTGGACTTCAGAGTCGACAAGTCACACAGAAGCACCTCACACTTTGGGCACTCACTGCTATCACCCAAGCAAGGAGAAGAAGATAGACTCTCAATTCTGCCGTTGGCCACGACAAGCTCACTTTCTAACTCATCTATCCTCTTCTTAGCCCCTCTAAGCAGTTTTTCCCGATATTTTAACTCCTGGCGATTGCTTTCAAGTAAATCAACGATTTCACGTTCATAAGATGATACCTTTTCGTTGTCGTCATCGTCGGATTCATCGGAGGAGCCCTTCTCTTCCTTATCCCCAAGATCCATTGAGCAGAAGCTCTTGCGGGATCTTCAGCGCTGATGTGAGCGGCTCTTCGTTCTGTCCACGAAAGCCATGAAGCAGAGGCCTGCCGGATCGTCCTTGTCCTTCCCCTTCCTGATGATGATCTCCTCTTCGCTTGAGCTCGATGAAGAGGAAGAAGATGTGGACCGCTTGGAGTAGCTCTTCTCCATCTCGGCGAAGAAGGCCTTGTCGCACTTCTTGTTCTCTCGCCGGTAGTCCTTCAGGGCCTTTCTGAAGAATATGGTCTTTGGCTTGCCCTTGTTGAAGGAGGAGCTCTCGTGCTTGCCGGAGTCGTGGAAGCCACCACCGGTGCCCTTCTTGTGTCCATTGCGCTTGGGGCAGTCGGCGATGAAGTGTCCAGGATCACCACACTCAAAGCACCCGGATTTTGTGCTGTGTTTCTTGAACATTCTCTTGTCATAAACACGACGCACCCGGTTGTTAAAAAGACACAAATCATCATCTCCCAAAGACTCAAGCTGGTCCTCAGTGATAGACATCAAAGAGAACCCAACACAACTCACTGAAGAGGGATCAACAGAAGGTGTAGCAAGGGCCAGAGATTTTGATCCAGAGCCAGTGAGATTTGATCTCAGCTGGATATCAACCTCAGTAGCTTTCAGCTTGCTAAACAACTCAGAAATGGTCAAGGTATCATAAGAAGTGCTCTCAATGATAGAGGATACCTTGATCTCCCAGATCTTTGGATCCAAGGTATGGAGAACCTTGAGCGCATGCTCGTGATCTGAGACTAACTGAGCACCCTCAGCCTTGTTGTCCCGAAGCTTGTTTATGATCGACTGAAAACGACCAAACAACGCTTCAATAGATTCACCCGACTTCTGTGTGAAATTTTCATATTCACGCCGGTAGGTCTGATAGAGCCGATCCTTGACCTGGGCTGTTCCCTCATGGTGTGCCTTGAGGGTAGCCCAGATCTCTCTCGCAGTGGAGAGATGGCTCACACGCTCAAACTCAGTGGGACCTAAACCAGAAAACAAAATGTTCACAGCCTTACTATTGCTCAGATGCTGGGCAATGATACCAGCAGTACCATGCTCAGCGACTGGCAATATAACAAACGTAGCGTGAACGCAAATGTCCCATATGCCCGAACACTGGCTCATAAGATAGGCTCGCATGCGAGTCTTCCAATAGTTATAGCCATAGGCTTCCAAGGACGGGACCTTGCCAGGAGACGTCATGATCACTACTGGGGTTTAGAACCGGTTAAGGTATGGAAAAACCCTAACCTTGCTCTGATACCACTTGAAGGACCGAAAGTAGCGACCAGAGGGGGGGGGTGAATGGGCGACTAAAATTCTTTCGAATTAATGGCCTACTCCCAACACCCAACGCTCCTCAAAAGACTAATCAACAGAGCATGAACAGATTGCCTAAGTGTAAAAGTATCTAGCCTAGAAACAACTAGTGTCAAAAACAGAGAAACACCAATACAGTGCTAATCAGGCTGATAAACAGAAAGTTCAAATCATGGCAGATAAAACTTCTCAGCAGATGATCTAAGTGTACATGAAAGGAGATGAGAAGTTTACTGTTCAAATTTGTCTCCTGTTCGAAACTTGGCAAATCCTGCTTCGCTGTGTTGAAGCCTGCTTCGCAGTGTCGAAGTCTGCTTCGCAGTCTCGAAGGTATGTTGAGTCTAGCCTAGTTCAAGTGTGTCACAGAGCGAAGTATGACAGTGTCGAAGCTTGCTTCGAATAGTGTACTTCGAAGCCTAAAGCTTCGAACACGATACATAGAAAATCAACCTTCGAAGGATAAGTGAAGCCAAACACACAGCAGCAAAACGAAATCGAATCCTACACTCTACCTTCGAAGCTAGGTTGGTCAAGGTATGATAAACGAAGTGATATCCTTCGACCTGAGGGCTAACTCCGAATGCCAAACTTCGAATACACAAACTGAGACCTTCGGAAAAGACAGCAGCAAAAGAACCTCAGAAACCACACGTCGAGCGAAGTGTACCAGTGAGATAAGCTTCGAAGCCAACTTCAAAGCCTATCGAAGTATTGACTTCGAAAAGATCGAGTCGGAGAACACCTTCGCAAAAGACGGTCCAAGTATGCCAAGCTAACAGACACTAAGCACAAAACATACTTCGAAGCTAGAAACACATTACACAAAACGAAGTCGAAGTTCAAGCAAAGCCCTCGAAGATGTCAGATCGAAGCTTGCCTCACAGAGCTGAGGGACTTCGAACAGAGAAGGGGGCTTCGCCAGAAAAAAGCCAGAAAAGGCACTTGGTCCTGTCTACTCGATCAAAAAGCAACACAGTAAAAAGCAAGGCTAGAGTACTAGTGTACTGTTGCTACAGGGAGTAGGTACTACTTGCTGCATGCAAGAACTAGTACTACTCACGTGAAGAACAGAAGCAACAGAGAGAGGAAAATGTTCAGGAATAAGAAGTAGCCGCACGTAAATCGAAGCATTTAAACCACAACAATCACTGCCCACCGAATGACATGAACAGAGAATAAAACTTTACAGCCAAATGAAGAACAACCGAACTCACGGTGAACAGGATCAAAAAATGGCGGCGCATGAAGAGGAAGGAACAGGAAGAATAAAAGTGACCCTCTTGATTAAAAAGTGAATTCTGGAAGGGGGTGACCTAACCCTAGGGATTGGGGCCCTATTTATAGGCTGCCCAATGACTAGGAATATTCCACCAGCTCCTTAGGGTTTTTACAGACGCTAAAATAAAAGGAAAAGATTAGACTGCCCTTAGGATATTTTTACAGACTCGACTGACTGACTGTGGGCCTAGGGACAAAATAGTAAACTCCTATTTATAGATGACTTATCCGGAAGCTAAGCTTTCGTAGCGACTACGACTTCTCTTCTGGACAGTCTGATACAAGATCAGCGGTCGTCAGTTTTGCGCCGAAACAAACAAAGCCTCCACCGACTTTGCACCAGGTATCCGGATTGGGCCGGCCCAACTCCGCAGCTCTCTCAGCTCGGCAATCGCTCACCGCCCGTGTACCTGAGTCAATCCTGGTCAACAGCCCAGTGGGTCTTCTGCTGCTTCTGGCCCATGTACCCGGATTGGGCCAGCCCGACTTCGCGGCCCCTCTACCCGACAGTCGCTCGCTGCCCGTGTACCTGAGTCACACGCGACCCATGACGCAGCAGATCTTCTCTCTTCTTCTGTCCTCTTTGACTATCATTGACAATGACTCATCACATCTAGAGCCATGAGGCCCACGCTATTCAGCATGGCTCCTCACCTTCATAGCAAGGTGAAACAATCTATTGAGAGAATTATATTCCTGATAATCAACTATGTCCTGTATTTCTCTTTATAACCCACTAAAAATCTAGGCATTTTACCCTCCTCATCCTCAACTACCTCACAACACAACATTCCTATTTGCAGTTCTTGGTAGTACTCCTCTACAGATTTATTTCCCTGGTTTAAACACTGTAATTTTTGACGCAAATCACATTTATAAGTAGTGGGGACAAATCTACCACGCATAGTTCTCTTTAGCTCATCCCATGTGTCTGGTGCTAAGCCTATATTTGATAGCTCATTCCACCAAATAATAGCAAAATCGGTAAACTCACTAGTGGCTTGTCTAACTCTATGAATTTCTAGAACAATATGAGAGTTAAATTTTTGTTCTACTGTCATCTCCTAATTCATAAATGTCTCAGCATCATAAGAGCCAGAAAAGGTGGTATGTTGAACTTAACCTTAGCAAATGAATTATCAGCACATGGGTTGTTTTCATTATTACCTCCCATACCTTGACGACGTGGATTTTGTTTACAGGGAGGAGGTTCTCGAGCAAAGGCTGGATATACTCTTCTTGATTTATGCCATCTACCTCGAGATCCTTAGCTCTATCGTTTGGTGGTGGTGGCTGTTTCTGTAGGTTCTCCATCCTAGTGATGAGGGTGGCAATGCTCCTCTCTATCCTCTCCAATATGTTCTCATTGTCCTAGTTGCTCTTAATGATGTTTGTATTGAGTTCTTGCAACAACTGTCCAAGCTCGAACTTGGACACACATTCATCTCCATCGCCTTGGTGTTGTGATCTTGTCACAGTTAGTGGAAACACAAAACACAAAGAAGCTTACAAGTGCGTTAGTTTCCTATGAACTACTAGGATGTGGAGTCGCTCACACTCAAGCGTTTCACCAAGTTCTTGCAAAGTTCTTACCAATCATAGCAGGTGGCACAACCAGTTGGCTTGGGGATGATACCGTTGAAGTCGTGAGTATAGCGATTGCCAGCTGGAAACTGTACTGATTAGAAGGAAGGTGGAGCTCGGAAGGATGGTCTTTGGTAACAAGGATTAGCACAAATCGACAACAATTAGTAAAGCTCAATAATAATCCACAATACTTTCCTTGGTTGCTGGTCTAATTTGTGCTCCTAGAAACGAGAAAAGAAGCCAACTCAAAAAACAAGAACACCAAAACACAACACTTAGAGATATAAATAACAACGCTTAACTTAAACTAGAAAAACTTCCTCCTTTTATACGTCACTAATTTTTTGGCCTCTTTTTTTCTTTTCTTTTGGCCCTTTTTCTCTCCTTTTTTGACCTTTTTTCACACACTTCTCAAAAAATAAGTAGTCAAGAAGGTACCCGAAAAGGAAGAAATTACGCTAGCTGAAAACAAAATCCTCTAGAACTCTGTCTTCCAGGCCAAATTTGGCCCTCTTAATCCAAGCTTAAGCAGCTTTGCGGCTCACGACTGGATGCATCTTTTCGTCCTGGTCATTTTGACGGGTGGTAGAGCTCATACGGAGTTGTATGCAAAAGTTATGGCCGTTTTACCGAATCAAGGTCAAACAGACTCCGAATCGACTCCGACTAGGGTTTAGGGTTGGATTTGGATATCGCGGAACTAAGAAAGATTATGGATTTTACTCGCGATCAAGAACACAACTCTAAACCAGCAACCCGACATTGACTATGGATCAAAACTCAGCAATACGACACCGAGATGAAATTGCAAAGGCTCAAAACACTAGGACGATGATGATAATTTGCCCTAGATGTCTACAACTTTCTCTTTTTGTGATTTTTTTCTGGAGTTCTAGGACTTGGGCTCTGATACTACTTGATGCGCATAGGGTTCCTGATCTTCCGTCAAAGGGGGTAAACTCGATTGGTGGAGGACTCGATGTTGATGATCCGGCTTCCAACCAACACTGATCTGAACCCCACAATCGCTACACCATGACTTTGTTGGTTATCAACCATGCATGAATGCGATTGACCTCGCCAAGAAGGCATATCCCTACATGAAAATCAATAACACAAGCAAGAACACAGAAACACAATCTCATAAACAAATGAGAGATCGATTTCTCAAGCGGGGTTCTACAATCCGACGAACGTTAGAGTTCAATCTGCAAGGCAGTTCGAAACTAAGAAAAACCCAACCCTAATTCATGAAAGCTACAGAGTATTAATACCTAGGGTTTGTGGAAAGTCTTCCCTAATATTGGGCTTAAGGCCCCAAACGGATAAAAGGCCCAAAGTGGCCCAAAACGGTGATGCAGCACCTGATGACTTGTTTAGACGACACATGATGTTTCGTAATGAAACATGACTTAAAACCAGTTCCATTGTAAAGATATTTTCTTTGTCTTTCCAACGCCTTAAAGAATGCCTCAATCCGCCTCCGTACGAGACAGTTATGCCCATTTTAATTAAGGGTGCTCTGCTAAATCCGAACCGAAATCGGAGTTTGAATCGGAATCCGAATTGGATTGTTGTGTTGCCTCTCCCTCTTGTGGTTGATCCAGAAGTCCTTCTCCCATGTTCCTTTAGAGTCAAAATATCACTCATAAGTAGCATCCCATATATATCCATATCATTATATAAAGTAAGAAATGAACGCACCTCATAATTAAGCTTCCGGGCATGAGAGCGAGTGACTGGTCCAGGAATGATAGAGCGTTGGATGTCTTTAGCATTGTTATCAATGTCCTCATCACCAGGAACCCCCGCAAGTGAACACCGCCACGATGACCGAAGCCGCCCTGGTTTGGAACCCAAGCATGGCGCTAAGAGCCGTAGACCCCTCCGACTTCGCGAATCCATCTGCGGACTTCCAAGTCCCCGCAGGACAGGGGCTCATTGACGTCGTTGATGTCCCCTACACCTACAACGCCATCTTTGGAAGACGCATGCTGAATCAATTCGGAGCCATTGCCGACCACAACTACCTTTGCATGAAGATGTTGACTCCAGGGGGAGTCATCGCCGTCCTCGGCGACCAAGCTGTGGCCTGAAGGGTGGAATACGGCCACTCCACCCCGCTGGAGCCCCGACAAGGCAATAGTGTGCAGGAGCGCTTGGAAGACCAAGACCTCTAGCCCCAGTCCAAGCCCTCCTCTGAGCATGTGAGGGTCCCATCCGCAAAGCCCCATCCCGAAGGTGAGGTAATCACCAAGATCATCGTCAAGGAGGGGTGAGAGTACCCCATCCAGTTCGGCGGAGGACTCGCTCCTGAAGTCATGGCCACGTTGGAGGATGTGGTCCGAGATAATCTAGACGTCTTCGCTTGGTCAGACGAGGACATCCCAGAGGTGGACCGGAGCATCATTGGGCACTCCTTATCAGGAAATAAGAAGCCATGACCGGGGCACTAGGGGCTCCGCAAGCTATTCACGGAGAGGGACGAGGTCACTAAGGCGGAGGTAGAAAAGTTGCTTCGAGCCAGAGTTATCAGGGAAATCAGCCATACGGAGTGGCTAACGAACCCCGTCTTCATAAAGAAGAAAAACTCCGACAAATGGCGCATGTGTATTGATTTCTCCTCTTTAAATAAAGCATACCTTCATGACCCATACCCCATGCCTGGCATCAACCAGTTGGTCGAATCCACAACCGGCTCTGAGCTCCTTAGTTTTCTTGATGCCTACTCCGATTACCATAAAATATGGTTGAAACTGAAGATGAAGCTAATACTAGTTTTATCACCCCCTCCGAGGTATTCTGCTGTGTAAGAATGCCCTTCGTCTTGGGAAATGCCGGGAAACTTTCTCTAGGCTAATTGCTAAGGCACTAGGTAATCAGATAGATCTTAACATTAAAGCATACATGGATGACATTGTAATCAAGAGTGCACAAAAGCATCAACATAGCTTATACATAGCAGAAACATTTGATAGCCTCTGAGCCCGCGTAGTCTGTCTGAACCCCGAAAAATGTGTCTTTGGGGCACGGGCCGGCAAGCTATTAGGATACCTAGTTTCAAGCCATGGAATCGGAGCTAGCCCTACTCAAATCAGTGCCCTACAGCAAATGGCCCCTCCGGAGAATCTAAAGCAAGTCCAGAAGTTGGCTGCCCGCCTAGCTGCCCTCAGACGCTTTCTTGCTAGATCAGCTGAGCGAAGCTTTCCAATATTTAAGGCGCTAAAAGGATCAACAAACTTCACTTGGACCCTTGAATGGCAGAAGTGCTTCGATGAAATCAAAGAATACCTCTCCAAGAGAGCCACTCTCACCACCACCTCGATGGAGAGACCCTCCTCATCTACCTCACGGCTACAGGCTTCGCGGTAAGCGCCGTGCTCATGCAAGAAGAAGAATCTGAAGGGAAGCTGACCTAAAGACCACTGTACTTTGTGTCCGAAGCACATTCGGGAGCCAAAACAAGGTACACCAAGCTTGAAAAAATAACTTATGTCGTCTTAATGGCTTCAAGAAAGTTGTGCCACTACTTCTTGGCCCAAGGCATCACCATCCCTACTTCGTACCCCATCGGGGGCATGTTTAGAAACAAAGATGCCACTAGAAGAATAGGGAAGTGGGTAGTGGGGCTCGCCCCCTTTGATATCACATTCGTCGCCCGAACGACCATCAAATCTCAAGTCCATAGATTTCATCGCAAAATGGAATCCACTGGCAATATGGGCTCCGGAGGAGGCCAGCGAAGGGGTCTGGATGGTCTACTCCGATGGGGCTTACAAGGCATCCGGAGCTGGTGCAGGAGCGGTTATCATTTCGCCCTCGTGGCAAAAAGCACTGTACTCTGTAAGGTTGAATTTTAAAGCCACCAATAATGTAGCTGAGTACGAAGGCGTGTTGTTAGGCCTTTGGAAAGCGCGCACGCTAGGCGCTGCCCAGGTTGTTGTAAAAAAAGATTCCCAGATTGTTGCTGGGCATGTAGATAAGAGTTTTCAAGCATGGCACCCAAACCTCGCTGCGTATCTGGAGGACATCCGCAAGACCGAAGCAACATTCAAGGGAATCTCCGTCCGAAGCATCCCAAGAGCCGACAACTAGCAGGCCGTTGTCCTCCCTAAGCCAGCAGCTAGAGGCCAAGATGTCCTGCCATGGGCTTTTTTCGAGGAGCTATGCAGGCCCTCGGTGCCATCTCCAGAACCCGCTGAGGTCCTCTACACCCCCGGAAGACTGGCGGGACTAAAATTTGAGCATGCTTCAGAATGAAGAAACACTCCCCGCAGGCCCCGAGCTTTCAAGACTTTAGCTCTGGGTGCGGCTCTACCACATCATCAACGCGGCGTTATAAAAGTCTAGTGTATGCTCGTCGTTACTCCGATGCATCTCCTAGGCCGAGGGGCAACAGATATTACAATACATCCACAGAGGCCTATGTAGAAGCCACCTAGCACCTCGGGCCTTAGCAGGAAAGACACTTTGTCAAGGTCTGTACTGGCCCACCATCATGTCCAATGGTGAAGCCCTAGTGCGACTTGCCAAGGATGCTAATCGATGGGGCGGCGGAGCCACCGACCCGCACCCCCTCCAAATCATCACTCTAGTCTAGCTCTTGGCCAGGTGGGGGATGGACCTGATAGGACCATTCCCAAGAGCAAGAGCAAATCTCAGGTTCGCCGTGGTTGCAATCGAGTATTTTTCAAAGTGGGTCGAGACCGAGCCCCTGACAGCCATCACCTCGAAGAACGTCTAGAAATTCTTCTAGCAAAATGTCATCTGTAGGTTCAGAGTACCAAGGAAACTGATGATGGACAACGGTACCCAATTCTGTGCCAAACCATTCAGGCAATTCTGTGAAGAGTTAGGAATCCAATTATGCTTCGCCGCTGTCAGACACCCACAGTTCAATGGAGCCGTCGAGCGAGCCAATGGAAACATATTGTCCGTCCTAAACTGCCGGATCGTAGGCCTCTCCAAAGGACTCTGGATGGAATAATTGCTAAAGATTCTATGGTCCATATGGACCACTCAAACCTAGGCAACCAGATTCACGTCGTTCCAGCTGCTGTTCGGAGACGAAGCAATGACTCCAACGGAGCTCAAGGGAGGATCCTTGCTAACGACAGAGCCTGAAGATGAGCAAGAGAGGCGTACCTCACTCGATCACTTCGAAGAAACAAGACTCTGAGTCGTCGCCAACCTCACCAAGTACCACAACTAGATGAAACTTGGTATGACCCCAAGGTGAAGCTAAAAGAATTAAAGCCAGGACACCTCGTCCTCCAAAGTGTGATCACCCCAAGGAAGCTAAGTAACAAGTGGGAGGGCCCGTTCATCATCCTCTGCTCCCGCTGACCCGGTTCATTCAAATTAGCCACCCTAGAAGGAGAAGAGATAAAACACACCTGGCATGCAGAGCATCTCAAATGATACTTCGCATAGAATCATTGTAATCACAACTAATGTACTATTTTGCAATAAAATATATCACTTTGAGTGGTGCTCCCCCGAAACAACCTTTGCCAAAGTGGACGTACTACGGGACAAGATTTGTTTCGAATAGGCTTGAAGCATCCACTAAACGGATTCTGAGCCATGAGCTCAAAGCATCTACTAAACGAATTCTGAGCCATGAGCTCGAAGCATCCACAATACGGATTCCGAGCCATGGCTTGAAGCATCCACCAAACAGATCCCGAGCCATGAGCTTGAAGCATCCAAAGTACGGATTCTGAGCCATGACCTCGAAGCATCAACCAAACGGATTCTGAGCCATGAGCTCAAAGCATCCACAGTATGGATTCCGAGCCATGAGCTCGAAGCATCCACAATATGGATTCTGAGCCACAGGCTCAAAGCATCCACAGTTTGGATTCCGTGCAATAGGCTCAAAGCATCCATAGTTTGGATTCCGAGCCACAGGTTTGAAGCATCTACGATATGGACTCCGAGCAATTGGCTCAAAGCACCCACACTCTACACTCTGACACATAGGTCGAAGCACTTGAAAAGAAGATCCACACCAAACATGTCGAAGCGCATCACCAAGTATAAAACCTAAATCACCATCCGAAAACATATTCTCCAAGACATATACGCCCCTAATCATAAAGATAATCATTGTGTGAAGCCGACAAGCCGCCCACCCGCAAGGAGGAGCAGGGGATAATAACACATTTTGAGCACCAAACTAAAATGGGCGATTCAATTTGTAAAATTTTATTTAAGTAATAATTACAGTTATAGCATAGCCAACATTCGGTTGGCACCTAAGACTCTACGAAAAATCGGTGTCCAGCCCAAGAAGAAACCGGAAACCTTTCCGCTCTTGTAAACCGGCTCGACTCCGAGAACCCTCTCCAGGCCCCGCTGCTCTCGGAGCCCTAGGGGCTGCGAGGGCTTTCTTCTTAGCCTTAGCCTGAGCCCATCATGCCTTCTTCGAAGCCCTCCAAGACCTCTAGTCCTCCTGAAGCTGCGCCCAAGTCCGAAGAGAATGGCCTCCCGACTCCACATCTTCGGGATCCTGCTCCATGTTAGACCAGTCCACAAACTCGGATGATGAAGACAAAGCCTCCGCCTCCTCCTCTTCCTCTTTTATAAAGGCTAACACCTCATGTAAAATATCAGGAATAACGCTTCATTGGCTATCATGGGGTACAATAAAACTAGCACGTCTACTAGGCCTAAGGGCTTCGAAAATAGCCCACTAATGGTGGAGGGCGTCCATTGCGTCAAGCACATCGACCTCGGGGTTAGAGGCTCCGACCGAACCCTGAGCAATTTTTCAAAATAAATTCCCATTCATAAAGTCATATATCTTTGTTCACAAGACTAAGTTTATAGGAAGGGCCCTAAGGGAAACTGAGAAACTAAGTTGAAATGTGCCTTGGTTTCAAGTCTATGATGAGTGATTGACAAGGTTCCTTCTCTGGGCGAAGGGGTCCCTCCGAAGGGGTTCGGAGGTGTGTACCGAAGGGTTCAGTATTTTGGGTAGTACACCGAAGTGTGTACCGAAGGTTGCTTACCGAAGAGGTCTCTGGGGTATTGTATACCCTTGTCTGTCTGTTGGTGGTGCGCAGGTGGCTTCGGAGGCAACGGACGGTTCACAACAAGTGAACCTGGGTCAAGCGGGATGCTTGATGCCAGGCGAGTAGGGAGCTCAGTCACGAAGGTTGTGTGGGGTCGAGGTTGGTCCTCGTGTCAAGGTGCGCCAGGCGAAGGCATAAAGTGCGGAGGGTGGCTCCGGCTAAAGGTACCCCGAGGCAAAGTCCTCGGAGGTGAGGCACTTCGAAGGGTGCTCCGGATGGAGTGACTTCGAAGTACGGTGGACGAAGTCCTCAACATTGAGGCAAGGCATTTGAAGTGTGCTCCGGATGGAGGCACTCGTAGGGACACCGGACGAAGGTCTCAGAAGTCAAGGTGCATCGAAGGCATGGTGTCGATAAGGGTCTTCATAGAGTCTGCTCGGGGCTGAGACACTGCGAAGGGGTGCTTATGGATATGCTTCATGAGGAGGCGTTGGACTGAAGGACTTCAAAAGGTGGCGAAGGTACTCCGAAGGTGGGGCTTCGGAGTATGGCTGACTTGAGATACTTCGGCCATACTTGGTTTTGGTACACGGACTGATGGAGTTCGAGCTGGGAGTAGCTGTGGAGCCATGGTGGTCCACTCCGGAGGTGATGGTGCGAAGGCTCAAGGCTTTGATGGCTTCGGCTCAAAGCCGTCACTGTATCGAAGGCTGACTTCAGTGAAGAGAAGGACAATTGGCTCCAAGCTTCTCGCCGAAGCTACCGCACACCTCGCGTGCGAAGGGGGGCTTCAGAAGACTCCAAAACTACAAAGGTTGATCGTGTCTGCTCTGCAAAAGCTGATGTTTTATCCTCTGCGAAGCCGACAAAAGAAGCCTCCAAATAAAGTAGACCACCTTTTGTACCCCTCGTCTGGCTGAGACAAAAATAGTGTAAACCCTAGGGGTAAAGTAGTCTATTCACAGGGCTGAATAGTGCCTATAAATAGTGAAGGGTGGCTAGGTATAGGTAACACTTTGAGCAGCTATTTTTAGAACTCTTGTGCTAGCCACCACTTCCATGTATTCTGTCCTATGAGTTCATTTTGTGTTCCCTGTTCATGCAATGAAATTTACATTATGTCTTCTTGTATTGCTTGAACTAGTATCTCTGTGTTGCACAACATGTGTTGTTTTCTCTTAGTTACACTTCGTTCTATTCTGGCCTAAGTTTGTTCACTGATTCTTCTCTAGAGAAGGGTATTAGTGGTTTGTGCGTGCGAAGTGTGTGTTTTTTAGTGTGTTCGCCCTATGTAAACTGAGGCAACCCCTCCCTGTTACTAGCAAAGCACTGAGTAGAGTGTGTTCGAAGCCTGCTTTCTTCCCATAGCAAAATCAGTTCTGTTTGCATTTAGACCTTCGAAATACGAAGCCTAGTAAAAGTTGCTAGTGCGGAGTATCTGGTCAACGTCCGCATAGGGAAAACACCTCCTGCGAAGGGTAAAGTGTGAAGCCTGCTCGAAGGCACCTAGTGTGCGGAGCCTGCACTATCCCAGCAGAGTTGTGGTTTTGGTTTTGTGGGTGTGAGCGAAGTCTTCTTGAGTTCGAACTTTTGCTCCTGGTGAAACCTGGTTTTGGAGCTGCAAAATACCTCCGAATCAGACCTCCGAAGGGTGTGTTCGAAGCTTGTTCCACAGGAGACTGTTTTTTAAGACAGAAGGCTATTTTAGCCTGAATTTTGAAAAGCTCCCATTCACCCCCCTCTAGTCGCCACTTTCGGTCCAACAATTGGTATCTGAGAAACCAAGGGTTGGTTTCAGAGTCTGTGATGAGTGATTGATAGATTTTATCCTCTCATTCGAAGGGGTCCCTCCGAAGGGGTTCGGAGGTTGCTTCACCGAAGGGTTCGGTGGGCTCTGTTTGCTGTGGCTGTTGCAGAGGAGTGTGGCTGTTGCAGAGGAGTGTGCCTGTCGGAGGGGTCCGACATTACACATTAACTGGGTCGTACCGAAGGTTTTGGTATTTTGGGCGGTACACCAGAGTGTGTGCCGAAGGTTGTTTAGCCGGAGAGGTCTCCGGGGTACTGGATACACTTGTCTGTCTGTTTATGGTGTGCAGGTGACTTCGGAGGTGACGGATGGTTTGCAGCAGGTGAACCTCGGTCAAGCAGGAGGCTTGATGCCAGGCGAGTGGGGAGCTCAGTCACGAAGGTTGCGAAGGGGTCGAGGTGCGCTAGGAGAAGGCAGTAAGTGTGGAGTGTGGCTTTGGCTGAAGGTACTCCGAGACGAAGTCCTCGGAGGCGAGGCACTTCGAAGGGTACTCCGAATGGAGTGACTTTGGAGTATGGTGGACCAAGTCCTCAGCAAAGAGGCAAGGCGTTCGAAGTGTGCTCTGGAGGGAGGCACTCGAAGGTATACCTGACGAAGGTCACAAAAGTCGAGATGCATCGAAGGCATGGTCCGGGTGAGGTTCGTCGAGGAGTGTGCTCGGGGAGAGACACTGCGACGAAGTGCTCATGGAATGCTTCATGCGGAGGCCTTGGACGAAGGAGGGACTTCGAAGGGTGGTACTCCGAAGGTAGGCTTCGGAGTGTGGCTGACTTGAGGTACTTCGGCCATGCATGGATTCGGTACACGAACTGACGGAGTTCGAGCTAGGAGAAGCTGCGAAGCCGTGGTGGTCCACTCCGGAGGTGTTGGTGCGAAGGCCCAAGGGCTTTGACGGCTTCGGCTCAAAACCATCACTGTATCGAAGGTTGACTTTGGTGAAGCGAAGGCCGTCAGGCTCAAGGCTTCTCACCGAAGCTACTACACCCCTCGCGTGCGAAGGGGGGCTTCAGAAGGCTCCAAAACTGCAAAGGCTGACTGTGTCTACTCTGCAAAAGCTGATGCTGTCCCCTCTGCGAAGCTGACAAATAAGCCCCCAAATAAAGTAGACTACCAGCTGTACCCCCCTGTTCTGATGAGACAAAAATAGTGTAAACCCTAGGGGTAAAGTAGTCTATTCACAGGGCTAAATAGTGCCTATAAATAGTGGAAGCTAGCTAGGTCATATCAACACTTTGAGCAATCATTTTTGAGCTCCTGTGCTTGCCGCCACATACTCTGTGTTCATCCCGTGAGTTCATTTTGTGTTCCCTGTTCAAGTAATGAAACTTTGATTCTGTTCTCATTTGTGCTTGAACTTGTATTCTGTGTTGCACTGCATGCTTTGATTCGTCTGTACACCTTCTTCTTCCTGGGTGAAGTTGTGTTTTGAATCTCTTCTAGAGAACTGTGTGAGAAGTCTGTTCGTGTGAAGTGTGTGTTTTTTCAGTGTCTGTTCACTTTGTGTAAACTGGAGGCAAGACCTCTCTGATTACTAGCGAAGCACTGTTCGAAGCCCGTTTTCTTCCCTTATCGAAGTCCTCGGCGAAGTGTGTTCAGTGTGCGTTTAGACCTTCGAAGTACGAGGCCTAGCACCAGTTGCTATCGCTGAGTATTTGGTCGAAGTCCTCAGAAGGGAAGTCTGCTCTTGCGAAGGGTGTAGTGCGAAGCCTGCTCGAAGGCACCCAGTGTGCGGAGCCTGCACTGACTTAGCAAAGCTGAATCTTCGGGGCTGTGGGTGGAGCGAAGTCTTCTTGGCTTCGAACTTTTGCTCCTTGTGAAGCCTGATTTCGGAGCTGTAAAATACCTCCGAACCAGAACTTCGAAGGGTGTGTTCGAAGCCTGTTCCGCAGAAGACAGAACTAAAACAAAAGGCTATTTTGAGTCTGAAATTTTAAAAGCTCCCATTCACCCCCCCCCCCTCTGGTCACCGTTTCTGGTCCAACAGTATCAGAGCAGGTTAATATCACCAGTTGATCTTAACCATTTTTGTGATATTTTGGCGACATGGACAGAGTTAGTAAAATACATCGGTTCGATGGGACTGATTTTGCATACTGGAAGGTGCGCATGGAGGCTTACTTGCTAAGCCAAGGAAATGCAATTTGGGAGATTGTGGACTCACAATACTCCATTCTTGAAACCCGCACCTCTCAAATAGAAAAAGATCAGTATAATTCTAACTCCAAAGCTAGAAACATATTGTTCATCGGTTTGAGTCGGAGTGAGTTTGATCGGGTTCAACACTTAATGGCAGCTAAGGATATTTGGACTACACTCACTATTTTTCATGAGGGCTCTACACAAATTAAGGCTAGGCGCCAAAGCACGTACAACCAACAGTATCAGCTGTTTATGCAAGCGCCTGGTGAATCTATAGATGCCATGTTTTCTCGCTTTGACGCTATAGTGAGTAACTTGCGGTCCAACGAGATGCTTGCTTACAATGACCATGATAGGGCTATCAAGCTTCTCTATGCTCTTGATCGTAGCATATGGGAAGTAAATATATCCAGCATTGAGGAGTCCACAGGTTATGAGACATTGACCTGTGATGAGCTCTTCAGCAAGCTGAAGTCCACAGAGATTGCCAAGGCATCTCTTGTAGTGCATAGAAACTCTTTGCCACAACCATCGGCACTAGTTTCTAGCACTAGCCATGGCACCACTGCAGAACCAAGCATATCTGGTAATTGTGTTCTTGCTGGTGGTTTTGCTTTGTCCTCCTTGGTCTCTGTCACTAAGGAGTAGGTGGATACTATGAATGATGAAGAGCTTGCTCTCATTGCCAAAAGGTTCACCCATTTTCACAATGAGAGACGTGATCAG